>NGBS01001162.1:0-350087 GCA_002245135.1 Proteromonas lacertae | reverse complement strand
ATAGTATGATTGTATTAATTATTATTATTAGCTGCATATATCATTTTATAATCTTTTTTATATATGCAAGTTAATAGTGTCTTAAAATAGATTTTAACATTATATGGCTTGAAGTTTGACCGACCGAAGGTCAAGACAAAACAGAAAGGTTTTGACCGAACCTCTTCGGTTGACCGATAAATACAACACTGTGAAAATTTGCATAGGAATAATGAATGAGTTATTCATGCAAAGAACTATGATTAACGGCCAACTCTGACAAATAGCTCACAACAACATGTTACTATACATATTGTTGTGAGCTATCAAGTTTGAAATATTTATTAGAAATGTTAAAAACTATTCATATCAATTTTTTTATGATACTTTACATTCCAAAGAAATCTTATTTTATAATCGCTATTCTTTATTAAAGAATGTAATTATTTCATTTTTATATTTTATTTTTCTTTTTAACTACATAGCTTAAATTGTATTTTCTATCTAACAACAACCCAGATTTTAAAACAGCAGTTAAACCAAATGTACTTCTTGATATTATAAGAAAACTACTTCTTGAAAGTATTTCATGTTCTATAATTATAGTAGTGTCATTTTAATGCTTCGCATAATGGTTTGTGATATTTTTGGAATAAATAATATGTTTTTATAAATGTTACTTAATTTAATCTTTAATTCTTTTGAATCTCCTGTTAAAAACCATTTACTTTTATAAAAATACTTAAACGCAATCTTAATCATTGTATTTATTTCATTGTTATTTATTATTTGTTTTTCTTTCAGATCTGCATTTCCAACTCTCATTTGAATTCCAATAAAAGGCTTATTTGTTAGAATAGATAAATACTTATCTATTTTCTTTTCTATAGGTTTATTATAATCAGCATTTTTGAAAATATTATATAGTATAAATAGAATGCATTCCATAAATAATCAGCTCTTTTGTTTAATAATATGTACTTCTTTATATTTTTATAAAAATATATATCATTAGCTATACCAGTTGTTATGTCACACCATATGTAACTAAAGTATTTAATTTTCTTTTCAATACGTATGCTCTTTAGATTATTGATATTAAAAGGACATATACAAAATTGTGTTAGTTTTTCAATTTTAGTAGTTTGTGATATTGTATTGAGGGAAATGATAGAATAAATCAAACTCATTCCAATTTAATACTAAATAGAAATAATAATGATGCAATACAGTAAGGCTTTGACTGAAAATAGAATGACAATATAATTATTCCTGCAAATGACATTAATCTATTACCAAGTCCAGCAATAATATTTACATTCACTTCAGTTTGTGATGTTTTATACATTTTTACTATGTTTTGTAAATTAATATTTGTATTTTTGTTATGTAATATAATTTAAATCAGAAAATAAAACATAAAATAAGAAGTATAAATAATGTTTCCATAAGAATAATATACTAATATATATATTTTAAGTATTTGTATATATATATCTATAAAACGCAATCTAAATCGATAAATGATAAAAAGAAAAGTATATGTTTCATTTATCTATTTTTATTGTATATATATTTATATCTTGTATATTATTATTAAAGAAAGTATATACATTATTTGAAGTGAGTTATACATGTAATCATCAGTGTTTATCAAAAATAGATAAAGATGTTTATATATACTATGCAAATATTAATAAAAAGCAGAATGAATTAATACTAATTGGAGTATCATTTCCGTATCACAGAAGAAATTATAAATGCAAGATTATTTATCAGAACTTTATTTCTTTATGTAACATCAGTTATAAACATAAATATAATATTAACAAGATAATGAATTTATCATATATATCGATACATCTATCACTAAGAACTATAAACAAAACTCCTATAGGGGTGTTTATAAATAATAAATATTTGCCGTTGATAATATATAAGCCTAATAGATATTACGATATTATTTTAGTAATAGTAAATTTTCATAATATTAGAAATTATAAGCAAGTTATTGATGTAATTGAAATATCGATAATCTATGGAGTAGATCATATTGTTATGTA
Organism: Proteromonas lacertae; assembly: GCA_002245135.1. Classification (NCBI taxonomy): domain Eukaryota; class Bigyra; order Opalinata; family Proteromonadidae; genus Proteromonas; species Proteromonas lacertae. The sequence goes on along the minus strand of NGBS01001162.1, from coordinate 348,045 downwards.
TGTGACATCATCAACATTATTTATTAAATCTATATTGTATAATTATGTAAAAAGTGGATATATTGAATTACTACCATTCTGTTTTAATAAAGAAATAAAATATGTTCATGAAACAGGACAAGTAGAAAAAATTAATGATGCATTTATACAGATATATGTATAATACAAAATATATAATATTTCATGATATTGATGAAGTTATCATACCTATCACGATAAAGGATTATTTAAAGTTTATAAAATATGTAGATAATAATACAAGTGATATGTATCTATTTAAATCCAAATTATTTTCATATGAATCTAAGGAATACAATTCTATAATAACGTATAAAGATTGTTGTTTTGTAAAAAATGGCTATGAAAAATACATAGTTGGCAATCTGTACAAATATTCTATGCTTGATGTTCATATATATAAGGAATCTGTTCTACCTATAAAAATAAGATCTATAAATAAAAACTATGGATATGTTAGACATACTAGATTCAAAGGTAAAATGTGTAATAAGCATTTAATTGATAATTCCTTAGATTATTTAGAAAAGCATTTGAAAAAAATATATAGAAAATTCGAAAAAATGTTTAAACATAATGAAAAATTGTACTATTATGGTAAGAAATCTTGATTTTGGTAATGCTTGTGTGAGTTATTTATACTTAATATGATTAATATTTTTCTTTATTTATTAAGCATTTTAATTTTTTATCATTATTTTATTCAACTGGAAAGAATAAATAAAAAAAATGGCAAAACATTTATGTATGAATATTTATTTGTTACTTCGTTTTATGTAGGTAAATCTAAATATACAACAGAAAAATATAAAATGTGGATAAATAATTTCTCCGTTTTAGTAAAGCGCAACTTGTACATATTTTGTAATATAGAAGGATATAAACTCATAAATCCAAAGTTGAAAAAGTTTGTTAGAGTTATAAATGATGTATTTGACTTAAGAAAAATAAATGACTATAAGTTTTCATATAAAAATATGTGGAAGGTATGATCCAGAAAAAAAGAGGCATAATTATAGATTGTATGCTATATGGAATGGAAAAATTAGTATGCCTAAAATATGTATCTGAACATCTTAATAGTAAAATATATATGTGGATTGACATTGGTTGTTACAGAGAAAATAAATACTATTTCAATTTTCCATCACTTAAACAAATACATTTTTTGCAGAATATAACACAAAATTCGTATATGTTTTTCTTTCAATTGTATGACTTCCCTAATATACATAGTAACAATATTACATTAATTACCAAAAACTGCATTGAAGGAGGAACATTTGGTGGTTCACAATTAGGGATAAGTAATTATTATTATACATTTTTTTCGTTACATGATAAATTTTATAGAGAGAAATATTTTGTGGGAAAAGATCAAACATTGTACAATACAATTGCATATTACAATTTAAGCAAAGTTGCTTTATTAAGATATAAATCACATAGTTGTAATGATAATATATGGTTTAGATTCTTAGATTTTTACGCTGGTTCATATTGTGCTAATGTTAACGTTATTTACATTTAAATAATTAAGCAAATATTAGTAAAATTAATAGAAATTTTCAATCATTTATATTGTTATTTGAAATTATATTTATCTATAATTTATATTATAATAGTTTAAATACATGTAGCATATCTTTAATAATTCCAGCTACATATTCAACTTATCAAGCATGTAAAATTAGAATAATGAGAATGATTCTTAAATCTTCTATGTTACCTTATGAAGTTATTATTGTTATTAGTGAAAATAATTATTCATATTTTAGAAAATCCAAATAAAAGGGAAATTATTATTATTATACTATATGGCTGGAAAACATAATCAAGCAGAAAATAGAAATGCAGGTATAAAATTAGCAAAATGTCAATATATATCTTTATTTGATTCAGATGATTATATGTCCAAATACAGAATAGAAATAATTTATAATATATTTAAAAGAAATAGAAACATAGATTTGTTATTGCATTCATATACAAACAATATGAAGTTAATATATGATAAAAAGAGCATAAATTATAACATAGATCAAATGTTATATAATTATACTCCTACTGATATATATAATTCATATTATAGAAATATAAAATCACCTATTCATGCTAAATATTGTTGCAATTTCTTAAACAAAAGGTTGAATATCCAAAATGCATGGCTGTCAGGAAAAACAAATCTGCTGAAGAGTTATTATTACAATGAGTCTTGGGAGTATTATAGATTAGAAGATACAGAATTGAACTACAGATTAATTATGAATAGATATAATTTAGCTTTGATAAAATATAATTTAGGTGTATATATTTCAAAATATAAATGTTGAATGATTATTATAAGCGAAAATAATAAGTAACAAAATATAAATAATGGTAAATAGTTAGTATATGATAGTATATTTATATATATATTTACTGATACTATTTATCTATGTTAATATTTATATAGAGTATAAACTAAAAAGGAAATGTAATTTGACTATGGTATTTCCTTTCAATAGCAAAGATGGTCCAGGTAATTTAGCATACTATATTAATGAATCTATAATCGATTGGAATAATTCTGAATATGGTAAATATTGTAATATATCATTTGTGAAACATATATCATTTTTGAATGTAAAATATTTTAGCAGAATGAATACATATGTATGGTTTCAATCACTTTTGTATCCTATAAATAGCGATTTTAATTATAATAAAATAATTTATGGCCCTAATGTATCACCTATAAAATATTTATATTTTCCTTTAAATAATACACATGAAATGATGTGGATACATATAATTAATAAAATAAAATACTATATAGTTCATCATTATAGAGTAGCTTATCATCTCATGAATAGAACCAACTCTTTTTTTCAATATAAAAAGTATTTAACATTTCCATGTTGCATAAAATATTCATATGAAAAAAATATAATAAAAAAATGGGATGAAAGAAGATATGACTTTGTAATATATGAAAAATATGTTGATCGTAACCATAAAAACGATGGCAAAATTCTTATTCATTCACTAAAAGAATTATTCAAAGTAAGTGTTTTTAAGTATGGATCATATCAAAGAAATGATCTATTAAAATATAGTAGAGATTCAAAAATTGTAATATACTATTCATTTTATGATACTGGAGCTCTAGCATTAATCGAAATGCAAAGGATGGGTGTATATACTGTAGCTTTGCAAAGTGAGTTTGTAACAAAAGTTAATGGAGTATTTTTGCCAGAATTGGAAAGTAATATTACATTAGCTGTTAAAAAATTAAAAGAAATAATTAAATTAAAGCATGATTCACATTATTTATCAGAATATAACAGGAAGAGATATGATTGCAAAAAATATTTATATAATATTATTAAAAAATTATAGTTAACTTTAAGTAATGTTTTTTATTTCTGTTATATTTTGTAGCATGATAATATCATTCCATATACTTTTTGTAACTTTATATTTTTATATTTTGGTTATATTATTTAATGATTATTATTCTTTAATGTATATATATATTCAACCCAATATTGGATATTATCCAAATAATGGAACTGGCTTATTTACCAAACTTATAGGTTTAGGTTCTGTTATTGGATTATGTATAATCAGAAAAAGAGGACTAATATGTAATTTTTATAGCATATATATATAGTATATAGATGGAATTCGTTTCATGATTACTTTCATATAAATTACAAACACAAATATATCGGTCAAATGTATAATACATCAAATAAAATGATTGTCAAATTAAACAGTTCTATGACCAAAGAAAGTTTACTTAATAATTTAATTATCTATTCATATTCATATAATCTAATTATTGTTGATCCTGGTAATATAATTTTGTATTTAAATGAAAAATATAATACTATTCTGAAAAATAGAATAAGGTGCGAATATCATTCTAATGATTATTTTTTTCATTACTTTTTTCGTAAAGTATTAACATTTTCATCACACATACTTCATAGATTTACCAATTACAAAGTATTTCATTTTATTAACCAAAATAATTTGACTACAGTAGGAGTTCATATAAGATTAGGAAAATTTGGTGATTTTCATGAAAAAAAAGCAACATATTTTGCTAATTCTAAATCAGTATCACAATTTAATTATACAATTATTGAATTAATAAAGAATTATAATGTTCAGTATGTAATTTTATCATCTGATTCATCTTATATAACCAAGAATAAAAATAACAAATTAATTATTATAAGGAATATATTAAAATCTAAGAATATAAAACACTCAAACAATTGGTATTTTAAACCAATTAATAATGATTCAGTAGAATGCCTATTAGAAATTTATATGTTAAAAATGGCAAAATACTTGGTACTAACTAAGAACAGTGCATTTAGTAAAGTAGCATATTATATGAACAATAATTGTAATGCAAATAAATGTATTTTTATTTAGTAATAGTTACAATGTTGAAAGTTTTTCCCTACAAATAAGATATTTTTATATTCACATCTACTAAAATAAGAAGCAAATAATGAGAAAGTGCTTCCTCTAGTTAGTATAAGGAAATTAGCATTTTTCATAATCATTATATCAATCATTGATTGATTTATGCATACTATATTTCTACTATGACAAGGAAGATTGTTATCAGTGTAAATATGATTTCCTAACTTTTTCTTCATTTCAATTTTATTAACTAATGAATCTGACAATAATACATTTTTTGTATAATTTGATTTTTTTAATAACATCACTAAATAATCAATATCTGCTTTATTTAAATATTTTTGAAATGGTTGATTATCAACATCACCAATTCTCAAATGAATAGCATTGTATTTATCATTCATTGAAAAAAGGTAAATCTTAGTAAAATAGTTTCTTATTATGTTTGTGAATGAAGAAGATATTTTAAAATAATAATTACAAATTATTTTATTTATCATTCTAATATTAACACTTATGCTTCTGTCTACTTTATTAAGTAAACCTTTATTTTTTATTAAATTGTTATATCTATTACTTTTTAATATATGCTCTGTAGAATACCAATGTTTATTAGCTCCAATAAGATTTAATTTAGATTCTAATGCTAAAATTCCATCAGAAAAATAAGCCATATTATCAAATGTGATGTTATAATATTTAATAGGGAAATTGAAATAATACCATAACATTTTCCATGATACTAAAATATAAAAAGATTGATATAATAGATAATACTAAATAGCGATCTGTTTGATATTAATGATACAAATATTGAGCTTACAGCTTGTAGTAACGAATTTCCTAAACCCTAAAGTTGAAGAGATTATAATAAATATTACTCCTAATTTAATATTATCAAAAAATGCAAATCCAACTTTGGATTGATAATATGCTTGTGTTATTAATGCTTGATTTTTGATATGATATAATAAAATATTACGAGTATTACTTAATTCATATCTATATAAATTGTATACACATATTATGTATAAAAATAATATAAATAAAAACCAAATCACCTTAGTTTTCATTAATTATTATTGTAGACTGTACATAAATTTATGTTGTTAAGATGAATAACAATTTTATGATATAAAAAAATGATCATAAAAAGATTAAGTATATATATTCTTACTATATATATTTTATATACAATGATTCTTTATTGTTATTTTAATGATATTACTTTCATTCCTATAAAAATAAAAGAAAACAATTTATCACATTTATTTTTGGAATCAATAAAGAATTATAATCAGATTATTCATCATATAAACAAGTTATATATGAAGGTAAAAAATTTAGAAGGTAAAAGAAAAGCAGTAATTGTTCTATTGAATTATAAAGAAATAAAGCCATTTATAAATAGAAATTATTTATTTTTAAAACAGAACTACCATGATAAGTTACTATTTTATGTTACAGAAAATAAATCTCTTGTAGAACAATTCAAAAATATTCAATATAATGTAATTGATGTTTCAGATATATTTTTTTCTTTTCCATTTAAATTTAATAAATCATATTACATTTCTACTTATAGAAAAAGAGGGAAATGGAATTATCAACATATGTGCAGATTCTTCTTTAGAGATATTTTTTTACACCCGTCACTTTTTGATGTTGATTTATGTATGAGACTTGATTCTGAATCATTATTAAATACATCTGTTAACTTATTCGACTATATGATAGAAAAAAGAGTATATATGCACAACAGAATATTTAATGATGCTGATTTTGTTGTAAAAGAACTAAAAAACTACACTATATCTTTAGTGAAAGGATTAAATATAAAAGTAAAAGATAAATCAAGATATGATTTAACTTTTAAAAATACTGTTTTATCATATTATAATAATTTTGAAATTTGTAGAATGAATTTTTTTAGAAGTAAAGAAATTTTTCAATTTACAAATTTGGTTGATTTAAGTTATGGACAATTTCTTTATAGATGGGGAGATGCTCCTCTTAGATACATTAGTTTATCGTTGTTTGCAGAGCATAATTCAAAAATATCTCTACCTAGAAACATACAATATTGTCATAAAGATTGTCCAAAGTAATTAATTTATAGAGAGTGTTTTGCTCAGTGATTATTTCTCCTTATCATTACCACAATATTTTAGTTAATAAGAAGTAATATATAGAAACACAAGCTGCATAATAAATTATATAATAAAGGTCGATTTAAGTCATTGATCGATGAAGATATAAATATAACCTATTGGTTTTTGACCGTTCTATACAACCTTACTAATATTCATAGATTAATAATATATATAGATAGATAATTCTATGAATTATATAAAATTGAGAAGAAAAACATTGTAATATACTATTCTATCATTCCTTAAAATAGTCATTATAATTTGATTCATTTAAATGATGTTCTATATTATCAATATATCCTAATTTTGTATAATTAATTTTAAACTTCTTTATAGTTATGCAATTATAGAAATAATCTCCTTTCTTTTGTTCCTATAGAATAAATATTTTTAATACAATTGTCATTTTATGTTTCTCTAATTCTGTTATACTTAGATGTATAGCTTTTATTAAGAAAGTAGCATCTATAGCATTATCATTCTTTTTCTTTAATACTAATGCTAGTATTATATTATCATATCTTACTCTACCAACAACTATATTATTTAGTATTATCTTATCTTTATATGAAAATGTATATTGAGTAAATATAAAATAATCTATACCACATCCTGGATGAAGCCTTGATCTTTTCCAAATTGAATCATGATTAATAGTGCTGAATATATTTCTCCAATAAATATCTCCTCTTTTACCTACTATTAGTAATTGTTTATTGTAAATTCTTTTATCTGATGCAATTATATTAATTAATTTATATATATTTTGATGAAAAAGAATATCTGAATTAAAATATACAATTACTTTACAATTAGTAATAGTTATTGTTTCAACAATCATAGGATAAAAGTAAGGAGTACCAAAGCTGTTATTTCTATATATACTAAATTATTAAAATATAAAAGAATTTATATAATATTCAATACTAAATAACTATCCGTTTAATACTAAATGCTATATAATATAATACAAATTTTATATCATTCTAGTGATTAGATTATTTTTCTATATAGTAAATAGTGTAATATTTCAAATGTAAAACATATGTCATTTATGAATGAAAATATTATAGAAGAATAGTGGCTTTAATAATTACACATAAATACTCTTTAATTATTTCATTTTCTAATTCAAACTCATTAATTATTATTATAATTTGAAACTAATAACACATCAATTATATAATAATATATGTTGTGCGCCGTTTGTCAGAGTTGGCCTTTTGTCTACCAGACACTTTTAAGACAAACTAAAAGTATATTCTTACTTGTCTTGATGAAAAATTGTTACTTTTATACTTACTTTGTCATATAACCTATGTCTGCAATATACTTTTTTGATAACTTTAGTAGTGTATATATGAAACACATTATTCTAATTTTTTATTTTAATGTTTCAATCACTACTAAAGACTAAAAGACATTTAGGGTCTTCAAATTAAAATTTAAGTATTCTAATCATTTCAGTTAATGTATTTTAGTCTCTAGTAGCGAATGAAACATTAAAATTAAAAATTAGAATAATGTGTTTCATATATACACTACTAAAGTTATCAAAAAAGTATATTGCAGACATAGGTTATATGACAAAGTAAGTATAAAAGTAACAATTTTTCATCAAGACAAGTAAGAATATACTTTTAGTTTGTTTTAAAAGTGTGTGGTAGACAAACGGTCAACTATGACAAACGGAGCACAACAACATAAATTATGTGAATATTACATATACCATTCTTTTATTTTCTTTTTTCTTCCATATTAGTAATTTTAACATGAATTATATGTATCTATTCTTAGTGTTAATTTTATTTGTTTTTTTAATATTGATTAACAGAAAGTATAAAACTATAACTAAGAGAAGATATAATAGTACAAGTTTATGCAGCAGCTTTTTAAATGATGTTGAATATGATACAACTAATGATTCATGTCAGTTACCATGCAAAGCAATGAATAGATTTCATATTACTTCTAGTCAAAAAAATGTATTATGTCCTAATGTTACTTATTCTATTTCAATAATAAACAACACAATATTAGCATATTCAAATATAATTGTAAAACAGCACCAAGTAAAAAACAAAAAATATTACATGTATTTAAAGAATTTAAAAGTATTACACTATATTTAAACCTATTAGATGGGTGAAAAAGCCAATATAGAATCAGAAATAATAGAAATATCAGAACTTAATAATAACAGCAGAAATAGCAAATCACAATGGTTCTTTCACTTTATACCACGTCAAATAAAATTAAAAAGATATGGAACTAAGTTATCAGTTCATTTTATAATGTTTGACGGAGGATCAAGATTTGTATTAAAGCATCAATTATTAAAAACTATAAAATATTTAAAAAGCATAAAACATTTGTATAGCATGTTTGATATGCTAAAATATCATTCAATTGATTATAATTCCTTTTCACATTTTGCTGCTTTATTCTATGGATATAGATATAATACATCAGAAAGAAATGATTCCATACACAGAATATTATTTCAAGATTTTGAAGAAGAAAAATATATAACAATAAATGCTCATTTAGTATGTGATGTAACAGAAAAATTCTATTTAAATAATAATTATACTGGTTCAGATCATAATTTAAATCCACCTGCTTGTGATTCTACTTACATTAAATATATATTTTCTAGTAAAACACGTTGTTTGGGAGAAAAACAGATTCATAAGCATTATTTTAATTATCTTAAACAGGCTTTAAAATATTATCATTCAAAAAAACAACCTGTATTTTCAAAATTGTTATTTATGGATTCACATGATAAAAATTTAAAATCTGTTCCAAGGCTTGATAATGATTTCTACAAGTACATAAAATATTTAAATGATAACGGAATAATGAAGAAAAGCGTAATTGTTATAACAGCAGATCATGGAATTCAATATGGCGATTATTATAATACCGAAGTATATATTATGTAATTCTAAATCATTTAGTTTGGCAAGCTTGATCACTCACTTCCTCTTCTATTCTTAGTATTCTATTAGCATTAAAATTAATATTTTAGATATTGCCCAAGTCATTTACAGAAACAAATAAAATAATTAAAAGAAATTTGCTTGCTAATCAAAATAAATTCATTACAGCATTTGATATTCATAAAACATTGATAGACTTAGCTCATTTAGGGAATGTATATACATTAATTAATCTATAGAGAAAAAAAACTAATAAGATATATGAAGGTACTAGTTTGTTTGAGAGAATATCTAGCAAAAGAAATTGTGCAAATCAAGGAGTAAAATTTGGTTGTTCATGCAGAGTTGGAAAAAAAGAACTTGATAATGATAACTATGATGCAGAACTAATATCAAAACAATGTATGGAATTTCCAACAAGCATAAAAATACATCAATAAGATAAAATATAATAATTATCAGTTAAATCAAAAATGAGTTTTGTTTGTTAATCTCATTCACATGTAATAGGATATATAAGTATTATCTTCATTTCTTTGTATTTTTTCAAACTTATTTTAATTCATTTTCATAATAATTATTCTGAAAGTAGTGGTTATTATTAAGATTATGTTGTTAAGAATATTAATCAATGTAAAATCCATTAACATATTTGCAAAACGAAGATTTAATAGCTGAAACATTGTTTACTAAGAAGACAAATATTCTTATATTTTTTCTGAATAATTTCTGCAATAAGTCTTTATGTGAATAAAATAAAGATGGTCCTATAGTTATAGCTGTTATTGAATTATATTTTAATTTGTAAAAGCGAATTAAATCTATTCCTGAATTTATATTTAGCATAACATTAGTAAATCCAAGAGTCTTTGAATAGTTGTATTGGTGATATGTAAATACTTCTACATACAATCTATTAATTATTTTAGTGTATTTCTTTAATATTAAATAATTTGTAATTTTATCAGTAAATATAGTAATATCTTTAAATCTATTTAATAGCTCAAATATCATACTATCATATATTATGTGATATTTATTTAAAATTTTTCCTCTTTTTATAAATTCATAATTCATGCTTTCATTATAACTAGAGTTAGTTAAATATCTAAATCTCATCCAGTCATGAGCTCCTACAATATGACCATCCTTTGTAGTTTGTAAATCAATTTCTATATGTCTATAACCTTTAGCATAAGAATGATAAAAAGCTTCTAAAGCATTTGTATATGTAATATTATTAAGCAATCCACATCCATGAGCAATATTGAAGCAATTTTTGTAAGATCTATTATAAAGATAAATAATACAATCGAACATTAAGAATATAAGTGCAATATATTCAGATAGATTTTTATTCATATTAAGACACATTTATCGATTGTTAGTTCAATCCACATTTCCATTTGTAACAATAAAATAATAAATAATTTATCTATATTTTTGATTATTTTTATAAGTAATATAATTAGAACAATTTTTTTATGTAATAAACAATTCCAAAAATTAGACTATTCATTCATAACAACATTACCTCCGTTAAAGTATTTTAATCATGATATATTTAATATTGTCATTTATAATTTAAATAATAATATCAAAAGAAATGGTGTTGTAGCAATATACTATCAAAGCAATATAGCAGTGTATAATATTTCATGTAGGAAATGCAAATATTTTAAATACTCAAAGTATCTATATTTTAATAATTTAGTATATATAGAAATAACAGCTTTGGTACTCCTTACTTTTATCCTATGATTGTTGAAACAATAACTATTACTAATTGTAAAGTAATTGTATATTTTAATTCAGATATTCTTTTTCATCAAAATATATATAAATTAATTAATATAATTGCATCAGATAAAAGAATTTACAATAAACAATTACTAATAGTAGGTAAAAGAGGAGATATTTATTGGAGAAATATATTCAGCACTATTAATCATGATTCAATTTGGAAAAGATCAAGGCTTCATCCAGGATGTGGTATAGATTATTTTATATTTACTCAATATACATTTTCATATAAAGATAAGATAATACTAAATAATATAGTTGTTGGTAGAGTAAGATATGATAATATAATACTAGCATTAGTATTAAAGAAAAAGAATGATAATGCTATAGATGCTACTTTCTTAATAAAAGCTATACATCTAAGTATAACAGAATTAGAGAAACATAAAATGACAATTGTATTAAAAATATTTATTCTATAGGAACAAAAGAAAGGAGATTATTTCTATAATTGCATAACTATAAAGAAGTTTAAAATTAATTATACAAAATTAGGATATATTGATAATATAGAACATCATTTAAATGAATCAAATTATAATGACTATTTTAAGGAATGATAGAATAGTATATTACAATGTTTTTCTTCTCAATTTTATATAATTCATAGAATTATCTATCTATATATATTATTAATCTATGAATATTAGTAAGGTTGTATAGAACGGTCAAAAACCAATAGGTTATATTTATATCTTCATCGATCAATGACTTAAATCGACCTTTATTATATAATTTATTATGCAGCTTGTGTTTCTATATATTACTTCTTATTAACTAAAATATTGTGGTAATGATAAGGAGAAATAATCACTGAGCAAAACACTCTCTATAAATTAATTACTTTGGACAATCTTTATGACAATATTGTATGTTTCTAGGTAGAGATATTTTTGAATTATGCTCTGCAAACAACGATAAACTAATGTATCTAAGAGGAGCATCTCCCCATCTATAAAGAAATTGTCCATAACTTAAATCAACCAAATTTGTAAATTGAAAAATTTCTTTACTTCTAAAAAAATTCATTCTACAAATTTCAAAATTATTATAATATGATAAAACAGTATTTTTAAAAGTTAAATCATATCTTGATTTATCTTTTACTTTTATATTTAATCCTTTCACTAAAGATATAGTGTAGTTTTTTAGTTCTTTTACAACAAAATCAGCATCATTAAATATTCTGTTGTGCATATATACTCTTTTTTCTATCATATAGTCGAATAAGTTAACAGATGTATTTAATAATGATTCAGAATCAAGTCTCATACATAAATCAACATCAAAAAGTGACGGGTGTAAAAAAATATCTCTAAAGAAGAATCTGCACATATGTTGATAATTCCATTTCCCTCTTTTTCTATAAGTAGAAATGTAATATGATTTATTAAATTTAAATGGAAAAGAAAAAAATATATCTGAAACATCAATTACATTATATTGAATATTTTTGAATTGTTCTACAAGAGATTTATTTTCTGTAACATAAAATAGTAACTTATCATGGTAGTTCTGTTTTAAAAATAAATAATTTCTATTTATAAATGGCTTTATTTCTTTATAATTCAATAGAACAATTACTGCTTTTCTTTTACCTTCTAAATTTTTTACCTTCATATATAACTTGTTTATATGATGAATAATCTGATTATAATTCTTTATTGATTCCAAAAATAAATGTGATAAATTGTTTTCTTTTATTTTTATAGGAATGAAAGTAATATCATTAAAATAACAATAAAGAATCATTGTATATAAAATATATATAGTAAGAATATATATACTTAATCTTTTTATGATCATTTTTTTATATCATAAAATTGTTATTCATCTTAACAACATAAATTTATGTACAGTCTACAATAATAATTAATGAAAACTAAGGTGATTTGGTTTTTATTTATATTATTTTTATACATAATATGTGTATACAATTTATATAGATATGAATTAAGTAATACTCGTAATATTTTATTATATCATATCAAAAATCAAGCATTAATAACACAAGCATATTATCAATCCAAAGTTGGATTTGCATTTTTTGATAATATTAAATTAGGAGTAATATTTATTATAATCTCTTCAACTTTAGGGTTTAGGAAATTCGTTACTACAAGCTGTAAGCTCAATATTTGTATCATTAATATCAAACAGATCGCTATTTAGTATTATCTATTATATCAATCTTTTTATATTTTAGTATCATGGAAAATGTTATGGTATTATTTCAATTTCCCTATTAAATATTATAACATCACATTTGATAATATGGCTTATTTTTCTGATGGAATTTTAGCATTAGAATCTAAATTAAATCTTATTGGAGCTAATAAACATTGGTATTCTACAGAGCATATATTAAAAAGTAATAGATATAACAATTTAATAAAAAATAAAGGTTTACTTAATAAAGTAGACAGAAGCATAAGTGTTAATATTAGAATGATAAATAAAATAATTTGTAATTATTATTTTAAAATATCTTCTTCATTCACAAACATAATAAGAAACTATTTTACTAAGATTTACCTTTTTTCAATGAATGATAAATACAATGCTATTCATTTGAGAATTGGTGATGTTGATAATCAACCATTTCAAAAATATTTAAATAAAGCAGATATTGATTATTTAGTGATGTTATTAAAAAAATCAAATTATACAAAAAATGTATTATTGTCAGATTCATTAGTTAATAAAATTGAAATGAAGAAAAAGTTAGGAAATCATATTTACACTGATAACAATCTTCCTTGTCATAGTAGAAATATAGTATGCATAAATCAATCAATGATTGATATAATGATTATGAAAAATGCTAATTTCCTTATACTAACTAGAGGAAGCACTTTCTCATTATTTGCTTCTTATTTTAGTAGATGTGAATATAAAAATATCTTATTTGTAGGGAAAAACTTTCAACATTGTAACTATTACTAAATAAAAATACATTTATTTGCATTACAATTATTGTTCATATAATATGCTACTTTACTAAATGCACTGTTCTTAGTTAGTACCAAGTATTTTGCCATTTTTAACATATAAATTTCTAATAGGCATTCTACTGAATCATTATTAATTGGTTTAAAATACCAATTGTTTGAGTGTTTTATATTCTTAGATTTTAATATATTCCTTATAATAATTAATTTGTTATTTTTATTCTTGGTTATATAAGATGAATCAGATGATAAAATTACATACTGAACATTATAATTCTTTATTAATTCAATAATTGTATAATTAAATTGTGATACTGATTTAGAATTAGCAAAATATGTTGCTTTTTTTTCATGAAAATCACCAAATTTTCCTAATCTTATATGAACTCCTACTGTAGTCAAATTATTTTGGTTAATAAAATGAAATACTTTGTAATTGGTAAATCTATGAAGTATGTGTGATGAAAATGTTAATACTTTACGAAAAAAGTAATGAAAAAAATAATCATTAGAATGATATTCGCACCTTATTCTATTTTTCAGAATAGTATTATATTTTTCATTTAAATACAAAATTATATTACCAGGATCAACAATAATTAGATTATATGAATATGAATAGATAATTAAATTATTAAGTAAACTTTCTTTGGTCATAGAACTGTTTAATTTGACAATCATTTTATTTGATGTATTATACATTTGACCGATATATTTGTGTTTGTAATTTATATGAAAGTAATCATGAAACGAATTCCATCTATATACTATATATATATGCTATAAAAATTACATATTAGTCCTCTTTTTCTGATTATACATAATCCAATAACAGAACCTAAACCTATAAGTTTGGTAAATAAGCCAGTTCCATTATTTGGATAATATCCAATATTGGGTTGAATATATATATACATTAAAGAATAATAATCATTAAATAATATAACCAAAATATAAAAATATAAAGTTACAAAAAGTATATGGAATGATATTATCATGCTACAAAATATAACAGAAATAAAAAACATTACTTAAAGTTAACTATAATTTTTTAATAATATTATATAAATATTTTTTGCAATCATATCTCTTCCTGTTATATTCTGATAAATAATGTGAATCATGCTTTAATTTAATTATTTCTTTTAATTTTTTAACAGCTAATGTAATATTACTTTCCAATTCTGGCAAAAATACTCCATTAACTTTTGTTACAAACTCACTTTGCAAAGCTACAGTATATACACCCATCCTTTGCATTTCGATTAATGCTAGAGCTCCAGTATCATAAAATGAATAGTATATTACAATTTTTGAATCTCTACTATATTTTAATAGATCATTTCTTTGATATGATCCATACTTAAAAACACTTACTTTGAATAATTCTTTTAGTGAATGAATAAGAATTTTGCCATCGTTTTTATGGTTACGATCAACATATTTTTCATATATTACAAAGTCATATCTTCTTTCATCCCATTTTTTTATTATATTTTTTTCATATGAATATTTTATGCAACATGGAAATGTTAAATACTTTTTATATTGAAAAAAAGAGTTGGTTCTATTCATGAGATGATAAGCTACTCTATAATGATGAACTATATAGTATTTTATTTTATTAATTATATGTATCCACATCATTTCATGTGTATTATTTAAAGGAAAATATAAATATTTTATAGGTGATACATTAGGGCCATAAATTATTTTATTATAATTAAAATCGCTATTTATAGGATACAAAAGTGATTGAAACCATACATATGTATTCATTCTGCTAAAATATTTTACATTCAAAAATGATATATGTTTCACAAATGATATATTACAATATTTACCATATTCAGAATTATTCCAATCGATTATAGATTCATTAATATAGTATGCTAAATTACCTGGACCATCTTTGCTATTGAAAGGAAATACCATAGTCAAATTACATTTCCTTTTTAGTTTATACTCTATATAAATATTAACATAGATAAATAGTATCAGTAAATATATATATAAATATACTATCATATACTAACTATTTACCATTATTTATATTTTGTTACTTATTATTTTCGCTTATAATAATCATTCAACATTTATATTTTGAAATATATACACCTAAATTATATTTTATCAAAGCTAAATTATATCTATTCATAATTAATCTGTAGTTCAATTCTGTATCTTCTAATCTATAATACTCCCAAGACTCATTGTAATAATAACTCTTCAGCAGATTTGTTTTTCCTGACAGCCATGCATTTTGGATATTCAACCTTTTGTTTAAGAAATTGCAACAATATTTAGCATGAATAGGTGATTTTATATTTCTATAATATGAATTATATATATCAGTAGGAGTATAATTATATAACATTTGATCTATGTTATAATTTATGCTCTTTTTATCATATATTAACTTCATATTGTTTGTATATGAATGCAATAACAAATCTATGTTTCTATTTCTTTTAAATATATTATAAATTATTTCTATTCTGTATTTGGACATATAATCATCTGAATCAAATAAAGATATATATTGACATTTTGCTAATTTTATACCTGCATTTCTATTTTCTGCTTGATTATGTTTTCCAGCCATATAGTATAATAATAATAATTTCCCTTTTATTTTGGATTTTCTAAAATATGAATAATTATTTTCACTAATAACAATAATAACTTCATAAGGTAACATAGAAGATTTAAGAATCATTCTCATTATTCTAATTTTACATGCTTGATAAGTTGAATATGTAGCTGGAATTATTAAAGATATGCTACATGTATTTAAACTATTATAATATAAATTATAGATAAATATAATTTCAAATAACAATATAAATGATTGAAAATTTCTATTAATTTTACTAATATTTGCTTAATTATTTAAATGTAAATAACGTTAACATTAGCACAATATGAACCAGCGTAAAAATCTAAGAATCTAAACCATATATTATCATTACAACTATGTGATTTATATCTTAATAAAGCAACTTTGCTTAAATTGTAATATGCAATTGTATTGTACAATGTTTGATCTTTTCCCACAAAATATTTCTCTCTATAAAATTTATCATGTAACGAAAAAAATGTATAATAATAATTACTTATCCCTAATTGTGAACCACCAAATGTTCCTCCTTCAATGCAGTTTTTGGTAATTAATGTAATATTGTTACTATGTATATTAGGGAAGTCATACAATTGAAAGAAAAACATATACGAATTTTGTGTTATATTCTGCAAAAAATGTATTTGTTTAAGTGATGGAAAATTGAAATAGTATTTATTTTCTCTGTAACAACCAATGTCAATCCACATATATATTTTACTATTAAGATGTTCAGATACATATTTTAGCATACTAATTTTTCCATTCCATATAGCATACAATCTATAATTATGCCTCTTTTTTTCTGGATCATACTTCCACATATTTTTATATGAAAACTTATAGTCATTTATTTTTCTTAAGTCAAATACATCATTTATAACTCTAACAAACTTTTTCAACTTTGGATTTATGAGTTTATATCCTTCTATATTACAAAATATGTACAAGTTGCGCTTTACTAAAACGGAGAAATTATTTATCCACATTTTATATTTTTCTGTTGTATATTTAGATTTACCTACATAAAACGAAGTAACAAATAAATATTCATACATAAATGTTTTGCCATTTTTTTTATTTATTCTTTCCAGTTGAATAAAATAATGATAAAAAATTAAAATGCTTAATAAATAAAGAAAAATATTAATCATATTAAGTATAAATAACTCACACAAGCATTACCAAAATCAAGATTTCTTACCATAATAGTACAATTTTTCATTATGTTTAAACATTTTTTCGAATTTTCTATATATTTTTTTCAAATGCTTTTCTAAATAATCTAAGGAATTATCAATTAAATGCTTATTACACATTTTACCTTTGAATCTAGTATGTCTAACATATCCATAGTTTTTATTTATAGATCTTATTTTTATAGGTAGAACAGATTCCTTATATATATGAACATCAAGCATAGAATATTTGTACAGATTGCCAACTATGTATTTTTCATAGCCATTTTTTACAAAACAACAATCTTTATACGTTATTATAGAATTGTATTCCTTAGATTCATATGAAAATAATTTGGATTTAAATAGATACATATCACTTGTATTATTATCTACATATTTTATAAACTTTAAATAATCCTTTATCGTGATAGGTATGATAACTTCATCAATATCATGAAATATTATATATTTTGTATTATACATATATCTGTATAATGCATCATTAATTTTTTCTACTTGTCCTGTTTCATGAACATATTTTATTTCTTTATTAAAACAGAATGGTAGTAATTCAATATATCCACTTTTTACATAATTATACAATATAGATTTAATAAATAATGTTGATGATGTCACATACATAACAATATGATCTACTCCATAGATTATCGATATTTCAATTACATCAATAACTTGCTTATAATTTCTAATATTATGAAAATTTACTATTACTAAAATAATATCGTAATATCTATTAGGCTTATATATTATCAACGGCAAATATTTATTATTTATAAACACCCCTATAGGAGTTTTGTTTATAGTTCTTAGTGATAGATGTATCGATATATATGATAAATTCATTATCTTGTTAATATTATATTTATGTTTATAACTGATGTTACATAAAGAAATAAAGTTCTGATAAATAATCTTGCATTTATAATTTCTTCTGTGATACGGAAATGATACTCCAATTAGTATTAATTCATTCTGCTTTTTATTAATATTTGCATAGTATATATAAACATCTTTATCTATTTTTGATAAACACTGATGATTACATGTATAACTCACTTCAAATAATGTATATACTTTCTTTAATAATAATATACAAGATATAAATATATATA
Source organism: Proteromonas lacertae (assembly GCA_002245135.1). Taxonomy (NCBI): domain Eukaryota; class Bigyra; order Opalinata; family Proteromonadidae; genus Proteromonas; species Proteromonas lacertae. Next base: position 328,816 of record NGBS01001162.1, on the reverse strand, counting down.
CAATAAAAATAGATAAATGAAACATATACTTTTCTTTTTATCATTTATCGATTTAGATTGCGTTTTATAGATATATATATACAAATACTTAAAATATATATATTAGTATATTATTCTTATGGAAACATTATTTATACTTCTTATTTTATGTTTTAATTTTCTGATTTTAATTATATTACATAACAAAAATACAAATATTAATTTACAGAACATAGTAAAAATGTATAAAACATCACAAACTGAAGTGAATGTAAATATTATTGCTGGACTTGGTAATAGATTAATGTCATTTGCAGGAATAATTATATTGTCATTCTATTTTCAGTCAAAGCCTTACTGTATTGCAACATTATTATTTCTATTTAGTATTAAATTGGAATGAGTTTGATTTATTCTATCATTTCCCTCAATACAATATCACAACTACTAAAATTGAAAAACTAACACAATTTTGTATATGTCCTTTTAATATCAATAATCTAAAGAGCATACGTATTGAAAAGAAAATTAAATACTTTAGTTACATATGGTGTGACATAACAACTGGTATAGCTAATGATATATATTTTTATAAAAATATAAAGAAGTACATATTATTAAACAAAAGAGCTGATTATTTATGGAATGCATTCTATTTATACTATATAATATTTTCAAAAATGCTGATTATAAATAAACCTATAGAAAAGAAAATAGATAAGTATTTATCTATTCTAACAAATAAGCCTTTTATTGGAATTCAAATGAGAGTTGGAAATGCAGATCTGAAAGAAAAACAAATAATAAATAACAATGAAATAAATACAATGATTAAGATTGCGTTTAAGTATTTTTATAAAAGTAAATGGTTTTTAACAGGAGATTCAAAAGAATTAAAGATTAAATTAAGTAACATTTATAAAAACATATTTATTTATTCCAAAAATATCACAAACCATTATGCGAAGCATTAAAATGACACTACTATAATTATAGAACATGAAATACTTTCAAGAAGTAGTTTTCTTATAATATCAAGAAGTACATTTGGTTTAACTGCTGTTTTAAAATCTGGGTTGTTGTTAGATAGAAAATACAATTTAAGCTATGTAGTTAAAAAGAAAAAAATATTAAATATAAAAAATGAAATAATTACATTCTTTAATAAAGAATAGCGATTATAAAATAAGATTTCTTTGGAATGTAAAGTATCATAAAAAAATTGATATGAATAGTTTTTAACATTTCTAATAAATATTTCAAACTTGATAGCTCACAACAATATGTATAGTAACATGTTGTTGTGAGCTATTTGTCAGAGTTGGCCGTTAATCATAGTTCTTTGCATGAATAACTCCATTCATTATTCCTATGCAAATTTTCACAGTGTTGTATTTATCGGTCAACCGAAGAGGTTCGGTCAAAACCTTTCTGTTTTGTCTTGACCTTCGGTCGGTCAAACTTCAAGCCATATAATGTTAAAATCTATTTTAAGACACTATTAACTTGCATATATAAAAAAGATTATAAAATGATATATGCAGCTAATAATAATAATTAATACAATCATACTATGAAGTAATATATAGTTATAAAAGAGAAATAGTTCTTCAAAGAAAAACAAACAAGCTTTTTCGCTTGATAATTTTCATTATCATTTTTCATTAAATTTATGACTTAAATAAGTCAACCGTCTGATGCCACAAGCGAAGTAAGGAGATTATATGAAGATGGAAAGTTAGAAGGAATAGATTTCAATTTTTCAGCGCCTTACTAGAATTATGTGTTGCAGTTTATAAATAACAATAAATGTATATATATCAAATGTAGTAATCAATACAAATGTTATTTAAAAAACGGTGAAGATCCAGTTCATTGTAAAATAAATGTGGAAGAAATATAGATAATTTATTTAAGTTTATTACATGTGTTGCGCGCCGTTTGTCTACCAGACACTTTTAAAACAAACTAAATGTATATTCTTACTTGTCTTGATGAAAAATTGTTACTTTTATACTTACTTTGTTATATGACCTACCTCTGCAGTATACTTTTTTGTTAATATATATAGTTTGAATATTTGCTCCTGTTTGTTTTCTAGAATTTTTTGAAACAAACTAAATGTATATTTAGCTTAATATAGACTAAAATACATTAGGTAAAATAATTAGAATATAATAATTATTAAATCTTTCTATATAAAAAAAGAAATGTAAAAGAAAGCATGAGGGAGGGTTGAATCTATATTTTCTTTTTTAATTTTAAATGTCTTGTGATCAACATTAAGTTGTTCTAATCATTTCATCTAATGTATTTTAGTCTATATTAGCTAATTATGCATTTAGTTTGTTTCAATAATTTCTAGAAAACAAAAGGCGCAAATATTCAAACTATTTATATTAACAAAAAAGTATACTGCAGAGGTAGGTCATATAACAAAGTAAGTATAAAAGTAAAAGTAACAATTTTTCATCAAGACAAGTAAGAATATACATTTAGTTTATTTTAAAAGTGTCTGGCAGACAAACGGCCAACTATGACAAACGGCGCACAACTGTTGTTCCCCGTATGGCGGAAATCCCCGTATGGCGGAACTCTATATTGCAGAATGATTCAATCAAAACTAATATGATATTCATGATGTTCGGAGTTAGTTATTAACAAATATATAGTTAGTTTGTCATATGACCTACATCTGTGATATACTTATTTATGAACTTCATTATTATCAATATTAAACTAATTTTTGTATATTTTCAATTTTAATGTATCAGTAACTACTACAGTCTAAAATACATTATCTGATATAAATAGAATACATTAATTTTAATGTTAAGGTAATAAAAAAGGAAACTAAAGAGCAGGCTTGAGTGAGGCTTGAACTTCTTTTTTCTTTTTTATTTTTTAACCGCCTTAACATTAAAAATAATGAATTCTATTTATATCAGATAATGTATTTTAGTCCTGTAGTAGTCACTGATACATTAAAATTGAAAATATACAAAAATTAGTTTAATATTGATAATAATGAAGTTCATAAATAAGTATATCACAGATGTAGGTCATATGACAAACTAACTATATATTTGTTAATAACTAACTCCGAACATCATGAATATCATATTAGTTTTGATTGAATCATTCTGCAATATAGAGTTCAGACATACGGGGAACAACAAACGAGAATTACATCACCTTAGATGATAAGGATGTTCAGTATTATACCATTAAAGGGTATTGCAACCAAGCTGAACCTAATTGTGATAATCCATCCAATGTTACTTATCATATTATTGCATTCAATCCTTCAAAGTTTGTTATGCATAACAGACAGCCTATTAAGAATTATTTCAAGGAAGTAAAAGGGGAACAACACACAACAACTAAGATGAAACCCATTGGAGTATGGGAGTTGTCAATGGATGTGCAAGGTCTGACGAAGGAACAACACCAATCGTTCATATGGCTAGAGGTGCTACAGATATTACAATTATAGCTACTATGATTAATTTAGGTTTTCATAGGTGTGATACCATTTACGGACCAAATAGTATTGAGGTATTTACAACATACTTGAAATACTTATTAGATGCTCTAAAATCAAAGGGTAAATTCTGCTTTTTTATGGACAATGTAAATATCCATCATTCAGACCAGGTTAAAATGTTGATTGAAGGATCTGGTTATACACTTTTATTCAATGCTAAATGCTCCAGTCCTGTCGCGCGACAAAGAAATTTGCTTGGTAAAGGAAGTAATTGTTTATATTTAGATCTAATATAATACTATTGTTAATGTCATCATGTAATGTATGAATATATAATCATTTTGTCTTAAAACATTCATGAACAATAGTTATCTTTAATTATTAACAAATATTCACTTCATATTCATCTTCCTTATTTCTATCATATAACATTATTTTTATTGCATATATCACTGGAAGAGAATGGAGTTATTAATTCTTTGATGATAAGATAAAACAAAATCGGTGTTACGATGATTTAAAATAAAAAATAAAATATTGGCTTGATGAAGGCTTGACCTTATTTTCTTTTTTCTTCTATATTTTTTTAAAGGGCACTATATATGCATCAATATGTTAATGAGACATAAATGCTAATATACTCTAGCAATTCCAATTATAAAATAGTTATAAAGATTAATAATAGATGATATAAATATCATAGAAAATTTGAGTATTATTTCAATATATTTAGTAAATTAGACAAAATGATGTTGTATTTATATTTACTCGGCCTTCCAAATAAGTATTAACATATTCACTTTAATGGAAATTTCTTACTTCCTTTACCGAGCAAATTTCTTTATCGCGCGCGATCACTCCTCCCGCAAATAAAGAAAAAAAAAGTTAAAGCCTCACTCAAGCCAGCTTTTTAATTTCTTTTTTAAATAAGTTGTTATTAAAATTATTGAAATTTATTCATATCAAATAATGTATTTTAGACTGTAGTAGTGACTGAAACTTTAAAATAGAAAATATAAAAGAATTGGTTTAATATTGATAATAACTCTTTATAACAAAGATAAAAATGATATTAGTTTGTTTTAAAAGTAATTGTATTAGGAAAATATCTTTGGCATATGGAAAAAAAGCATTTACCAGAACAGAAATCAAATACTTGAAAGTATAACAAATATATTTTCTACAATCAGTCCTGCTGAATGTTTTAGCACTATTGAAGATATAAACTTCATAATACAAAGAACTGTTATGAAGAGGATAGATATATAACGCTCTATCCATACTTCTTATTGTAAAATAATAGAATAGAAATTCTTGAAAAGGCTTGAGATTTGTATATTTATTTTGCATTATATAATGTACAATGAAATGGCTTGATAAAAAATATAAGTATTATGCAAAATGGTATAATAGTTATGCAATGGTATATCTATTTTGCAACAAATGTCGTTACGTATTAGGAAATACTGTATAAGTAAGTTGCAAAACACTGCATAGAAAGATTTAATAATTATTATATTCTAATCATTTCAGCTAATGTAATTTCATTTGGGTTTAATGAAGATATATTCTAATTATATATATTCGAATAAAGGAGTCTCATCAAACCCAAATAATCCATACTTTATTGATTTAATAGTATTAATATTATACTCTTTTATAAATTCTTGATTATATTTGTGATTAAAATAAATATCCATTTTATAACATAAAAAGGTTTTATTATTTACTTTTATTTTTAAATATCTTGTTATAGCATAGTTAATTGTTGAGTATATTAATTTTGTTTGACATACAAAATTTAAATTCAAATGATGCATATCCGAAAATATATTCTTAGAATAGATATTCTCTAAGCATTGTTTACTTCCTTTACAATATCTATTAAATATATCTATATACGTTAATTTTTTATTTTTTAATATTGGTAATAATACTCTTTTGCATTTTGTATCATTTATTCTAAATCTATGGGGATTATCTTGAAATATAATAATTCCTTCTGATATTTGTAATATTGATTTTATCAAATACTTAAAAGCATATTCGAATTCAGTTTTATTTGTATAAAGTAATTCATAATCAACATACATAGACATAATGCATAACTGAATTTTCTGTTGTTGAATTATATATTTAGATAAGAAGATATAATTCTTTTTTATGTTTATAATCCATGCCTGAATAAAGTATATATAATCAACATTATAATTGTATAGAGTTGCTTTAATAACAGGTAGATAATGACCAAGATGAGAATCACCAATTAACAGAATTGTATTTCTATTCAATTTGTTAAGAAAAGAATTATAACATTTTAGTTGAATAAAACAATAATTATAAGTATATGCTTTGTTTTTTTGATGTTTCTTATTTTCATTAATTGATTTAACTATAACGATAATAAATGTGAATGAAAATGTAAGGCTTACTATCGATAATATACAAACACTACTTACGTTCCTTATAGGCATTTCAATATAACGATAAACAAAAACAGATATCAACATTATTTTTAATAATATTATACAAACAGAGGAATTGTTTTGTATGATTGGATAATGAAACAAATATAAAACATATGACATATTTCCTATTTTATAAAGTATTCTGCTATTAAATAGTATATGATTTTGTTGTGTAATGATTGAAGACGTGAGGATTATCGGTAATAATGAAATATATCCTGGGAATTTTAACATAGTAGATAATCCTATTACATATGATGAAATAATCAATATACAAATTACAAATTCCTTATTTAAATGATATTTGACATCATATTTATTAATTATACATCCTATTAACAATTCCCATACCCTATTAGAGAGAAGATAATACGATGATGAATCATTTTTATATGTATTTATTACACATTTATAAAAACTATACAATATTATTATCAAATAAATAATATAGTTATAGAGATAAAAATATAGTAGAGGATAAAATATATAGAATTGTTCTTCTAATGATAGTGACCAGTAATTTAAAATAATAGATTTTTTTTCGCTTTGAAAGTAACTGCTTGTTACTTTATAAAATCTAATATTAGAAAAACTTAGTAATGATGATATTATATCATAATAAAGTTGTGTCTCATCATGGCTATATTTGGTAATTGATGGATGATAACTGTAATATAGTATAAGGCAAGTTAGACTAGACGGATACAATCTCTTTATTCTTCTTGAATAAAATAATATATAACTTTTGTTGATTATGTGAGTATTACATAAAGACAATGTAATTATATAACCTGCTATTACAAAAAATATATCAACTCCAATATATCCTCCTGGTAGTAAATAAGAATTTAAATGATAAATAAAAACTAATAGAAAAGCAATTGCTCTTAATTCTTGTATATCGAATCTAAAATCCATTTTGATATTCTACATATACATTTAATGAATATATACAAGTATATTTTTCTACAAGTATTAAAGTAAGGATCTGACATATCCATCATCATAGTAGCATTTGCATGTTTAGGCATCATCTCAGGATCATATTCAGGATGTGGACCACATAATACAGCTTTACCTTTACCTACATTACATGATACTGCAGCAATTGCATCATCTTCAGTAAAATTCTTATTTGTATGAGGGAAATAATATGCAAGTACTTTATAACGATCATCATCCTTTACATAAGGTTTAAAATGTGGTCCACCGAAAAACCAACAACTGGCAGTGAGAATTGTTTCAACTAGTGTAGGATAAAAGAATGGATATAATATCCAAACACTTCTTGCATAAGACTCATCAGTATAAGAAAATCCTTCATATGCTGGACCATCAGCTATACCTGGGAAGAATTTCAATTCTCTTTCACCTTGTACTTGGAGGTTTCCACCTGTATCGAATTGCACTTGATCAGTACCATAATAGGCACCAGCACATATTCCAAAATAACTACCACCTTCTTCTACAAACTTTCGAATTCTTTTATTACCACCTGTTTTTTTACCTTGATTATTACTCAGTGCTTCTACGTATGGCATATCTCTACCACCAGGAAATACGATTAATTTAGTATTTGCTTCCCAATCTTCAGATATTACCTGTTCTGGGGTTATAGACTTCACATTGTATTTGTCTAAGTTGCAAAACTTTTCTATTGAGAATTTAGTCATTTTATATCCAAGAGGACTCACACCTTCACCTTTATAAATTCGAATGTCTTTCTTCTTTGTTTCAGTGCTGAAACTTCTTGAAACTATTGATCCTGGCCTAATAGATTTATTAATAAATATTCTATCTATATGAATAAGTCGATTCATGATTAAAAACAATTTTCAAATCTTTTTAATTCAAAAATATACTCGTTTCTAATGATAATCAAAGTTTGATTAGCGTTTGTTGTTTAGTATTGAAAATGCAATTTTACTTTTTTTTAGGGATATTTATGATGTTTTTAGTATGTTTAGTATACTTAAATCACAATTTATTCTTATCCTCACTACAAAAAACACAGAATTTAAAAGTCATTTATAAATCAGTAGTAGTTATGCATGCATCTTCTCCTACATACCACCAAATTCAAAGATACAAAGAATGGAATAATGAAAAAACACCCAGTTACTATGTTGTTATCATTACGGATAATTGTGATTTAAAGAACAATATAACAACCATTTCAATATTATGTGTAACTCAAAATCAGTTTATGCAAGAATTACCGCAATTAAAAGCAATGACAGGACTTTGTACAGATAAATGGCCTGGATACTATATGTGGACATCTAGTATAGAACATGTACTTTTAGGGATAAATAAATTAGATATTGACTTCGAATATTTATGGTTAGTTGAACAAGACTTAGGATATAATGGGAATTTTTTTGACTTTTTTAGAAAATATGATAAATTTGACAATGATTTTATAACTCAACCTTATTCAGAGCATTTTTCAAATGAAACGTGGATGTGGATAGATTGTTCAACTCCGCAATATACAAAATGGAAAGAAGCAAAACTAGGAGGTAAAAGACTAGTTGGTCAAATAAATATAGCAAGAATATCAAATAGATTAATTAGTTTTGTTACAGAGAATATAAAACATAAAAGACATACTTTTAGTGAAGCTACACTTATAGAATGTGCTACAATAAATGGTTTATCTATTAAAGTTATTGATAAAGAAGATATAAGTAATAAGTGTAGTGTTTTTGATCGGATAACTTTAGATGAGTGGATTAAGATACAAAATAATTCTATAAATAGAAATAAGTTGTATCATGCACTTAAATTTTAATAAATACAATAAGTAGTTCGTTTAACTTTTTTTTATGGGTAATTTGAACAAACTTCTAACATTTGTTCAAAGAATAGTATAACGGATATACAAAAAAGAAAGTGATAAATAATGTATTGCTTCCATTCATAACTCGTAGGATTTGTTGTGTTTTACAGTGTGCTCTTACAATAGTCAATTCAATCCTCACAGTATCTTTCATTCTTCACAAACTAGTTAATTGGGATTGTTATTTCTGCTTTGGGTATTCTTCTAATTTGGTGTGCTGATAATATTGGTATACAAGTACGCATTATATTATGACTAGGACAAGATTTAGTTAACAAATCTCTTGGTGATTGTGTAGTTGCTATTGGGATAATTATATTCTTATTTGGAGCACTTGGTAGTTGCTCTTATAAATGTTGTAAATATACGAGATGCATGTTTTTATCTATGTATTTTGTAATTTAGCTAATTACTTATAGTTATTCAGCAGCAATTGTAATAGCATTAGCAGCTGAAGTATTAGCTCTATTATGTGTGATGCAATTAATGGATAAAGTAGATATTAATGGTATAACACAGATTATTCTCTAATTCATTCTTAATAGCATGGCCTATGGCTGGAATTAAAGAAACATTTAGCAAAGGTGTTACTTCAACATTTAATAAATGTTGTGTTAATAAAACTGGTATTTCTTCTTGTGATTTCTTCCCAACACTTTGTGAAGGATTTAAAACTCCAGAACAATTGAAAGAAAATATAATCCAAGAAATGAGTTCATATACAGATAGTATATTTGGTATTATTATTGCTGTTATGGCAATTGAAGTATATCTTAATATTCACTCATATTATATAGGTAATCATATTAATTTTAACATGTTGTGTAAAAGCTGAAAAGGATTCTAATGTCAGTTGTTTGTGAGTTAATTTAATATAAATGTTTGTATTTACTTGACAATTTCTAAATATATAATGTTAATAATGTTTACATATAGTTTTTGTGTTTAAATATTGTTTAGACAAATTGCAACATACTATTTTCACGTTGGACAGAAAAAGAGAGTGAAAAATCAAAACAATTATTAAAAAACGGTTAAAAAAATGTATTTCTTTACCTCTCTCATGTAATAGGTGTAAGTGTTTACTAAAGACTTTACTATGGATAGTTAACTTCGTCATATGCGTATATATAGTTTTATATTATAATAAAACTAGATTGTTGGTATAGCGGTGGTAGTACTTGCTGCTATTTTGATTTATTATATTCAAAAGGCGAGTATAGCGCCAATGTCATTGGGAATAATTCTATTAATTGCTGGTATAGTGTTAATCTTAGTTGCTACGTTTGGTTGTATTGCTTCATCTAGCAGTAAAGCAAAAACATGTTGCTTAAATTGGGACACTATCATGTATAATTATAATAAGTATTTATTCAAATAGTTATTCAATATTTGTTGTTATTGTTCTTATACTCGAAATTATTATTGCATTGGGATTTATGAATGTCATTGGAAAATATGAAACAACCTCATGGCCATTTAATGATATTTATGAACAATATGTTCATGGCGTGGATGAATCATTTAAAGAATGTTGTGATTTGGGTGAACCAACCGATTCTTCATCCTATTCATGTGATTTCTTTAAAGATTCAAACTGTACAAGCTATGATATTTACTTTGATGATTGTACAGATAAAATAGAATCATTATTCAATCCATTAGCTATACTTTTAATAGTGTTTGCAGTTATAGAAATATTAGGTGTAATTATTACATGTGTTATGTCATGTAACAAGAAGCAAACTCAGCAAGTGTCACCTGAAACAAAAGGTAATGTTCAACCACCAGTTTAGTTTATATATTTTTTATATATAAATATACATAATTTATATATTCAGAATAAGTAATATATGTTGTTTATTGAGATTTGATTGTAATAATTCCATAAAAGAAAAAATACAAAAATACAGAAATACAAATACAGTTGGTTTTTATTAGAATGTTTTGTTTATTTCTGGTGTTTTTATCATTTGTTTCGTGTACAGAAATACACTGGAATGAAACAGTGTTTATTATGAGTGAAAATAGAGGGACATTTTCGCTGTCTAATGGATCGTTGTTTGATTACGAAATTATCAACAGTAATGACTTTAAACTGAAATCTGGTGATGCTATTGTCTCATATAAATTATATGAACCATATAGAGTAGAAATGTTGACATATGTTCCATTAGAGATAGAAAGCAGACAACTACAATCTCAGCCTTATTCTCCTCTCTTTGGACAAGAAATTAAATTTGCTATTATGCGAGCAAGAAAACGAAATGACAAAGATGATTGTATAAGTGTAGCTGAAGTGAATAACGCAATAAAATATTTCGATTTGAGTGTGAAATTATTAACTGCCAATCGAGCTCGTGTATCATTTAAAGATAATTACATATCCTCTCAATGTTTAGATGCTAATTATGATACTGGAAGTGCAACAGAGTTTCGTAATTATATAATTGATCAAGCATGTAAATTGGATGGAATATGTGATAGAGATAGTTTTAATTCAAGAGTATTTTTTACTGATGATTCAACTGCATATCCAGCTGTTAAAGGACAGGCTACATCTGGTCATGTTGATTGGTATGTACAACATGTTACTAAATATTGGGCATTGATAAAATGGTATAACTATGCAATGGATCCTAATAGTGCTCAAGTATTAACAACAATTCATGAATTATATCATAATGTAGCATTTGGACATGCTAATTTCAAGAAGAATAGTGAAACTGGTTTAGTTAATAAATTTGTCTTTGAATGTGATTTATTAGATAGTGCTAATATAATGGGTAATAAAATATCATGGTGGGGTATACCAGGAATCACTCATTATATAAATATGTTGACTATAAATGGAATTGAACCATATTTTTTTCTAACACCAAAGTCTGGTAGTAAAGAGAAATATCGAATATTTGCTTGGGATTTTCCATATTGTAAACAATTTTTATTAAAGAATCATCCAAGTAATGAAGTATTAGATGATATTCCATTTGATCATAATGGAATGAGTGTAAGAATTCCAATGTCAAAAGAATCAATCTATACGAAGATGGATGATCCAACATTTGTTTCTGGTAGTTTAGCCTTAGAGTTTCGATGGAATATGAATGGTCAAAGAGATTGGAGAAATAAAGGTGTAAGATTTACACCTGGTGATGTAAAGAAAAGTGATCCAGATTTTGATTTTCGATATGATCACTGGAAATGTCCTGTTTTATTTGATGCTAATTTTGAGAATATCACTTCTATCTTGAGTACTTCCTTACCATTAGGTGTTACTTTTTATCCTAAAGAACAAGATGTTGGTACTTATTCTATTCGTATGACTAAATGGCATCCTCCTGTTAATATTGAAGTGAATGAAGATTCAATAAATGATGAAACAATAAAAGCATATAGTGAATTACCTTATATTGAAGTAGAGATTGAATATTATCCAAATGTACCACATAAAGTTGTAAATAATCCTCCACCAAATCCAACAATAATATTCTCACCAAATGTATATAACTGTATGAAAACTGTAGAAAGAGAAACGAATCATATTGCATGTGAAAGATTGGTAGATTTCTCATGGAGTTATATGTTATCTAATGGATTAAGAGATATAAATACTCCAAGAATATATAACTTAGATGATAATGAAGTAATGGATCATTATAGATTTGGTACATTTGGTATTATGAATAATAATGATGATGGTAATTATTATACTATAAGATATGGTGATGATAATAATAATATTGGATCAACGAATGTTAGATTAAAGAAAGCAAAGAAACCAAAATTTTATTTTGTATATTATCAAAAGGCTGTATTATCAATAATTGATGATGAAGGATCTGAAACGAAATTATTAAATGGTAATATATTGTTTGCGGATGAATTGAAGCTTGATGATGATTTGAGTGATTTTATTATTAGTGATTTATATAATACTGTTATCTCTGTGAAAGTAGAAGAAGGGAGAATTGTAACATCATTAGATGATTTAAAAATACAAGGGTTTAGTGAAGTGTATTTATTGGGCAGAAATAAAGATAAAGAAACAACCACTGGAGAACATTTCTACTTATATCAAAATGATAATATTGATAAAAGAATTGCTTATGAATTTATTGGAACTAACAGTGATAATAATTTTATATTTAAAGTTCGTCCAGCAGTTATTCCAACTGGTTGTAAAACTCAATCTGGTTTAATACAAACACGTCATTTCAAAACCAATGAATTATTCATATATCCAATCTTATTTATGGATATGAATGATTACTTTTATATTGATATTAGTGGAAGTATTCCATCTGGTCTAGAGGTAAAAATAGAAACTGATAATGGTAATTATACCAAAGATTTGAGTTGTTTTAATGGTTTGAATGATATTAGTGTATTAATATCTTATCGTGAAATCAATAATAATACTGGTGGATATGGCCAAGTCTATTCATTTACATTTAATAATGATATTGATATTTTGAATATTAGACCTGTTTATTCTTGGACTTATTCTGACTATGCCTGTAAAACAAGAAAAAGGTGAAATATTAATACCAATTAATAACACAGAAAGATATCATATTGTATATGAAGAAGTTGAATTATCATTTAAATTTACTCCATTTAAATCAACTGTATTTGGAAATGAATTGTCATTTAATGAAGAAAATCAAAGTTATGAAGTTATAAGCAAAAATGATATAATAGTAAATAATGATAAGAATAGTGATAAGAATCAATTATTAATTATTACAATTGTGACAGTAGTATGTGTAGTTTTAGTAATAGTTGTTGTTGTATTGATCTGTAGAGAAATAAAGAATAATAGAGGAAATAAACCACTCAACAAAGAAGAGTATCTTTTACCTTCTCAAACAATGACAATATAGTATTATTATCTTCAATTAATACTATATTATACATTTGATTGTTGTTTTTGATTGTTAATTAATCCATTTTACACGAATATGACATTCCCCAAAACTTTAACTCATGTTCACTTGATTCTCTAAAGATTTTCAATAATTCTACCTTTCTTTCTTCTGGTAAGTCTTTACACTTTTCTTCAGTAAATTTACCAAAATCTTCACAAACTTTAACATAAATATCATTTGAATAATCATGAATAACATCAATGTATTTTGATTTTTCAATATCAGGAATAGTTTCAACAAGCTTACGGAATATATAAACATAACTAAATGTACATGGCAAAACAGCCATTAATATTTCTGGAATTTCGCCTTTATCAGCATATTTAAGTAGATGATCTGTATATGCTTTGTTTTCTGGTAATGGTGACATTTTATCAATGTCATCATCAGTTAAACCAGACTTTTTCAGATAGTTTAATCTTGTTACACTCTCTCCTTCAGTGACAAAACCAAGTAACATGTAATAAAACTGAATATCACGAATTGTATGTGGAATGATAAATGGCTGCTGCAAACGTTCTAGCGTATTCACGAAGATACAAGCTATCTTGAATCATATACACTCTCATTTTCTCTTCTGATAATATTCCTCTTGCTAATTCTTGTAAAAATGGATGGTTTAAGCATTGATTCCATATATCCATAGAATCATCAAACTACCTTCCTCACAAATGACATTTTTATATAAACTGAAACGACTCTATTTTATTAATTCAAAAATAATGTATATTTACTTATTATTTATATTACTTATATCATCTATTGCAATTATAGCTCTATTAAATTACAATAATGAAATAGAAAGTAACAATGATTCAAAGAATAGTAATTTAAGTAATGTTTTGATAAAAAAATACAGAAAGTTAAATTTAATTGAATTCCTTCCAAATTCATATGTAATTAGTATTTATTATGATGAAAGATTCAAAGCATTGAGATTAATTAGTGTTTATGAAAATGAAACACTTCCTAAAATACCTTGTAAGCTTATTTATGATGATTATAATATTATTAATTGCATACCAACAGTGAGATCGTATATAATAAATACCCAACCTCAAGTTCATATTCTAATCAAATTATCATCAAACATCCTTCCAAACACAGTTATTCTAAACAATGCAACTATAAACATACCAAAGTATTACACTGGACCACCAAAATATGACATTACAGTGTGTATAAGTGTATTACATGATTATGTAGCTGTGAATAGATTTATTCAAACGATTGAAACATATCGATATTTTGGTGTTGATCATTTCACATTATATTATACATCAGCAACTCCAGAAATTATTAAAGTTATAAATTATTATATTGATTTGGATATAATGGATGTAATTATGTGGAATAAAGAATTTGAAATGACAAGATTATATCATTTTTATATGGGACAAATATTTAAGAATAATGATTGTTTGTATTATCATATGAAATTATCAAAATCTCTAATTTATACAGATATGGATGAGATTATATGGCCAAATGAAAGTAATAAATTAACATCAATTATTGAAAAGACAAAAGAGAAAGGAGATTATTACATATTTATCAATAGAATATATCACGAAAATGTTTATAAAAAATCAGATTCCTATGATTATAATATTAAAGATATAGATATATTTGATGCAAAAGAATATTGTAATTTGAAATTTGGTTATATAGCTAAGAATTGGGTTGTAAATTTATCATCAATAGTTGAAATAGAGATTCATAATTTTCAAGAAGTTATTGAAGGAGCTAGAGAGGTTGTAGTTAATGAGAATGTTGGATATGTTAGACATACAAGAAGAGTAGTTAAATATGAACTAGTTCCGTGTAATTCGAAATGGACATACAACGATAGTAATGATTATCGAATTGACAATATTCAAGAGAATGTTGATAAAGTTAGAAAGTATTTGAACATAGAAAAACCTTCACATGTAAAATTTCCTTTATATCCCAATACAAAAACAAGAATTTAATTTTAAAAATTAATATAATGTAAAACAATGTAAGATTATGGAGCTGTTTTTAATAATGGTTCTGCAAAACTATCAGGATGATGCATTTCTTGATATTTCTTCATACTTGCTAAACAACAACCGCTCAATAGAGATAATAATTCAGCAATCATTATACCAAGAAATACATAGAATATTGGCATTACATAAGGATCTAGTTTAGTCAATACAAAATCTTTAAATTCGTCAATTGTATCACATTTTGGATTATCTCCTAAGAAAGTGCATTGGTCAACTAATTCAGTTGCATTTAAACAGCATAAGTCATATGTTGTATTTATACCAATATCAAATACTTCTCTTATATCAGTGAATGGTGAGACATTCAACTTAACCTTATCCACTAATGATAAAAATGACAATGTGAATAATAATTCAGCAATAATCATTATAAATAGTAAGAAACCGTACATATATCCACAACAAGAAGTACAACAACCAATTTTATCAGTTCTACACATTGCTATATATCCAAGGATAGATATTAGAAGTATTATTCCTCCAACTCCCAATACACTGTACATTAAAGCATGTGGTAACAATCCTTCACCTAAACATAATAGATATAATTATACCAAGTTTTTCTGCATATACAATACCCACAATACCTAAACCAATCAAAGCAACACCAATAATCTATTTATCAACTCAAAATATTTTAGTATACAAGAATTATAGTGTTAACTATGCAAAGTACCGATTTAGCTATAAAATTACACCTATAGAACAATAGAAAATTAATGAAATACATTTCTGTAATTTTTGTAATTTACTAACGAATATAATTTTTGAAACATAATATTTCCTCACATTTCTCTATAAGTGATATATAAGTATTCTTTAGTATGTTATTAAAGCCACTTGGATTTGATTTTGATACAATAACACTCAACAAATATAGTATAGTTTAAAGAATTAACAATATTAGAATTTATAAAGCATTGTATCATCAAAACTAAAAATAGATCCACTAATTATCGTCATTATAATTGGATTATGTATATATCTTATGTTTGTAACTGTTCTGGGAGAGAGATTAGTAAGGTATGATTATATCATTAATTAATAAATATAGCAATATGATGTTTGTAATACTACCATTTTTTTCATATGTAATGCAAATGCCATCACCATCAAAAGCGATATAGAATCAACTTTTTGTTGTTTTGGGCAATGTTTTCATTGTTATTGTTGATAGAAAAAACATTACCATGGGTAGATGATCTGTATAATCGTGTTATTATTATATCAATAGTTTTCCTTTCCCTTACATTGTCAGATTTATATTTTTGTTATGGTTATTGCAGTTTTATGGTGCTATGGGATTTTATGATTATGTTATAGAACCTTTAACCAAATTTTTATGGCAATTTTTTCTTCAAAACAATATCAATGTTTAAAAATTAATAAATATATTTTTATATTTTTTTGTCTTTTATTATTGTATATTTTTTATATAATTACTAATACAAACATCATTATTATTTCAATTTTCTTCTCTTTCTACCAGCATCATTCAAATCACCTTTATAACCAGCTAATTTGTTATTATACTTATTTCTAGCTTTATCTTTCTGAAACCAAGGGTTTTCCCAGTTAGTAGTATCTTCATTCGTTAAATGAGTCCATTTCGTTTGACTTTTCTTACCAAAATCTCTCTTTTGCATAATTGCAGGTGTAGCTTCAGTAATATGAGCATCACTAGCTGTAGGTTCTGAATAATCTTTATTTCTAACATCATTTTTATCTTTAATAGAATCTTCATCCATGTAAAATACACCTTTATGATAATATTTCTGCATAAAACTCCATTGTTTCTTCTCAGTTTCGCCTTTCTTTAATCCTTTACGTATTAACTCCTCATCTTCTTTTTTACGCTGTTCATCTGTCAATTTACTTCTTCTTTCAGTTTCTTTCTTTTCATCTAATAATTGCTGTTTCTGTTGTAAATATAATTGTATTCTTTTTAATTCTCTTACTTTCCATAACTCAAACTCTTCGGCTTGATCATCTGGATAATCTGTATCATCTGGTTTATCATCATCATTATCTAAATCCTTCATTTGTTTATCAATTTCTTCTTTTTCTAATAATTTTAATACTTCTGTATGTACTTCAGCTTTTCTTAATTCATCTTCGTATTGTTTTTTGGCTTTTAATTCTTCCAATTGTTTCTCTTTTTCTTCTTTGGCTTTGATTATATTTCTATACTCTTTAGGAATATATACTGGTTTAGCTAAACATACTTCCTCTTCTTCTTCATCATCATCTTCATTCATCATCATCTTCATCTTCTTCCATTTCTTCCTCCTCTTCTTCTTCTTCCTCCTCCTCCTCCTCTTGAATTGGCATTTCTTCTTCCTCTTCTTCCTCTTCTTCTTCCTGTTGTTTTTGTCTTACTCTCATTCTTCTTTGTAGAATTGATTCCTCTGTTTCTTGATTTGTTATTGACTCATTTGTTTTTTCAATTGTGTTTTCTTTGTTATCTAATATGATTGGTTCATAGTGTCTTTCTCTTCGTCTGGTTTGAGTTTGATTTGTCTGATTTTTATAAATCAACTGTTCATCCTATTTAAATAACAATAATAAATATATTCATACAGATGATTCTATTATTTTTAAAGGTTCTCTTTTTACTGTTTCTTCTTCATCACTACTTTCTTCATCTTTTACCCAATGTGGAGCCTATTAAAATTGTAAAAACCAAATATTTGTTTATACTTGTCCAGGTCTGTATCTCACTGTTTGTTTTAGATTATAGGCATTATTCTCTGGTAGATCTTCACGCTTCTCCATCGGTTTATACACCTCTTCTAATTTTGCCCTATTCTGATTTTCTTGAAAACTAAACGTTAGATCATCCATAATTCAATTTTAAGTAAAATGCGACTAAATCAGATCTAACACATCATTTTCTTCATTTTAAAATAAATGGCTGATACTGCAGCAGCCCAACCTCCACAAGACAATTCACAGGTTTCTTATATTGGTAGCAAAGTTTCAATCATATCCAAAGCTGAAATTAGATACGAAGGCATTTTATACCATATTAACACACAAGAGGCTACTTTGACCCTAAAAGATGGCATAATTATTTTTTATATTTAATTAGTTCATGCATGTGGTACTGAAGGAAGAAAGAATGGCCAAGGCGAAATTGAGCCAGATGGTAAAGTTTATGATTACATTGCATTCTCAAGTTCTGGAATTAAAGATTTATATGTTTCTGATGGACCAGTATAATTTAATATTACCTCCAATATAGACAATCAATAGTGATCCAGCTGTAGTTGAAACAGGAGAAGCTGTATTTGAATATATTTTTAATCGTTAATATATCTATCATAGAGAACAGCGCCAGTGCCAGAACCACCCTCATTTTACGAAGATTCACCCTCTCTACCTAACCAAGGCGATTATAACTCACCTTATCATAATAAATACAACAACAACAACAACAACAACAATCAAGGTAGATATAACAATAACAATAACTACAGAAGACATAACAATAATTATGGTAGATACAACAGAGGTGGAATGTCTAGACCATCAGAACCAATTGATCGTACTGAATTCGATGTGCAAAGTTCATTAGAACAATTTGATAAAGAGAAAGATAAATCAGAATGGTTAGCAATGCATAACACAACAACCACAGGTGGAGATGATGGAATTGCACCACCAACTACCTTAGCTGAAGATGGAAGTATTAAATCAACAGCCTATGATAAAAGCTCAAGCTTCTTTGATACATTGTCAACAGATGCACCAAAACAAACAAGAATGATGAATAAACAATTAAATCGAGAGACTTTTGGTGCTACAGGAGGTAATAATAATTATAGAGGAGGAAGAGGAGGTAGATTTAATAATCGAGGAGGATATAATAACAACTATGGGGGAAGAGGAAGAAATAATAATTATAATTATAATAATAGATTTAATAATAGTAGTAGTAGAGGAGGTTATAATAATAGTAGATTTAATCGAGGAGGATATAATAGTAATCACCGTAATAATTATGAGAGTAATTGGAGAGAACCAAGACCAGAGACTACACCAGCTGCACAGCAACAACAAGCACCACCATCTTAGACAATGTTTGTAATTAATCATTGTGATAAGTTGTTTTTTTCAGATATTTCATTTGAATATTCTCTCTTTTTGTGTGTGTTTATAAATTATATATATTCATTCGTAAATGATATTAAGTGATGAAATAATAAGAAAATAAGGTTCAAACCTGTTTGATGTTTCATTTAACTAAATGCAGCTTAGTTTATTGAATAATTTTAAAATATTGAGTAAATCTTGTGATTCGCAAATACAGGAAGCTGTTGTAAGGCTTTATGAAGAATTCAGGATTAGATTCTATCCAAGTGAAGAAATATGCTGTATTTGTAGGAAAAAATGTTCTAAAATAATTCATTGTAGTGGATCATGTAATAGACATTTCGGTCAAAGCTGTTTATCAAAATCAAGTTATGATAGTTATATTACATCAGAGAATTGGGAATGTAAGTTGTGTAGTTATAACAAAAGCATTAAAAAGGTAATTGTCAAGAATGTAGATGCTGTATAGTTAATATTATTATAGAATTACTATAGAAAGTTGATGAGATATTAAATCAACTTCAATTAAGTCAATTCAGAACATCCTTTTATAAAATACCATTTGATATATTCAAACAATTCACATACTCTGATTTTTGTGAAATGAATATTCCACTTGGACCAAGATTGAGTTTAACAAAATATCTAAAAGAATATCATTTCAAAACAATCAATTATACAGATTCATCCATAGATAATTTGAATAATATGTATATTATATTAATATTAATATTAATAAATAGATTAAAATATCCATCTAAAGCATTTATTGATGTAACAAATCAAAGTATTCGAAATGATGAAATAAATGCAATAACTCCATCAATGATAGTAATAAATAGTGTATCTCCCTTTCCAGACCAAATGACAAAAGAAGAAGCTATCAAATTGCAGTAAATTTGTAAGAACAGTAAAACAAGTAAATATGAAAACTATATATAGATTTCATCGATATCATAAACCATATAATTATATTGATTTCAATAAAAAACCAATTGAACAATTCTTTAAAAGTAATGCAGCTGCATATGAACCTGGTATTTACAGAAAGAAAGCACAAGAATATCTTAATAAATTAGATAATTTTGTCAATTATAATGAAGAAAGATGTTATAATAGAGTTTATACATCTCATGATATTTTACAGAAAATAGCAGAATTTATATTATCTAAAAAGTATATATATTAACATATCTTTTTATTTCTTTTAGTATATTTGACAGTGATGATATGTATATTGATATGTGTTGTGGTGAAAATTATTTTGGTTCACTTCTAGATGTAAAATATTGTGGATATGATATTTTCCCACCTAAATACAATTCTGATGTTGAACATTTCTCGTTAAATGATTGGCTGAGTGTTTATAATTTACCCAATAAAGGAAACTGTATAATTGGATTAAGACCACCTTGTAATGATGAGTATTTTATTACTAAGAAGTTTATTATGCATGCATTTGAATTGTTTCCAAAATATGTAATTTTATATATTCCACCAATAGTAAAAGATCATTTAGAAGTTCCTAATTATTTTACATTACATTTAATACAGCCAATTAAATTAACAGAAGATTCAACATATATAGATGAAGATGCTGCATTACCAGATGATGCACAAGATGTTAGTAGTGATGATGTTCTATATATCTGGAAAAGGAATGAAAAATACATTGAAGCTAAAAATCAACAATTAAAAGAAAGACAGCAACAATATTTATTAAAGCAAAACCAACATCCAGTGAAAAGAAGTTATAATAGTAATAATCGATATAAAGAAGGAGGAAACACCAAAATTCCAAAATATAATTAGATTTATATATAAATTAATACTTTTTTGTGTATATGACTACTTGATTTATAACTTGGTTATGTTTTTGTTTAATTTTTGTTCAAGCAAAAACTTGTCAGGAAAGTGTGTTGAATAATGTTTTATAATGCTGTATTTGTAGTAATAACATTTGTTTTGTCATGTATTGCAGATGATACTAATTATTCATACAATTTAAAATCGTTGTATGTAATCTTTCCTGAAAACATCAAACATGGTCCTTCAGCTCTTTCCAGATCGATTAATGATATGCTTAGAAATAACTCAATAGAATTAAGTAATATGTGTAAGATTTATATAAAAGCCAGTATCACTTTGAACGAACTTCATCGTCTTTCACATTTAAATGGAACAGTGATATGGTTCGAGCAACCAGAGTATTTTGAATACATCCTATCACAAAAGTCAATTCAATTTTTCAAATGTGTTGTATGGTCCTAACGTTTCTCCAATTTCGTGGATGGAATTTCCTTATCATAGATCATATGAAGTGAAATGGAGAGGAGTATATGAGTAAAATATTTGGATATGTTGTTCATTATCCTCGAGTAAGAAATCATATAATGACTAAATCCAAAACAACGGATTATAAACACAAATATTTATTCTTTAGAGCATGTACAAACGTTAATCCTAAATTAAGTGCAATAAAATCATGGGATGATCGAGAATATGATTTTTTAATATTTTTAAAATATGCTGATTTGAATATGAAGAGATATGGAAAGAAATTGGTAAAACTGTTGAAAAAATATAACAATGTAGTGTTAAAATATGGAAGTTATAATCATGAAGATTTATTGAGCTATGCATCAGAATCAAGATGTGTTATATATTATTCATTTTATGATACAGGAGCAATTGCCTTACAAGAAATACAGAATTATGGAGTATATGCAATTGTATTACAAAGTGAATTTGTGGATGAAAAGAACGGAGTTTATATATCTGAGTTGGAATATAATGTTGATGCTGCAGCTGAAAAATGTGAAGATGTAATAAAAGTGAAAAGAGATTCAAAATTTTTAGCGAAATATAATGTAGAGAAGAATAGTTGTTTGAAAAGTTTTATTTCATTATTCCACCAAATCAATGGATTAATGAAAATTAATAAATATATTAGTTAATAAGTAAATAATTCGTAAATGTGTGTAATATTTATTTTTATTATTTTCTATAAAATTCATAAAACACACTCACACCACACAAACAATACATATTCAGTAAATATAAAGAAAATAATATAATTCTTTAGCATAATATAATAGTTATTTAAAAGTGAAAGTGAGATATAAAAATAAATCTCACAACAGTATTATTAATTATTTACACTATTATAATTAAACTGCACTATAGATAAATAAGCAATTTTGACCTCCAATAGCAACACTGGGTGATTGTGGATGGCATGACAATTGTAAACATCTTCTGTTAAAATCAATAGCATCAATAGATGGATCATAATCAGTCTTACCTTTACGTTTGTTATTGGATTTGTTCACTTTGGTTGGTGTAGCAGTAGCTTCAATAATCTTATGAACTGATTCATCTCTAGAGAATATATGGAAAGTGCTATCATAAGAACCAGTAATGAAATATTCGTTATTCATACCAACGGAAACTTCAAATTTATCAAAAATATAGTCGTTTTCATATAAATCTGGTAATTTTGGTGTTAAATGGTCATGAACTTTATATGTAGCTACTGGCTTCTTCTCCATATTTAAATCCCATAATTTTACTGTCATATAATCTCTAGATACGATATATCTACCATCACTTGTGAATTTAACATCACTAATTGAACTGACAATTTCTGAAAAGAATCCTTTCATTGTTGGATCTCCTACTTCTTCTTCAAATACTATATAATAATAATAATAGAAAATATATAATAATACATTTGGTGTATTGATCACACAAAGCTGTTTGTCTTAAATCTCCTAATTTCAATGTACCACGACTACTACCATATATAAATAAATTACAACTCAATGGATGGAACTCAGAAACAGTTATAACTTCAGTCAATTCTTCCATATTTTCAGGTTTAATATCCACGATGTTAAAACAACTATCAGGTCTTTCTAAATTCCATAAATTGATTCTTAAATCATCTGTTGAAATGAAACACTCGCCATCACTATTTGGAGAAATACTATTGATATGATAAGCATGTGCATTGGCGAAGATTCTTCTGGGATATGCGGATAAAACAGATCCTGAGGTTGTTATACGTGGTATACGTAATGAGTTTGATGAAACTGTACTTCCTCCCTTGGCTTGAGATATATTTAATTGAGAAACGGCTTTTAATCTCTTTTCGTATATCTTCCAAAGCTTAATTGTTTTGTCTATAAAAATGTTATAAATAATAAAATCATACCATTAGTTGATAATAAGTAAAGTGAATTATTGGATCTATGACACCATCTTATACGATTTATTTTTTCTTCAATTTCTAAACTTTTTAGATAGTCGAACTCCTGTTCATGACTTTGAAATTCAGCATAGAACTTATATTCAACTCCTCGTTTTTTACCTAACATAGAGCCTTTCTCTGGTTGGGTTTGTTCAAAAATCACAATACGACCACCTTTATCTCCTGTAGCTAAATACTCACCAGTTTGGTCGAATTCAACACTTGATATAATATCAGCTAGGTTATAATGAAAATTTACATACCATTATTTAAATCAGCTGTGTTAGTTTTCTCTCCGAAGCATTGAACAAACTTCCAGTCTTCTTTAGCTGCCATGAAATCTAAAACGATAATAATGCAATTTATCAAACGACTATATTTTTATAAAAAGAATTGGACTTACTAAAAATGCAGATGGTATATTAAGAATATTATGCTATATATAGTTGCCTTTGAACATACTAAAAGCAGCCGAAACTCGTCCTATGGTATTTTATTTTATTTTGTGCATTTACTCTACATTTATAGTTGGTTGAGCTTAAAAATGGTGAAACTTACAATGGTCAATTATTTAATTGCGATAATTGGATGAATATTAATTTAAAAGATGTGATTAGAACATCAAAAGTATTTTTTATAATATATTCGCTCTATTAATGAAATAGGATGCAAGTAGATTTTGGCATATGAACGAATGTTACATAAGAGGTAATACAATCAAATACATTCGTGTTCAAGAAGAAGTAATTGAAAATGTGAAAAAACTTCAAGAGAATAATCAACAACAATTCCACCAACAATCATCTGCATTTAGAGGTGGTCGTGGAGGTCGTGGAGGCAGAGGTGGTAATAGAGGTGGAAGAGGTGGAGGTAGAGGAGGTTATAATAATAATAACAGAGGAGGAAGAGGTGGAAGAGGAAGAGGACAATGGCAGAATAAATGGGGAGATAATAATAATAGCAATAATAATAATAATAGTTCAAATAATAAATCAATACCACCACCACCACCACCTTCAACATAAAAAAGAATTAGATTTACTTTTTTTATTCATTATTCTTGTTTGTTTATATTAACCCAAAATAACAAAAAACAGATATTAATAGGGACCACATTTCAATTCTATATTTAATCAACATTCTTTACATCACTTTCAGTGAATTTACCTTTATTTTGATATCTGGTACGGTCTTTTCTGGCTAATAAATCTTTACGATCTTTCTTTAAGTTCAATTTTGTGACTTGTACGTTTGATGTGTTGATTCCAAGTGGAACTTGTTGTTCACGAGCATTCTTTCTTACTAAATTTTCGATGTGAATGACGTATTTCTTTCTGTATACTTGGGTTACTTTTCCTGAAACTCCCTTGTGACTTCCTCTCTTTACTACAACTTCATCACCTTTTACAACTGGAATTGATTTACACTATTCATAATAATATAAATATATTGAAAATATAAAGATATGTAATAGATATTATATTGAATAATCATAATCCATCTCACTTCATGTAATATTCAGATAGGGAGATTGGTTGTTAATCATATTATTAATAACAAGCAATAGAAGTATATAAATACGTGATATTTTTCGGCTAATTCCTTTGAAAGAGGAGCACTCATAATCACATGACGGATGTGAGATGGAGCTGTGAAGTAGGCCTTACGACACTTTCTTCTTGATGAACTTACTCTTGGGCTAGAAATATTATATATTGCTCGAATATTAGAATTTATAGTATTGAAGGTTATATAATGAAAAAAATAATGCTACAAAATACAACAGATATAGATGTTATAGTATATAGATAGTAAGAATGAATATATACTCAGTTTTCATAGTTTAAATGAAATGCAGTTGGTCCTCAAATATAGCATTAATCCCGCTCATTCATCCCTATTTATTTATATACTGGGAAACCGATACCCCTTTTTTTAATTTTGCTCGATTTTCTAAAGACTACGGTCTTGCTTAGCAAAATTCTTGAAAGTATTGATACCTATTTGTAAACATCTCTAGCATACCAATATAAATTAACATTTAATCTCATTTACATTCAAAATGCCTTCAGAAAAAAATATTGGAAGAGTCGATGACCCTTCGTACAGATATAAACGTCCAATAATTCAATCAAAAACAGAAGGACGTGGTAATGGTATTAAAACAGTAATAGAAAATATGGTTGATGTAGCAAATGCATTGCATAGAAAACCAGCAGATATAACCAAATTCTTTGGGTGTGAATTCGGTGCTCAATCTAGGTATGATGAAGCAACTCAAAAGAGTAGTGTTAATGGCTTACATGATAATGGAAAATTAGAAGAATGGTTAGATAATTATATTGATAAATTCGTATTATGTCCAAAATGTCATTTACCAGAAACAGAATTAAAAATAAAAAAAGATGTGATATATCATAAGTGTATGTGTTGTGGTACAAAAAGTCCATTAGTTGATCCTGGTCATAAACTATGTACAACCATGTTAAAAGATGCTAAAAACAAGAAGAAAGATAGAGAGGATAAACTCAAAAAGGAGAAAAAAGATAAAAAACTAACACCTAAAGAAGATGGAGGAGATATTGTTGAAGAAAAGCCAAAAACAAAGAAAGCATCACCAAAAGATAAAGAAAAGGAAGAAGAAGAAGATACAGTGAAAGACGATAGTTATTATATCAATGAAGATGATAATGACAATGGTGATTCAACAATTGATGATGAAGCTGTCAAGATTGGAGCTGAAACACTTGCAGAAACTATAAAAACAGGTGATATTGAACAAATAAATGATAAAATAAACTCATTGAATCTATCTATTGGAATGAATGTAAAGTTCGGTAAATTGTTACTACTCTTTGAAGCTGTATATGATGTATTAAGTACAACAGTAAAGACAATATTAGCATCAAGTCAAGATGAAATATTGAAAGAATTATTCCAGAAATATATGAAGAATGATGAAAGTGGTTCGAAACTATTTGCCTGTTTAGAAAGATATCTTAAATTACATTCTGATAAATCTAAATTAATACCAGTCATATTACGTGCTTTATATGATAATGAAATATTATCAGAAAGACAAATTTTAGGTTGGAATGAGACTAATAACACATTTGGATTGATTGAAGGTGTTACTGAAGATGATATTAAGAAAGCGAAAGATGCAGCTCAACCGATGATTATGTGGTTGAAAGAAGCTGAAGCTGAAGAATAAGAAAGTATTTATATTAGTTTTTTTTTTCTATTATCTTTTGTTTACATTTTTTTAAATTATGTATATTTTTAATTGTTTTTTGGTTATTGTAATATCATTTGTACATAAATTAATTTAAAAGAAACACAATTAACTAATCATGTTCTTTTAATAATACAATTTTGATCACATAAAGTAGTATTGCAGTATATTTGCATTGTTGATAATTTTAGTATATTTTTAAGCAAGATACACACAAAAAATAAAATGCATTTAGAAACACAAGCTTTCAGGCTTGAAGTTGATTTGATTGGTGTTATTTTCATAACCACCTCCTCATCCAGAAGTATATTCTTCATACTTTTAGCATTTTGGAAGTAAGCATTAGCAATTATGTCGTATAAGAGCAAAAATATCTGATTTATTATTTGTAGAACTAATAATCAGAAACAACACTTCGTTTCAACAGTATCAGGTGATGAAGGTGATGCTGGACTTAGTAATGAATTAGGCAAACTTAATTTGGATGTATGAACTACACTTTTTATACTATGTTTTTAATAGGGTGCTAATAAAGCAAAAGAAAAGGTATTCATTTATAATTAATATATATTAATTATATTTGTTTATTTAGAAGACAATAAGTATCACACAGACAAGAGTAATTGGTCAAGGTTCTTTTGGTGTGGTATTTCAAGGAAAATTAAGTGATACTGGAGAAATTGTTGCTGTAAAGAAGGTCTTACAAGATCCAAGATTCAAAAATAGAGAATTGAAAATTATGAAGATGTTGAAACATCCAAACATTGTATATTTAAAGCAATGTTTTTACTCTCATGATGAATCTGTATATATATATATTATATATTATATTGTTATTTATTACAAAAATAGAAGAAAGATTTATATTTGAATATTGTCATGGATTTCATTCCAGATAATTTATATCACGTTGTAAGAAGTTACACTAAAGCAGGTCAACATTTGCCTCCAATTTTTGTGAAATTATATCTTTATCAAATGATGAGATCTTTGGCTTATATCCACGCATTAGGTATCTGTCATAGAGATATCAAACCTCAGAATATTTTGGTTAATCCTGAGACTCATCTTGTAGTATTAATCGACTTTGGCAGTGCAAAGATGCTAATTCCAAGTGAACCAAATGTTGCTTATATTTGTTCAAGATATTACCGTGCGCCTGAATTAATATTTGGTGCTACACAATATACATGTGCAATTGATATATGGTCAATGGGATGTGTATTTGCTGAGATGATGTTAGGAAGACCAATCTTCCCAGGTGAAAGTAGTGTAGATCAATTAGTAGAAATTATTAAGATTTTAGGTACTCCCACGAAAGAACAGATCCAGTCAATGAACCCTGGTTATGAAGAGTCAAAATTCCCTAACATCAAGTGTCAACCATGGGCTAATGTGTTTAAAAGAGCAATTCCTGAGGATGCATTGAATCTTTTATCTTCTATGCTGGTTTATGTTCCTTCAAAGAGAATTACAGCTATAGACTCGTTATGTCATCCATACTTTGATGAACTTAGATCCCCAACCCTCAAACTCCCCAATGGAGTTCCAGTACCACCACTTTTCAATTTTACACCAGTTGGTATAATTTATTATTTATTTTTTTCCATTTATTATAGAAGTGAGAGCAAAGCCAGAGATTTTTGAAAAATTGATACCACCTCATGTCAGAAATGCAGAAAATTGGCCACCATCTGTCATAGCCAATAGAATTGGGGAGTGATGCAATTCAAGAGTAATTTAAGCTTTGACTCATACAAACATAACTATTATTCTTTTTGATGTTTATTTTTGTTTTTGTTTGCTGAACTTTGATGTACTTTTCAAATTTTGTTTCATAAAAATGAGAAAAATACACTTCGTATTTAGATTATATAGAGATTTTGAATGAAAAAAGAATCTGACGTGGATACGGTTTGATGTTTTTTTAAGACATGTATGAAGCTAATCGTAAAGTAGCCATGATAGGACCACCTTCTGTAGGAAAAACATCCATAGTGTCACGTCTTATTTCTGGTCAGTTCGATGATACTTATATTCCCACTATAGACAATTTATCAGAGTATAATTGTATAATACAAGGTTGTGAATTTCATTTGAAAATTAGTGATTATCCTGGACAGGTATAATACACTATAATCTTCGATCATTAGGACAAATTTGCTAGCATACCGAGACCAATAGAAAATGGAATAGATGGATGTTTATTGTGTTATTCTGTAATATCTGAAACATCTTTAAATGAAATAATAGGAATAAGAGATAGACTAATGTCGAGGATAGGGAGTTGTCCTTGTGTATTAGTTGCAAATAAAGTCGATTTAGCAGATCTAAGGTATATAACAACAGAAATGGGTGAAGAAACAGCGAAAATGTGGAATTGTCCTTATATCGAGTGTTCTGCTAAAAATGGTGATGTATGATATATATTTATTTATGTTTTTTATAGAACGTACATTTAGCCTTTGAAACATTAATTTTTGAAATGGAAAAAGATTCTGGGCTTTTTAATAAAAAATCAAAAAAATTCTGTTTTTGTTGTTAAATTTAAACTAAATTATTGTGAATAAGTTAAATAAATTTATATACTATTTTAATCTATTTGTATTGGGTTATTTGTTGAATTATTTAGCCATGCTCTTTAAATCAGGACAATGAAACGATATAGCTTCATGATTTTGCCTATTTCTTGTCGACTATATATAATATATAACAACATATAACATATAACATATACATGAATAATTACCCAACAACTAGGACAATAAAACGTCAATTGTTCTTTTACACACATCTTACACACTAATACAGCTTTATTCAAACTACATTCACCACAAGATATATATTCATCAATATTAATTATATCATCTCCTTCGTACAGTATTTCGTGAGGAATATGATTCTTTCGATTGGGAGTTCTCTATAAATAATAATAATAATAATAAGTATTATATATAATCATACATGCATATCAACCCAACAGGATGGACAAAAATCTTTAGATTCTGGACATTTTGTACAGTGTAGTACAGCTTTATTTGTATTACATTCTACACACATTATTGGTTCATTATAAGTTAGTTTCTTATTTCTCTTTGGTGATCGAAGTGACGATCTAAATGACATTGTTAATTTCTTTGATGTTTGATTCTTAATGTATTTCAAATAACTATATATAATATAATATAATATATACAATCTTCTAATCACTTGTGTAGCATGCAATCTAATATGATCCATGTATTTCATTTGATACTTCCTCACTAATCCATTCACTTGATTTACATATTTATCATAATTTCTATCAGGAACATACCCAGGTGATAAAATCTCCTCAATATATCTAATAGCAGTTGTATTATCATTGTTATCTCCATCTTTTACTAGTATATTATAACAATATCTTATCCATAATTCACTACTAACATGAGGTTGATCAATGTATGGAAATATTGGAGTTTTCTTCATTTTTGCTATTTCATTTTCAAACGATGAAGTTTCTCTCTCATGACTTTCTTTAATAAAATCATCAGGTGTAAAAGGAATAGAAATATTATTAATTTTATGAATATCAGTTGAAATATCACTCAAGAATTGACCATATGGATTATTATCGATTGATTTATACTTATAATTATGTAAAACAGGTGTTTCAGTTATTCTACGAATATCTAAAGGTGTATGATTAATTTGCACTTTCCACCATGGATTTGATGGATCAGTTGCACTTAAAAACTGCTTGTGTCTTTTATATGAATTAATAAATCGAGTTCCTTGAGGCTGTTTAAAACCAGGTGGAAATTTTGTATTATAATTACTCAAATCTCTTTCACCATTGTCATTTTTTAAATAATTTGACTTTTTATCAATTACTTTACACATTTTGTAAGCCACTGGTACTTTCTTATAGAAATGATCTTCACCATAATGACTGATTTTATCAAATAATTTGTATTTATACTTCTGAGCAGTATCATACAGTATTTCATCACTATTCATATCAGTTACTGGATTATTTAATTCTTTTTCCATTTTTTTCTATTTTAAATAATAAAAATTATATATATACATTTTTATATTGATATTTTAGGTGATAAAAATATGAATTAAACTTGGGATTATTACATTTTTCAACTTTGGTTGGTATTGTACGTATATCTTCATCTTTTTCTTTTTCCTCTTCATCATCATTGATATTTCCACTTTGAGTTAAATAATGTGTAACTGGTAAATCTTCAACAGGTGAACTGATATTATTAGATTTAGTTAATGGAGATTTAGACTTATCTGAAGAAGAAGAAGATGATGATGATGTTGATGGTTGTTTTAATGATTCAATCACATTATCATTTAAACTCATTTTCTTCACTTTTGGTATCTTTGTAGTTGATCTAATATATTCATCATGTTCATGAGGATCTAAATTGTTCATAATTTCAGTCTCTCTTTCAATACCTTCTTTTTCTTCATCAGTAAATTTGATTATTTTATTTATATCTTCATTCTTATTTTGATATAATAATTGTATTATATTTGTATCTAATGACAGTAATCTTACTTTTTCATGGGTAATACTACTTAGTTTTAATGATATATCCTGAATATCATATTTATCAAAGAATTCTATTTTATCTTCTTTTGACCAATTTTGGATTAATAAATAGAATAATTGACATATTAACAGTTGTGTATTTGGAGG
This sequence comes from Proteromonas lacertae, assembly GCA_002245135.1. Classification (NCBI taxonomy): domain Eukaryota; class Bigyra; order Opalinata; family Proteromonadidae; genus Proteromonas; species Proteromonas lacertae. The sequence goes on along the minus strand of NGBS01001162.1, from coordinate 296,795 downwards.
GTCAATTATATCTGCATAACTTATCTCTATATCTAATAGATCAACTATTGATTGTAATATTTGAGTTATAAAATTGGATTTTATATTGGTTTCTTGCTTTATTGAATAAAGTAAGAATCGATATAATTCTGAACGAAATATATCGATTGATCGATTATTCTCATAAGATTCTTGTAATATCTTTATTACTGATGGGGATTAAATCCTGAGAAAAAACTGGATCATTTAAATTAACATTACAATCTGGTGATAATAAAATTCTACATAAAGTGATTATGTTTAATAATCCATGTTGTATATGAGTTTCTGAAAATCTTGAACTATCATTTCCAAGAGTTTGAAGAATATCAACTAACTTTACACCCAAATTCTTTTGATTATTATACCATTCGATCTCTTTTACTTCATTATCGATATGTTGTTTTCCTATTGACTGTAATAATCTGTAAATATCTCTTATATCATTACTAGCTGTGGTAATTATTTGTTCAACGATAGGTGAGAATACTATCATATAAAAATTATATAAATAAAAGTGAATACTATCAGAATTATCTTTAAAATCTCCTTTAGATTCATTCATTCCCTCAAAAAACAAAAGGAAGTAATTCTATATGTAAATTACATATTTTTAAAAAAATGACAAACTGAAAACTTCTAGAACATGCATTTAAATTGTTTTTAATAAATTTACATCAGTTTAATATAAAATGAGTTTTTTCTTTGGTAATGGGGGTGGAATGCCTTTTTTGATGGTATGGGGGGAATGGGAGGAATGAGTGCTTCTCCAAAAGAGGTAGACAACAATGAATACTATGAAACATTGGGAGTACCAAAAACAGCTTCACAGGATGAAATTAAAAAAGCTTTTCGAAAGCTTGCACTAAAGAATCATCCAGACAAAGGTGGTGATCCTGAAAAAGTATATAATCTAAGTCTAATGTATTTTATAAATAGTTTAAATCAATAACAGAAGCATATGAAGTATTGGGAGACCCAGAAAAGAGAGAAACATATGATAAAGTATAAATTATTTCTTGTTACCTATAAACAATAGTATGGTAAAGAAGCTGCACAACAAGGCGCACATTCTAGTCCAGATGATATATTCAGTATGTTCTTTGGAGGAGGTGGTAGACAAAGAGATACTGGTCCAAAGAAAGGAGAAAGCATTACACATCCAATAACAGCAAAATTAGAAGATTTATACAATGGCAAAAAGAGCAAATTGTCAGTTCGAAGAAATGTAATTTGTGCAACATGTGGAGGTAAAGGAGGTAAAGATGGTTGTGAGAAGACATGTAGCACTTGTAGTGGTAGAGGTGTAAAAGTACAAATCAGACAGATCGGTCCAGGAATGATATCACAAAGTCAAGGAGTATGTCCTGATTGTAAAGGTCAAGGTAAAATAATAAATAAAGAAGATCGATGTAAAGATTGTAGTGGTAGTAAAGTGACACAAGAGAAGAAGATAATTGAAGTATATATTGAGAAAGGAATGAGAGATAGAGAGAAGATTGTCTTTAGTGGATTAGGAGATGAAGCACCAGGTATGAATATATATATATATTAAACTATATATAATATAATAATAATTATGATGTATGATGATATATATATATATATTGTCAATGGCTGTGAGTCTGATTTTATCTAATGATTTAATTTCTTTTACTATACTGAATTATTATTATTATTAATTATTAAAGAATGGTATATGATGGTTAAGAAAACAAGATGAATAACCTGAAATATATATATATATATCAATGTGGAAAGATATATTATTCTCCAAATACCATCTAATTATTATTTTATTCTATATTATTATTATTATGAATAATTTAATATTTATATTTCTATATAGGTGTAATGGCTGGTGATATAGTATTTATAGTTCAAGAACAACCACATTCAATCTTTAAAAGAAAAGGAGATGATTTATTAATGAATAAAGATATCGAATTAGTAGAAGCATTATGTGGATTTAAATTCATTATTGAGCATTTAGATAAAAGAAAGATACTAGTAGAATCAAAACCAAATGAAGTGATTAAACCAGATAGTATATTGTGTATTCAAGGCGAAGGTATGCCAATACATGGTAATCCATATGAACATGGTAAACTATTCATTCACTTTAATATAATATTCCCTATTACACAATTACCACCTGATAAATGTGCTGCATTAGAAGCATTATTACCACCAAGACCAAAATGTGAAACTAATGATAAAATGCAAAAGTATAACTTGGAATATGTTGATCCTGATACATTTGGAAGAGGTGCTAAACGATCTTCTCACCAAGCATATGATGATTCTGATGATGAAGATGAACGTGGTGGTCGTAGAGTACAATGTGAAAACCAATAAGTAGATTTTTTGACTTTTAGTTTTTCAATTAATAATACATATCTATTACATTGTTTTTTTGATTTATAAAAATATATTCGTTTCATTATCGTTTTAAATTAAAACATGTTATACTGCTTCTGTATCAGTTTGTTGTTTGCTCTAACTACTGCAACGAATAACATTATCTTTCTTACAGAGTATAGTAGATTTAAAGAACCATCACCAAACATATTTAAAAAGAATTGTATAGAATATGATACAAATGATAATCAAAATACTAATCAAGTTGTTAATTCCTATGATTTTTGTGAATTAGGTAATATTGTTCATAGAGAAGGATTAATCAAAACTGAGCTATTATCGGTATATAATTCTATTATTTCATATATTTTTAGATCAAGAAAATAAGTAGTTATATACAATCATTAATAACTAAATCAGCTTCGATTCTGATTTATAGTTCTGAACCATCGTTAATGTATGAAATGAATAGTCATTTACAATCAGCAAATGTCAATATAACAATGTTTTTATATCCATCACCTTTTCCAGTATATTTTGAAGAAGAAATGGTAATTGTGTTGATTTCTTGTGATGAAATAAGTGAATTTCCATACAATTCATTGAGTAGTTACAAAGGTAATATTATATTTGCTACTTTAATACCATATTGCTATGATAAACTCTATGAATTATCAACAAATCATCTCAACCAATATTCAATCTTATGGTTTGATAATAATAGCCAACAAAAATCAACTACAAATGAATTATTAGAATTATTATTTACATTATCAAGCAATTCATCTTTATCACTATATAATAATAATCATAATAATGAATGGATTAAAACAAACTCTATATTTAATAATGATAAGGTAATAAAGATAGTAGATAAATGTGAAAACTCAAGATTAGATGAAGGTGAAACTGATATTGATTGTGGTGGTGTTTGTACAAAAAAATGTCCTTTACACTTTAATTGTACAAAAGACGAAGATTGTGAAAGTAATTTCTGTTTAACCAATCAAATGTCATTAGTCGTTAATACATCAGGTGATTTTGAATATATAAATACATGTCTTGAAGATATTCCATTATCCAAAATAGAAATAAGACAACAATTATTAACTACAGGATCTGTTTGTGCAATTATTATTTTTACAATATTACCTATCTTGGAAGGATTAGTGTTAATATTTTTACAGTTGAAATATAGAGATCATGCAATTATCAAGAGAAGTGGTAATTGGAGTGATTCGGTTATTGTTTTGGGATTAATAATTATGAATATTGGAACAGCGAGTTATTTTTATAGTGAATATGGTTATGCAATGTTAGGATTCTTATTTATATTTTGTGAATATATAGGCCATTGTTTAACATTACAGTATATATTATTACTATTATTATTATTATGTAGAGGATTGTTTTTTAAAGTTTACAGAATTCATCGAATATTTAATGCCAATCGTTTACAACGTGTTACATTATCAAAGAAGAAAATGGTTTATGCATTTATTGGGTTTTATTTCTTATTATTTGTATATTAATAATATCTTAATTGAATAGGTAATATTAGCAATTGATATGGGTATTCATGGTAAATTAATAGAAGTAAAAGATATGCAAATGACGTATGAACCACCATTATATAAAGATTTTGATTGGGTTTCAATTCCACTTCAAGTAATTTCCAGAAGGTATGAAGTAAGTATATCAAATTTTAATAGCTTATTTCAAGCTTTAATTATGGTATAATATTATGTATATATTATGATTATGAAATAGATAATTTGGTATTTAATTGATTGTTATTACACATTCAGAATAAGAAATATACAGTACAGAGCCTTTGATGAATCTCGAGAAATTTGTCATTCATTATTTATATTATTCTTTATGAGTTTAATAAAATGGTATGTTAGAAGTGGATCAGATGATATTAATTATGTGGGAGTGTTTATTCCATCAATAAAAGGTATTGCTTCTATCATAATAATGTGTGAATTATATGTGCCAAAATTCGGTAGATTATACAGAGCAGTTGTATATTTTATATATTTTAATTAAAGATAGAAAGAAGATGATTCTGATGTTACTAATAAAACATATTGTCCAAGATGTGGATGTAAAATACTTCTTTCTACAATGCCAATACCAAAGAAATCAATAACAAATGGTATATCTAATTATGGTGGTAATGAATCAACTCCTTTACCTACAAATTGGGGTAAAATATCAAATTGTGAATCTCCTAATGTAGAAAAGAGAAGATCAGTTCCTTCTGGATGTGATACTCCAACATTATAGTTATAGAAATAATATATTTATTGCTTATTTTATTGTTTATTTGTTTTTTAGTCATTTAAATTAATAAATTAATAAATAAAAATATAAAAAAATAAACATTATTTTTTACATTTTTTAATTATTTTTAATTATATTTCAAATTCTTATCATACTATTATTTCTAAAAACTAAGTTATTTCTTTTGTTACTATTACTTATTTATATTAAACACTAAATCAATTATTTTTTAATTTCCTATAAATATATTCGTTTCATATATTCGTTTCACAATTTTTATTTTTTAATTTTCCTTATGTCTGGATCATCTACTGAGTATAAAAATATAAATAATCTAGTTATAGAGAAGATGCTAGTATTAATGTAGGGTATTCATCAGGAGATGATATTGATAATAGTCGAATTCACTTGTTATATAGGTATCTAATATTCATATTATATATTTAGACCTGTATGTATTTTACGAAGTAGAACTAGATCTTCAAGACCAGATTTAAATGGTCAAAAACAGATGTATATTGATTTGATAATTGATTATCATGAATAGCGTTTCGCAGAAAGAAATAGACGATTTTGTAACTTTACATGTGAAGCAACACAATTTTGAATTGAAGCGTTTTAAGAAAAGAGCGAATTACTTTCATGACACATATAATGAATATAAAGAGAAAAGGAAGGATTACGATGCTATACATAGACATCAAATATATCATTATTCTGTTCATTATCACACTCCTCCTTCTGATAATGATCCAATTGATTTGTCAAGATATAACTTATATACAACTAGAGGAAATGAATTGTCAGTTATTAGAAGAAGACAGAAGCATAAGAGAGTAGTTGATAATAGTAATAAACCAGTACAAACAGCACAAAAGACTGTAAAATCACATAATTCAATTCAAGATGAAATTCAATTACAATTACAACAGCAATTGAATAAACAAGATGAATATATTGATTTTAATAGTTTACCATTTTAATATATGTATTTAATTCTCATTTGGTGTGTTTATGAATAATAAAAAATATAGTCGTTTTATTCGTTTTTATTTAGAAAACAGTGAAAATGGAGTTGATCAAAGCAGCCCATGATAAAGATATTAATTCATTGAAGATCTATTTCAAATTAGGAAGAGATATAAACTATATAAGCCCAATAACAGGCAGGAATTGTCTTCATGAAGCTTGTTCTCAAGGAAATGAAGAAATGGTTAGAATTATATTATCGAAAAAGCCAAAAATTAAAATAAGTATATTTATATTCATATTGTGAAATACAATTAGATGCAAAGTGTGTAATATCCGAAGATACTGCTTTGCATTATGCATCAATGTCTGGAAATAAAACAATAGTACAATTATTACTAGAGTATGTAACATAAATTATAATTTGCTGTTAGTGCTGGAGCTGATATAAATGCTGTTAATAGATTTCATTTTTCTGCATTACATTGTGCAGATAATGCAGATATAGTGATGTTATTAATTAATAGTGGAATTGATCCAACAATTAAGAGTAAAGTATTAATTAGTGAAATATATATTTAATAGTATGGTTTAACTGCTGAGCATTATTTCAAACAATCTAATTCCACATTGATTTATTCAATATTAAAACAGGAAATGGATAGAAGAGCATTAGAAAAGATTCAAAGAAGGAAATCTTCCATAGCTACAGCACGAAGATATTCAACGTATATGAATTTAACAAGAAATCAATCATAATTTATAAATAACTTAATTTAACATAATTTATTTTCATTTTCAATAATGTTTGTTTTATCAACTCATTTTGGAGTAATTTAGTACTGCCTCAATAGCTCAGTGGTAGAGCATCCGCTTCGTAAGCGGCAGGTCCCGAGTCCAATCCTCGGTTGGGGCTTATTTTTCTTTTCATTTATTAAACTCATTTAGATGGCTTATTTCATTTTATTTGTTTTTACTCTTACACAACAACTTAAAATCAAAACAAACTTAAAAAATATATAGGAATGTTCTACTGTAATTCATTTGTTGTAATAACGTCTTAATAGAATTACAAAATCGTGCTGGTCCACACAATAGTGTAATAGAATCTACATCACCACTAACCAATTCTCTTTTCAAGGTAAAACAATCAAAATTAAAGAAATTCTAAATTTAAATAATAAACAAAGGATATAAATCTAAAGTAATATAAGAAGGAGTAGTAATCTGATGAGTATAATGATATGCAACATGAAATCCATTCTGGCCTACATACTGATTATAGTAATCATCAGTAAAATCATTGTCCTTAGAAGCATGTACAGATAATACATGTACAGGCAACTGTATATGCGCTTCATGATATAACATATACAATATAGAAATAAATGGAGTATTTCCTGTTCCAGCTCCTATCAAATTGATTGGTTTAAATTCAAACTCTTTGTTATTGATATAAAGACATTTCTTTAACATTCTTAAATCCCCAAATGGACCTCTGATTTCTACTTGTTTACCAGGAGCTAAATCGCACAAATAAATACTTCCATTTCCATTATCTATTCTCTTCACTATTATTTCGAATGATTTGGTTTGATTTGGGTTTGAAATGACTGTATAAGATCGTATAATTGGTGAAGCAATATCAGATGTTGGTATTTTAATTTCTACATGTTGTCCTCCACCAATTGTTCCTAATTTTACATCTTTGGGAAGTTCAAATGATAAAAGATAAATACTCTTTCTTATTTGTACTTTTGAGATAAGTGTGAAACTAGTCCATTCTTTTACTTGTAATGCGATTTTGGAATTACTATTTATATATATAATAATATATACTGCATAACTGCTGAAAGAATTGGAGAAGGTGGCGCCATTGAAGGGAATGTCTTAAATATACTTCCTAGATGAAAATTCTATTATGAATATATATAAATATAAATATATACACCTAATATTCTATCAATATTTAAATATCCATGAAACTTATTGAAACCAACTGTTCCATCTTGACCTGCAAATTTCAAAAGGATCTGTGAACCGCCTGGATGATAAGTTATATAAGAAGTAATATCATAAACCTTTATAAATTCATAAAAATAAAGATAGATATACTTCTCCTTTTATTACCATCCAACAGTCATCAGGTTTATTGTGTTTTGCAACTTCTTCCATAGTGAATCTATGAATAAATTGATTTTTTATACTTTCTTTGTTTGATGGTCGGAGAAGCTTCTGCTTGTTTCTTCACCCATTCTGTATGGCTTTTGATAGGTGATGCTGGATCTATCTTTTCTTTCTTAGTAATATGACCAGGAGAGGTAGGGGATGTAGCTGATGTGGCAGTTCTTACTCTTAATATACCAGGAGAGAGAAGAGGTGGATTTGGACTTTGTTCTTTATTGGGTTGCTGAGACATATCTTATAACAGAATGAAGTTCAAACGTGTTTGATAGATGAATTTGTTTTTTGTTTTTTTCATGGCTAATAAACAGAATTCAACATTAAAAAGTCATATTTACAAATAATTAAAAGTATCATTTATCTTATGACATGTAAGCATTTGATTATTAAATAGTTTTGAGTATATTGTAGTAAATACTGGATATAGAGATTTATATTCATATCCAGTTAGTAAACATAGTTCATACCTCCAAATCAAATCAATCTTAGCATACATTCTACTGACAATAATTGTAGCAGCAGCAATAATTGATTTTTTATACATATGAAGATCATAATCATACCTGTACAACATCATACACTTTTGGCGACAATCATCAAGTAGTAAAATGTTGAGTTGAGAGATAGGTTTTTGAAAACTTGTATCATCAGTGAAAACAAATCCTTTAGAGTTGAAATAGTCAATGAAAGTGGTGTATAAAGGAAATGCGATCTTCCAATTGAGGTGTTTCAATACTGTAAACTCCATTTTCTTCACAAAGTCCACTTGATCTTCTTTTAATTCGAAGTATGATGATATTTCATTGAGAGATGGAATGTTATATTCCACCTCTTCATATTTAGCTGAAATTATAATACATACAATTGCTACTAGTTCGTTTGAAGTGATTGAATCTGATGTGATGCGAAATAACTCATCCATTATGCTATGAGAAAGAAATTAGGAAGTAAAATACAGAATAGCTAGCTCAACAGTTGAATTCTTCAAGAAAAAATCATTACTAAAACTACAAATTAGATCAACATAATTGGCTCTGCGATTAGAGTGTACTATTATAGAATCTTTGTGATTTTCATTCCCTAGACATATAAATGTGGTATAATATACATTCATTGTCTTCCTTCATAAGATTTGTAAAATACTCACTGATATCAGGATTAATCTGAGTCTGACATTCTGATTTGTTGATTTGCTATGTATTAAATGTATGTATACATTGTTTGATTCATCTGTAGGTGAAATAATTTCCATTCGACTAAGCTTCACTCGAAATAAATGAGTAGCGATATTTAAAAGTGGCGAAGAAAAAAATCCCTCCAAAACTATTTTTGTGTTATAATACGCTTTTGATGGACTACATTTATGAATTATTGTATATATATTGGGATAAAAGTATAATTCGCCTGTGTTAATTGATAGAAGACTTTAAATCTGCATTGTTATTATTTTCTCATTTAAATATTGAAGATGCAAAATTAATGCATGCTTAACTAGTCCCAAACTATTTATACATCTATGTTATAATCAAAGGCTATTAAAAACCAAAAATAATTTGAAAAGGCTTGATAGAGTTTGAAATGTTTTCATCTTACACAAGAGCATTATCGTTAAAAATATATCATAAAATTAACTTCTGTAGAACATTTTCTCTATTTTCACAAGAAAATTTGAAATTGTGGAATGATTTATATTCATCAACTCAGCTACATATCAAAAATGTGTTGAAAAGCAAAGATGATATTCCAGAGGAAATGAAAAAGAGTATAATGACCAATTTTTCTCAATGTCGATTGAGTATTATTATTATTTATTGTATATAGAGAAGACAGATAATCAGATTTTGTTAAGCAAATGCAATAATGAGTATGTTAATCTTCAATCACTTAACAATTCATCAAAGTTTGAATTGTGTAAGTATTCAGAGGATATGAATCAACACATATGGAATACATGTTCATTGATATTGAAATCGATGTTAGAATCAAAATATCCAGATGTATAGAATACTAATTCTAATAATTAGATAAAAGTGATGGACTGTGGATTAGGTGATGGTTTGCAATATGGTTTTTACATTGATATACAGGTATATCAAGCTAATATAATGTACATAGAGTACAAAATCAATAGGAAAAGATAAATTAAATGAAATGAATAAAGATATTGAAAAAATGATAAAACAGAATATTCCAATAGAAATTATAGAGAATATAGATAATGCAACAGCGATTACATTCATCAAGGATATTACTTTTGCAAAATCATCAAATAAACTTGATAAGAAAGTAGAAATGGTTAAAATCAATAATACAATATATAATCTACCTAATAAATCACCATTACTATCAAATGTCTCACAATTAGCAATAATTCGATTAATCTCTTCATCAGCAATAGAATCATCAGAAAATAATCTATATAGGATTTATGGTATAGGATATCCAACAAAAGATTTATATGCCAAGTGGAAAACCGTATTAAGTCAATCAAAAGATATGGATCATCGTATACTAGGTCCAAAATTGCATTTATTTATGTTTCACAATACTAGTCCAGGATCACCATTTTTACTACCTAGAGGTACAATAATCTTCAATCGATTAATAAATTACTTGAGAAGAGAGTATAAACTTAGAGATTATACTGAAGTTATAACACCTCAATTGTTCTACACATCGTTATGGGAAACAAGTGGACATTTACAGAATTATAGTGATGATATGTTTTTTATCAACAAATCCGTTGATGAACAAATAATGGGTTTAAAACCAATGAATTGTCCAGCCCATTGCTTGATGTATCAAGCCGAAGTAAGATCTTATAGAGATTTACCTATTAAATATGCTGATTTTTCACCATTACATCGTAATGAGAAATCTGGTGCTTTGACAGGTATGACAAGAGTGAGAAGGTTTCATCAAGATGATGCTCATATATTCACATCACTAGAAAGATTAGAAAATGATATAAAAGAATGTATTGATTTTGTTGATTGTGTTTATAAGAAATTTGATTTGACTTTTACTGTAATGTTATCAACAAAACCTGAGAAATTTATAGGTGAATCAAATGATTGGGAAATAGCTGAAAATATATTGATTTCTATATTAAACAATAATAAAATACCATATGTATTAAACAAAGGAGATGGTGCGTTTTATGGTCCAAAATTAGATTTTATTGTAAATGATAATTTGAATAGAAAACATCAACTTGCTACTATTCAAATTGATTTTCAATTCCCTAAAAGGTTTGATTTGAGTTATAAAACTCAAGATGGTAAAACTTCTCGACCAATTATCTTGCATAGAGCTATATTAGGATCAATTGAAAGATTTATTGCAATTTTAATTGAACATTATAAAGGAAAATTTCCATTCTTTATATCACCTTATCAAATCATATTATTACCTATTAACCAATCATATTTATCATATTGTAAAGACATAAAGAAGAAATTAGAGGTTATACTTAATGAAATAGTTGTTGATATTGATGACAGTGATAAATCTTTGAATAAAAAAATCAGAAGTTCGGAAATGTTACATTATAATTACATTGGTGTTATAGGTGATAAAGAGATTAAGAATAACACTATTACTATTAGAAATGGAAGGAATAATGATATTTCCAATTATTCATTTGAAGAATTATGTGAATTAGTAAAGAAAGAATTGTAATCATTATGATATATGGTTTAATATGATATTTTTGATAATTTTGTTGTATTATATGTGATAAAACTAACAAAATTAAATTACAAAAATTATAGTCGTTTTAATCGTTTTGAAAATCCGTTTCTTATTTAAAAAGTCTTATTTTTATATCAACTAACAAGTATATATTTTTTATAAATATATCATCACTATTCTACCTATAATTATGAGATTTTTACATTTATTTTGATATAGAAATGGAAGGTATGCCACCAATTGCTGAAACTGTGACTGATAGTATATATATTTATTTTTATTATTGTCTAGTGGATGATAATAGTGAAATGAAAGTATATTTTGATAGTTATTTGAATAGAAAGATGCATTTGCAGTAGGAAAGACAGCTATAGATTCATATTCAGAAGAAACAGAAATATCAAAAGCAATTAAAACACATTTTGATCAAAAATATGGTCCTTCTTGGCATTGTATTGTAGGAACACACTATAAATCATTTGTAACACATGAATCAAAGCATTTTATATTCTTTTATATTGGAAAATATGCTATTCTATTGTACAAAGCTGGCTAATTATTAATTAGTTATTAATAATAAATTATTATTTTGAATTTTTGTTTATTGATTATATATTATCAATAAAAACCCAAAAATATATAGATAGAGAAAAAAAGGATTATATAACTGAAAAATGTTGATTATAATATTGTAAGTGCAATTAAAATGAATAATCCAATTAAAAGATTAGATACTGATGAAATGGAAGCTGCATTATCTAATGTACATGAAGATATTTCATCATTAGTTAATGTAACCCATCCACTTACAGAACACATCACTTCAGTTTCTTCACCTGGTCCTTTGCACGGTAAAGCAGTTTTATTTCCAAAGAATAGATTTTCTGTTTGTAAAGTGATTGTTTCACCTTTTACTGTTATACTTGATGAACACTCACAAATATCTGATTTTTCATTAAACACAAATTCATATTCTTTATTAGTACCCATTACATCGACATTATCATGTTGTTTACATGTTCCATTGAAGAATATATCTGTATTTAATGGAGCTGGACATTTTGTGTCTTCTCCTTCTACCTTTTCATCTCCAACATAATAGCTATTACCTAATCTACAACCCAAATACAATTCTGTTGTATTTACGACATTACTCCAATTAGATGTAACTGTAACATGATCAATTTGTAAATCTACTGGAAATGCAGGTGTTACTGTATATAAATTATCATTACTAGGACCTGTTGAAGTACACTTCACATCTGTTTCTCCATTTGTAACGGTAAATTCTGGTGATCCTTCAGTTTTTTCTGGCTGTGCTAGTTGACATAAAAATTTTGTTAATTTATATCCACTATGATTTTCTAATAATGCTACACCATTATCAACTACACATATCAATCTGTTAGGAATTTCATCGCCTTTGGATGAAGTAGTAGTTACTTCTCCTTGAGTTGTTGTTGTTTCATCTCCTGGTGATTGTGTTGTGGTTGTTGCTTCTGTTGATGCTGTAGTAGTTGCATCTGGTGTGGTTGCAGCATCAGGGGTTGTAGCAGCTGAGGGCGATACACTAACATCTGGACTTCCTGAATCATCCATCTCTCTTTCGTTTTGATCATCTAAATACCTCAGATTCTTGTTAAAAGATGCTGAAGCGATAGCAAAAGCAATGAAAAGGACAAATAAGAATTTCTAAATAAAATTAACTATGAATTTATACGGTTGAGCTCATTTTAAAAATAGTGTTAAATTTAAAAACGAATTTATTCAATTTTGTAACGAATTTTCAGTTATTCAAAATAAAGAAACGGATATTTCATATTCAAATTGATCAAGCCAAATTCTATTTGAAATTTAAATTTTTTGATTTTTAAAATGGGAATATGTCAAGCAAAAGAACCGATATTCAACAAAAGCATTTCTAAACTGAATGTATAGATTTTTATGTTTGTTATTATTCTAAAGGCTATTCCTTCATATATTGACACATGTTTTCGCATTTTGAAAACTGATGTTGATTCAATAAATGATATACTTAGAGATCCATATTCTTTACAAATTCCACCTGATGATTCTTCTATTAAAGCGTATATTTTAAAAATTGATAATTTGTAGTTATCAGCAAGTAAAAACTCAAGTAGATAATATAATAAATCAAATAAATAAAACTGGAAGTAGTATCCTACTAAGTACCACATCTGACAAACATGTAATATCTGGATTGCTAATTACTTGGTTCAAAAATTTAGAACAACCATTTTTCACAAATGCATTTTATAATAGATTAGTTAAATATACAAATAACCAAATAGTAGATTTAAAATACATTTTATCTATGTATATAATAAATATGAATGAAGTAGAATATGTATAATTATTAATTATATATATTTATTAGTCTATATTATGTCATTTACATGATTTTTTCCAAATATTATTAGCAAATTCAAATGTTAATTATATAAAGTTAAGTGATATATCTCGAGTATATGGAAATATATTATTTCAAAGACAAATATCAGAAATAAATCAATTTGATATATATGAAAAATGTATTTATTTATTCAATTATTTATATTTTCATAATAATAGTTTTTGATTGTTTAATGAAGAATTGGGATTATTTTAATTCTCAAGAGATATTGATGGATTTAAATACTTTTAAGTCACCTGATTTATGGCTTAAAATGAGAGTATTTAGTGAATGGAAAATAGCAACAAGAAAAATATCTCTATTCAAAGATTTACATACTAGAGATAAGAGATTAAAGGATTTGACTGAATTAACTACTAAACAAAGTGCTCAAATCACTGAACTCATATATATTGTTGTATATATTAATATTTTATTGTTCTATAGAATAAGTTAGAACTTCAAGTGAGAGAACCAGAGAATACTAACACTGTAATGTAATTTTAATTGAGTAATACTTGTTAATTTATGTTTTTTTTACTTGGAGGGATTTTTGGCGCGAAAAATGATTCCTAACAAAAATAATCCTTTATTCCTTTGTTTCAACAATGGTAATGATTTTATCGATAGATTAGATCCAACTTCAGATTATTACGCATGTATAATAGGTAATTCTGGTTTTGGAAAGACTGCTTTCTCATTTCACTTATCTTATGAATTGGCATCACTTAATAAAGAAGTTTTGTATGTTACAAAGAAGTATAAAATTCATAATTTAACATTATTTTGTTTAGAGATAAATTCAGGGATTTTCTTAAACAAATAGAATTTAGATCAACCAAACCTTTAAAAAGAATACATATGAAGTATATTGGTATATTTATTCAATTTAGATATGCAAATACCTTTTCAGAATTATTCACTTATCTTAGCAAATCAATAGAGATTTTTACTCCTTCACTTCTAGTTGTGGATGATGTTAGTGAAATATTTACTGAACCTAAAAATTACTATCTTCTATTCTCATATTGTCAGTATTTTGCTCATTTTATTCTCATTTGTTATAGTTCAATGAATCTTTCTCTGATAATCACCTTATCATCCTCAGATTGTTTAGTATGGGAAACATGCAAATATTATTTATCATATGCAATAAATCTACAAATTGATAATGAAAAGATGAAAGTGAATGAAGTTGATTTGTGGAATGCTAATAAACAAATCAATTTGTATTATAGAATTAATAAAGGAATACCTTTAATATTATCACTGTGACTTAAATTTCATAATTTTGTTGTTGTTTGTTTTTATAACAAAAAAGAATAAATTAAATAAATATATATACATAAACTAATTATTGAGTAACAAATTTCCATAAAAAAGATTCAAAATATAAAGGATTAGTAAATGACGTGAAAATGTAAATGAAAAACACAATACCAATCAATGACAATCCATTTAAGACTATAAAAACAATAACAACATACTATTCAATACAATATCTATAAATATAAACAGGATCTTTATCTGATATCCAATTAAATGAAGGGAATTCTAATATATTACACAAAGAATGAAATAATAAAATTGCATAAAAATTATCTATACAATTATTATAATATAAAACAATATACTCATTCTTATTAATAATAGCAACTCAATAATACCAAACATTGCTGAAAATACGCTTTGTAATAATAATCCAATCATAAATCCACTATTATTATAATCAAATTCACTATTCATAATATGTTCTAATATTGGCACTATTATTAATAGTAAAACATAACAAATATACAACAGAAATATATTATAAAACACCATATTAAAATTGAATATAATTTATAATTACTTCCTATTAATAAACTAACCATACAACATCTAAAATAGAATTCTTCAGTAATTGGTCCAAGTATATAATTCCTTATGGCAATATGAGAATGACCACTTATATAAACATACCACGGAAATTGAATCATTATTCTAATTTACTTTGATAAACAATAAATATATACTGTTTGAAGGTTAATTTGTTATTTCTACGCTGTATATATATCTTCATTATAGTATAAACTATTTCACTAAGATATAAACTGATTATTAAACTAACAATAAGGATGAAGGATGAAAACATATGAATTGGTTGAAATCCAAACCATGCACTTGGAGATATATATGATAATGCAGCAGTAACTTTATTATAATTCAAATATAGATAGAATAAACAACAAGTTGAAAAACATATCGACATTTTGTATAAAATCTATTCAATTAAGTAAATAACAAATCATACCATTGAGGGATTATCTCTATTAATTCCATCTAATGAAGGTGGAGTTATATTTACTAGAAATACAAACAAACAAGCAGCAAACAAGCATATTAGTGGAGCTTTATAGTATGCAACCTAAAATAAACACTCAAAAATATTAGATACTCTGTATAACATGAGAAATCAACAAAACAAGTAAAAACTCGGCTTGACATGAATTCTAAATTTTCAAGTTTTTCTTTAGAAGTAGTATATATATAGAAATAAAAATAATATATTTTAAAAGTTATCAAAACAATTTTTGTTAAAGTCAAGATCTCCTGTTGATTCAGTCAAAGAGTTGATTTTAAATTGCACTAAAAGCAATGATTATCATATATTTACTAACACATATTATGATGTATATGATTAAAGAGATTTATTTAAATATAGGAAGCAATTGAACAAGCTTATTTGTCAGAAAAGAGATATATAGAAAACAAACCATTATCTATAATAGATGGTATAGCATTTGCTGTAAAAGCCAATTTTTGTATTAAGAATAAGAATGTAAATGCTTGTTCTCGCATTCTTGACACTTTCATATCACCCTATACAGCAACCGTAATAAATCGATTACAGAAAGCAGGTGGAATAATCATAGGTCAAACAAACATGGACGAATTTGCAATGGGTAGTGACACTTCCTATACACCTTATGGACAATGTTATTCACCTTATTCAAAAGATTTAAATGATTTATCTCAGTGTTATAGTAGTGGAGGTAGTTCAGGAGGAAGTGCATGTAGTGTAAGTAGGAATTGTTCAATATTTAGTATAGGTAGTGATACTGGTGGTTCTATTCGATTAGTATAATAATATATTTTTATATTATTAATATATATATAATAGCCATCTGCATATTGTGGTATTATTGGCTATAAACCAAGTTATGGATTATTATCAAGATATGGTTTAATATCATTTGGTAGTTCATTAGATTGTCCAGGAATAATGATTAATAAAGATTCAATTAGTTCATTGAATAAAATATTAGAAATTGTTGAAGGAAAAGATGATAATGATAGCACATCCATTGATATTAGTGAATATAATAATAAATACAATAAGAAACATACAATTGGAATTCCATTAGAGTTATATATTGATGGATTAGATAGTGAAATACTTCAATTATGGCAATTATTAATCAATTATTTAGAATCAATGAATTATAAGGTCAAGTTAGTGTCTATACCATCAATGAAATATGCAATACCAATTTATTACATAATATCATCAGCTGAAGCAGCGTCTAATCTATCAAGATATGATGGTATTAGATATGGAATGAAGAATTGTGATAATAATAATAATGATAATATGTCATATCATGATGTAATTACAAATAATAGAACTGTTGGATTTGGAGATGAAGTTAAGAATAGAATATTATTAGGAAATTTTGTATTATCAAAGTTGAATGTTGATAATTATTATAATAAAGCAATTGATATTAGAAATGATTTGAAGATTGAGATGATCAATATATTCAAAGATGTTGATTATATGCTATGTCCTACAATAATTAGCAAACCAAAACCATTAAATCACCATAAAGATGTATTAGAAACATACAGTAATGATATTATGAATTTACCTGCTAGTTTAGCTGGATTACCTTCTATATCATTGCCTTTAGGAAGATATAAAGACAATTTTCCCATTTCTTTTCAATTAGTTGGTAGTTATATGAGTGATCATCGTTTGTTGGATTATGCTAATGAATTTAAAGATGTTTTAAATAATCCATTTGTTGTATAGAATGTTTTATTTTTGATTTTTAAAAAATTAATCAAGCTAAAGCTCGATTATAAATTTTTAATTTTAAAAGATTAAATGTCAAATAAAACCAAAAAATCATCAAAAAGAAGTGCAACAGATGATATGCAAGAATTACTACAAGAGTACGATATTTGATTATTACATATAGACTAATTGACGAATCTACTGCTTTATCTATAAAAAATAAAAAGAAATATGTATTAATAGATTATTATTATATTTTTAGGATAATCTAGAAAAGTCAATGTCTAAGAAAAAAGAAAACAACAATCAATTCTTTGAAAATACCGATTCAAGAGATAAATATCTTACAGTAGAGAATATTGCTTTGGCAGTATATATTTTATAATAACTATTACTCTTTAAGGCAATGATTGCTGATTCAAACACAGTTCTATCATTGCTTCAAAAGAAATATGAACAAGCACTGGTAGATTATGATTCTACAGCAGTAGAGTCTGATAGATTAGCAGAAGATTTAAAACACTTGAATGATGATAGTTTTTCATTTGTTGGTCAAATTAGTATAGATTTAGAGAATTCAGTATTATTATATCAATATTATATATTGTAAAATAGTCAAACGAAGTATTTAACAATATATTACAGCAGATTGAGCAATGGAAGGAAGAACACCCTGAAATATAATTTTAATTAATAATAATTAGTTCTTTTTTTTCTAATATATAATTAACTGCTTTATTAGTTTACAATTGAGAATACATTAAATCATCATCACCTCCACCTATTACTCTCTTTCTTCTCATTCTACAGCATATACAACAACATAATAATAATACAACTACAGCACCACAACTAATTCCTATTGCTAGTCCTGTTTTATTAGATGGTCTTGATGGTTGAATATCTCCTGTTGGACTTTCTGTTGATGTTGGAATTGGAGCATCTGTTGTTGTAGGATGTATTGTTGGAATAGATGTAGTTGGCACAGCACTTGTTGGCTTAACAGTTGTTGGTTTTTCAGTCGTTGGTTTTGGTGTAGTTGGTTTTTCTGTTGTTGGTTTAACAGTTGTAGGTTTTTCTGTTGTTGGTTTAACAGTTGTAGGTTTTTCTGTTGTTGGTATTGGAGTAGTAGGTTTTGGGACAGTTGGCTTTGGTGTTGTAGGCTGAGGAGTTGTTGGTCTTACTGTTGTTGGTGGTTGCGTGGTTGGTTCATTTGTTGGAGATGGTGGTTCTGGAATTGGATAAGGTTTGTTCTTTGTTCCCCATGCATGTAATGTTTTTGCATCACCTTCTATTGGATTAATTTCAAATTTAGGAGATGTTCCTTTTGGACTAATGTTTATTGTTTGGCCTTTAGCTAATTCAATATCCCAATAACCATCTTTAACATGAGTTACTACAATATCTGCTGGAGTATGGTCAAATTCAGTTGTTAAATCATCTACTCTAATCTGCAATTTTGAACCAAATAATGAGGTAATACTAATCCAAGCAGTTGTATTCTGTTCAATACGAGCTGATACACTAAATCCACCTTCAGCTTGTAATTGATAGAATGTCATAGTTTCTAAAGCTTTTGGTCTTGTTGGGAAAACATGAACATATCCTTCATCTGATCTTAATAGCATATATTGTAAAGCAAAAGCCATTCCAAATGGAGATTCATTCACTGGAGATTCATCAGCTTCCCAGTAGAATGTGGCTAAACCAACTCGATGACATTTCCATGCTTCTTGTAATGTTTCCCAAGCTTTCTCATCTCGACCAGGAATTAATTGATAAAATACAGAAGCCATTACTATACTAAATCCAATATCAGTAACACCATAACTTGCCCAATGATCAATTGTTTTAGTCATTACTTCTGCTAATTCTGGATTTGCTGTATATGTTTGTAGTTTGAATGGATATACCATAAATATATGACTCCAATGTCGATGTTGACTTCCTAATCTTGTACCTTTACCTATTAAATATCCTTCTTCTTCACTTTCTGGATATGGAGTTAAATTATCCAACATGTCTTTACATCTATTTATCATAACAGTATCTTGAACTCTCAACATATCTATTATCTTTGGTAAATAAGTGCAACTCCATCTGATTATTGATAAATCCCATGTTGTATCTTCACAACTTGTATATTCAGGGCTATATGTAGCTGGGAAATGATATTTTCCATCTTCTTCATTTTTTACTAAATAATGATAATAGAAATTAGTTGCTCTTTTTAATGATGGATATAAAACATCTCTTAATAATGTTTCATTGTGAGTATATTGATAATGTAACCATAATATTTGACAAACCCAATTCAAGTTTCCTGTTATAACCCATTCTTGTGCTTTGACTATTTCACCTGCTGTTCCCCATGATTGACTATCTAATATCCAATCCCATCCTAATTCAGTACCTAAAGCACCAGAATCTTCTCTTATACTTTCTTCAACACTTAATTTTATTGCATCTTTATTTTTATCCATAAATCGTAAGAATGATAAGAATTCATCAGCATGATTAGCTCCCCATAAAGGCCATGCTGCCATTTCTACATTTAAATCCATATGATAGTCACTCCAATATGTCTCAGTATACCACGGACCAATCAAATCATAAGCCCAACAGTTATCTTCACTTTGACATCTTGTGGCTGATCCAACTTTATACATTTGAATCCACCAAAAACTCTCTGTTTGTTTATGTGCGATATGGAATATAATGGATTTCTTGTAATAATCATGCCACCATTGTTTATGAGCTTCATATTCTTTATCTACATCATTGCTCAAATAATCTTCTAAAATCTTTATTCCTCCGTCTATTGCATTTACTTCTCTTTTTACATTCCATGTTACTTGATTATCAATTGTGACATAATGAGTTATATGATGTTCATTGTGTGTTACATTCGTCATTAACCATTGCAAAATCTCCTCCAGCTAACATCACTTTATCACAAGTAATAGAAATTTCTATCATTTCTTATTTCATCTTTACATACTGCATCTAGGATTGAATTTATAATCACTAACTCCTCTTGGTAAATGATCTTTTCGAGGATGATATTCAATTACTACTTCACTTTCTTCACCACTACTTTGCATATCAATTACAAAAACATGATGTAAAGAATCAGTAAAGATTTTATACCATATTTCACCTTTTGATGTTTTTAAATAACCTTCAATTTGAGCATCGTACAGATTTATTCTGGCATTACCTGATTCAATATCACCATTTGGTCTAATAAAGAAATAGCCTACAGCTAAACGAAAACGATCAACTTCTCTATTTATAAAATAAAATACAATTAAACGCTATTTATACGGATTACCTGTTGCTAATGGAGTGCTTTTCATTCGATGATCCCACACATCAGCTCTACCAATATCTATTCTCATTACAGGAGTATTAGAATTATTCAAATAAGTCAAGATTCCAAGATTGCCATTACCCACAAATGGTGCATCATACCATTTTTTATACCAAGTTGATTTATCATGCAGCTTCAAACAACCAAATTGGATCAGATTCTTTAATGTACTCTTCCCAATTCACATTGACTGTTACCTGAGATTTACAATCAGGAACAAACAATAAAATTATAAAAAATAAAAGATATTTCATTTTTAAAGATTCAAGCTTATGATTTGTTCATTTTATATTTACAAAAATTCAAATTATAAATAAAGCTTAAAGTGATGGATACAAAGAAAAACTTTGCATTTTCATCATATGGAACAGGAATATGTACATTTTCATCAAATCTACCCATCGGTTGAGTAATTGGATATCTTTTCAAAAATCCATTACCCCATCTTCTATGCATGTCACTTTCTTGTAAGGAATATCTCAAAATATCTTGTTGAAGTTTAGCATCCTTCGGATTAACATATTTACTATGTCTTTTTCTATAAAAACTATTCCAAGGATAATATGACTTTTGTGGTTTAAAATATTGATCAGATTCTTTCAATTTTCTTTCATTTTCACTGGAATATACTTTGCTATTCGCATTTAATGAAAATGAAGTTGATGGGAATATATGTGAAATGGGTTTAGGAATATCTCTTTGTGGATCTTTCCATATTAAATTACCTAATTTATCATAATTATTTTTATATTTCTTCATTTGACAATCAGGTTTTAAATGTGTTCTAATATCTATACTTTCTCCAATTGTTTTTATATCTTTTGGTTGAGGAGGAACTTTACTATGAATAACAGGACATAGCTCAAGTGGAATTGAAAATCGATCAAATTTTAATTCATCATATTTACATAGTGGAGGTCTAAAATAATAAATAATATATATATATATATATACATATCACTAGGTAAATCAGTACGATTATTCAATTTATGAATTCTAAATTGTTTATCCATTATATATGAATTAATTTCATAATCAACAGCTTCTTGAACTGATTGAGATGACACTTTCATAGGATAATCATGGTTATATTTGTCTATTATATATTGATTATTATCTCTATATTCTTTGATTTCTTTTAGTCTTTCTTCAGTTATATTATTATTATTATTAATAATTTTGGTTTTTATTGATTGAAACAACTCTTTCATTTTTTCTTTTTCTTCTTGAGGAAATATCTCTGGATAGGGAGGTGGAATAGTAGAACAGTATAATTCAGGATTTTCACTTATATTTATGGAAAGAGTTCTACTTAATACATCAATTTTCTATGTATAATTACATAATTAATACACTTCTTATTTTATCACATAATAATTTCATATTTTCTAATTTTTCTTTTTCTATTATTTTCCATGGAGCATTTTGTGATATACAATTTATAAGGGATTTATACTAATCATAATTAGTTTAATAAATTCAATACTTTTGCTTCAACTAAACACCATTCAGTTGTATATTTTCGAATATCAGATATAGACTATATTTCAATAGTTATTAAGTGATTTATACTAACAGAGTTTCAGGAGAGGCAGGTAGATCATTTTCAAAATCTTTTATGTCTTTCATTAATCTATTGACTTTTTCATCTATCATTTTATTCTCTGATTCTTTCATATTTGAGTTTAAAGTTTAAATTTAAATTTGAAAATACATTGTATTAATATGTATTATTGTATTTGTTATGTATTTAATTGAATATTGATCATTTCTAGAAAACAAGTTTAGTTATGTATAATATGTTAGTATATAGAGTACATTAAAGAGTTTTTATGTATATAATAAAATTTATAAAAATGTATTGAAACTCAATTATTAATTTTAGTATGGTATGATTTAATAATCATTTGTTATGATCATTATTCCAATTGTGTTATCATATAGTTAATGCTTTAGAAATTACACAAATACAAATGAAATCGGTATAAAGTAATGATTTACTGTAAAGTTGATATATATTTACAGTATCCAAAGTGTTAATGGCAAATAGTTGTTTATCATTACGAATATTAGTAATTACTTAAATCTATATATTGTAAATAGCATGTATCGATAATAATAACATTTTTTAGTTAGAATATATAAAAATACTATTTTTAGTATCGTTAGTTGAGAAGGACATTCGTTGTGAAAACGGTCATACAGTGTGAAAGTGAGAATCTTTCTATTAAAGGTTGATATTACTAAGTTTCATAAACACTAAACCCACCTATATTTTTATTGGAATGTATATGATGGTATATAAACTGTTTTAGTTTTGATACTGAAGATTTTGTGTCATATTCCTAAAAAGAATGAGTGAATCTGTATTATACCCTTTAGATACGTGGAATTTACTTCATGATTATGATGAGGTACGATTATTTGATGTAGATGACTATCTTTCTGCATTTGGTACTAATATGTCATTTGATACTATTCAGAGGTATGTTGAATGTTATTGGCACGTATTTGAACAGTATATGAAAGAAGAAGATGTTGATTTATTGAATGACTTACCAGGAGAATTTAGTAAGTTTATTTCCTTATTGTTGGAAGATGAAGATGATAAATTGTATATTTTATATTTTATTTTACAAGGAGATTTATATTCTATCCAAATATGTCATTTGATGAGAAGATTCAGTTTATAAAAGATTTTAAAGAAGATTCATATTTGTATCATACTATATTCTATTTTATTTAGCTATGCAGAAAAACTCTTTAAAGAAAATAGTTGTTTTAAAACCAGATCTTGGTTTAATGATTTGAGATTATTGAAATTTACTCCATCATTTTACTATTATTTGGCAATAATGAATGATGAAGATGTATTGAGAAATGTTGCTCATCCACCAAAAGAATATGACTTTAAAACAATCGTGAATAATTTAAATGAAAGTATTTTTCATGTAGCTGTTGCATTTAGTATATATTCATATATATTCATATTAAATATACTTTAGAGAGATTTGATTTCTTATTTTGGTTATTGAGTTCTTATTCAGTAAATGAACAAAAGAATATTTTCACTTTAAAAGATGAAAATGGATTATATCCTTTGGATTTACTATTCTGTAATGTTTGTAGAGTTAATGATATTGAATATCAATTTATTGATAAGAAAGTGAAATGTTCAGATGAAGAGAAAAATGCAATTTCTAAAATCTCAATGAAATTAAATCAAAGAAGTTTATCAAAATATATAAAACTGATATGTGTAGATGATAATCAGTCCAATATACAGTCAGTTGATTCATTTGAAACAATAATTGCCCATTTTAAAAGCAGAGTGAAGAATGTATATCTTTTATTATTAATAAATGTTGTATTAATAGAATAAGAATTGGGATATAAGAGATGATTATATTGTTAATGATAAACCAGAAACGATGGAGAAGAAAAAGAAAAAGATCAAAAAGAAAAACAAGAAGAAAAACAAGAAAATAGAAATAGAAAATGTAAAAGAAAATGAGAGACTATCAACTACTAAACCTCGGAATATCATTGAAGAAGTAAAACCAGTTGATATATTTGTATGGAATTCATTGAATGGATTTAAAAGAAATCAGTTAATAGATTATAATTCACTTCTAAAAAGATGTGGAATTCCTGTAGACTTTAGTCAATTTGTAGCAATATTAACTCAGTATAGTGATATATTAATTAAAAAAGATCCATTTGCTTTAGAATCACCGTTTAAAGAAATAATGCAGTTCTGTTGTACATACTATCCTGAAATAAAAAACGTGGAAGAAATACTTTTAAGAAGAACATTACTAATGATATTTTTTAATCCTAAAAGAGGAGATATGGATGTGGAAGAAATTATAAATAGATATAAACTTCTTGTTCATGAAGATAGCCCTATAGAAGAGAGTATTAACAATTGTGAAAATGTAAATATCATGTTATATATGCTTTTACATGAAGTTGTATTTACACCAAAAGGATATTTCAATTTAGTATTCTACTTTTCAAAATTTCCAACTCATCTTGACAAAATTCCATTTTTATCAAAGAATATGAATTTCAATTCCTTTGTTAATGAAAAGAAACAAACAATCTATCATATTATATTTGCATTAAGTATATATATATATAATAATAATAATAATAATAATAATAATAATTGAGTATAGAAAATATCGAATTTTTAAAGTGGATGTATAAGAATTGTGATGAAAAGATGAAGAGAAGTATGTTGATATTAAAAGATGAAAAAGGATACACACCAATTGTATATATAAAAATGAAAATTATAATTGAATAGGATTTACTGTTTGTTAGTTTGAAAACCGATAATAAAAGTGTATCATATGAAATAACTGATCCGACAATCTCTATATCATCTGTATATATATATATATATATATATATATAATATGTTTATATTAATGTTTATATTAAATAGGATTGTATTTCAACTTTAAAATCGATAAATAGTAGAATAAAAGAAGAATCATTTGAAGAATATATAGGACTAAAAGTATATATAAATAAATAATTTATAAATAATGTATCTAGAAATATAAGGTATATTCAAAAGATATATCATTGAACATTTGTTTAAACAAACTATTAAAGAAGATAATAAAGAACAAGAAACTGAACAATTATGAGAATAAGATGTTGATTCAAAATATAAGATGTATAATGAAAGTTGAAAGTAAAACACTGACCGAATTTGTGAAAGAATATAAACTGGAAGAAAATACAATAAATAATCTGAGAGATAAATATCCAGAAGATTTTCCAAAAGTTGAAATTGAGAAACCAGATATACAGCTTACTATTCCTAATGAAGCAACAGAAACAATATCAACTACAAAAGAAGTTGAAAGAATTGCTACTAACGAAGTAAGAGATAATGATACAAATAATAAGGAGATGAACAAAAAGAAAAAGAACAAGAAGAAAAACAAGAAAATAGAAACAGAAAATGAAAAAATAGAAGGAATTGAAAATCAAGCAGAAATGAGAAAAGAAAAAGTAGAAATTAAAGAGATAAAAGAAATAAACAATTTAAAGATATTTAAAACAGTATATGAATGGAATTTAGAGAATGGATATAAAGAAGAACAACTAATAGATTATGATTCTATTATGAAAGCTGTAGGAATTAATTTATCATTCAAAGAAGCTGTAAAATGTTTACAAGAACATAAATATGAAATCTTAACAAATAGTGATAAATTAAAATCCCCAATTAAAGAAATATATCAATTATTATCTGGAAAATACAACTCATCAATGTATATATATATATATATATATATATATATATATTATCCTTTATATAGTAATATAATGGAAAAATATTTAAGAAAAACAATAACTCTCTATATCACTCCACCAGACATAAATTATTTACATGAAGCATTTGATGCTTTTGGAGATTTATTAAAACCTAATGTTTATTGGTATATATATTAAGTGTTCTTATTATTTTTTTAGTAATTTGGAGAATCTGTTATTTAATCAAGAGAAAAATAATGATAAGAAGTATTATGAAGCAATGAAGTTATTAGAATATACTCCACTCTTTTATTTTTACTTGCCATTATTATCTGATGATGTGTTTGATGTAATATCAAAACAAAACCCTCCAAAATATGATTTTATTAAAATGAGAAATAATAAGAATCAAACATTATTTCATGTTCTCTTTGCATTTAGTATAGATGATATTGATTTAATTAATAGGGAAATATAGCATATTAAAATGGTTAGTAAAAGATTATCCAAAGTATGAATTAAAAAAGATTCTATTATCTACTGATGGAAAGAATTATATGCCAATTGATTTACTATTTGTCGAGATGGAGAGAGATTCTTCTCAAAGAATATGTTATAATATAGTGAAGGAAGAAGTTAAGATTCAAGTTCATTATACGAATATAATGTTTTTATCATTATTTTCAAATGAAGATGTCAAAGAATATATGGAAATGAAAGTATATATATATAATAATAATTATTCAATATTTAGAAATATGAAAAATTGAATGATGATTTATGGACAAACATAGAATGGAATAAGATAATTGAAAGAATGAAGGTATATAAATGTTTGTATATAAATTATTAATAGAAAGGATATAAGTTGTCTCAAATAGAATCAGAGAAATTTTCATCATTTTTAGCTATATATACAACAGAGAACAATATTTTAGATGTGAAAGAAAGATTCAATATTCATGGTAATAATATAGAAGTGTTGTTAAAATATTTATTTAGTTCGAAAGAAATAATCGAAAAGAGTTTAAAAGAAATCACAGTATTATTTCAACAATACTATGATGAAAATCCAAATCACATTTCTTCAATTATTTTCTTTAAAGATAATTGCTTATTAGATCTACCTGATAATACAGAAATTAATTCACTTTTGACTTATTACAGAGAAAAAATCGAATTATTGGATGATGAAATGAAGTTAGGTTTGAGTAAAAACATGTTATACAAGATAATTGATTCATTAAATCCAAATAAATATCAAAAATTAACATATCATTATGAAATATGTAAATTTCTAATCAATTTTAAAGCTATTCCAGATATTTGTAAAGAGAATATAAAATCTGAAAATTATAGAAATCTATCAATTATATTATCCACATTAATCAAACACAATGATCTTAATTCATTAAAACTAGCTGTAAATAGTGGATTAGATATAAATGTATTTATAATATTAATTATAACATTATATAGTTCTCCTTGAATGAATTATTAAATCCAGTTAGAGTTGCAATAAAAACACAAAATGAAGATATATTGATATATCTGAGAGAAAAAAATGTAGATTTGAAAAGAGAAATAAAAGGCTCAAATGCTATTAAATATGCAAAGTCAAACAGAGTAAATGAAAGAACAATTCAAATATTAAGATCAACAAATGTGAGTAGTTTGAAGAAAACTAAACAAAAAATATCATCAAAGTCAAATGAACAGTCAAAATTAGCAAAGAAACAAAAACCAAATGAAATTCAACAAATTAATGATATACCAAAAGAGATAATTGATTTCATTAAATATTTCAGAAACAACATTAATGAGAGTATAATATTGTTATTTTATTGATAATATAGAATATTTGGATTTGAAAGAGAGAATAAATTCAATATCAATAAAATGTTCAGAAAGTATTAGTAACTTGTATATTCTTTAAACATTTATACATTTGATATAGAGATGTTATTAAAGAAGAAGATTTATATCCACATCCTGTTATTAATAATGATAAATTACCAAGTAAATTGAATTGGGAAATAATTATGTCTTCAAAATTTGTAAAAGCTTTAGTTCAAGTAAAATTAGTTCCTTTAATTCTATTTATATTGAATAAGGTGTGTGAAATTGTATATTCATATCAATACTATAATTGAATAGGGAAACTGTGAGTGGAAGGAAAGTATAAAAAGAGAAATAGTATTATCTGATTCAAAAACAACAATTGAAATTTATTACAATAAGATATTAGAAAATTTTTACTTAATATGGGAAATAAAAATGGGATTTTCTGAAAGATTATCAAATGAGAATGATACATTTTATTCTGAAATAATCTGTATTTGGAATATTGTTGAAGAAGAAAAAGAAATCGAAAAAGAGATAAATTTTATAAAAGAGAATTATGAAGCAGCAATTAACAGTTCTTATCATCAAGCAGAAATACCTTATAATAAAAAGAAAGATGATTCAAATATTCCTTGTATTTTATAAATAGTTATATTTAAATAGATTGTTATTCAGAAAGTAAAAAGAGTGTAGAAAGTAGTAAGAAATGTAAAGTGATAATTCCAGCTGATACAAGTAATGGTCAATTATCTCTCATGAAATTTTTCACATTAAATGATGAAATGTTTAATACATTAATAAATAATGAAGTATATATAATAGTTTTAAATAATTGTAAATAGAGAAAAAATGCTTTAAAATTCAATTTCCGAATATCAGAATTAGAACATCATTTTATTCATTTAAATCCAAATCCAAAAGAATCAATGATTTTGATTGGTAGAAGTGGAACAGGTAAAACAACATGTTGTGTATATAGAATGTGGAATAGTTATATATTTAATTCTAAAGATTATAAACAATTATTTATAACTAGAAGTAATGGTTTGATGAAAGATGTGAATAAGATGTTTAATGCAATGAAGAAAGGAACAAATCATCCAACTCCATCCATGAAAGATATAAATCAACTAAAAGATTTTTCTGATGAAATGTATCCAATATTCGAAACTATTCGAAGTTTACTAATCTTATTAGATAATTCTTTGAAAGGTGAACAATTCTTTTCAATATCCGAATCAAAAGCTGTATATTTATATTATTGATATATTAAATAGTTTTTGAAAGAAGATAAGAAAGGTATTGAATTATTAGAAGAAATGAATGAAGATGATGAAGATTTAAAGGATAGAAACGAAAAGTCATTTCGAAGAGAAGTAACATTTGAAATATTCAAAAATGAGATCTATAAAGAAATTCATAGTGAGAATAAGATAAGTAGTAGTTTATTATGGCAAGAAATCAAATCATATATAAAAGGATCAGTAGAATCGTTAAACAATGAAAATGGTTATATAAATGAAGAAGAATACTTGAAATTTGGTCGAAAGAGAAGTCTATGTGATGAAGAACAAAGAAAAGAGATATATGAATTATTCAAGAAATATGAATATTACAAGAAACTGAATAGATTATATGATGAAATGGATGTGATATTTAATTTAGCGAATAGAATAGAGAATGATGAAGAATTTATGAAATTTGATGAAATCTATGTAGATGAAGTTCAAGATTTAACTCAAAGTGAAATAGCCTTAATAATGAATTTAATAAAAGATGCTAACAATTTATTTTTAAGTGGAGATACAGCTCAAACAATATCCAAAGGAATTGGCTTTAGATTTGAAGATATTCGAAGCTTATTTTATTGTTTTAGTAAAGGTGAATTAAAATATCACAATAATGATTCTTTTATGAAAATCATTACTCCAACAATTAATCAACTATCTTACAACTATCGATCTCACAATAATATACTGAAATTAGCCGCTGATACATTGAAAATCTTACAATATTTATTTCCTGATAGTATTGATAAACTAGAAGGAGATAAAGGACTATTCAATGGTCCAAATCCTATTTACATCAATCAACATGACAAAACAAAACTATTATCCTCATTTCAATACAACAATCGAAAAGATAATATGATAGTTAGTTCCTTTGGAGCAAATCGAGTTTTGTTAATTCGAAATAATGAAAGTCGTGAAAGAATTCCTTCAGATTTAAAATCCAATTTAATAATGACAATTAGTCAATGTAAAGGATTAGAATTTGACAGTGTGATATTATATAATTTCTTTAGTGATTCTGAATATGATAAAGAATGGAGTATAATAAGCAAAATGATAGATGAAGAAAATGAAATACTGAAAATTAAGCCATCTAATTTTGATGAAAAGATTCATATAGTATTAATAAACGAATTGAAAGAATTCTATACTGCCATAACTAGAGCAAGATCTACTTTATATTTCTTTGAAGAGAAAAAGAATTTAAATCCCTTAATGAAATATTTTACATCCAAAGGAATGATAGATATAGAAGACTTAGTAATAATTGCAGATGCTGGTTCGTTAGATGATATTAGTCGAGAATGGCAAAGACAAGGTTTAAATTTATTACAAAGAAGTGAATATGATGAAGCAGAGAAATGTTTTAGAAATGGTAGAAACCAAGAAATGAGTGAATTATGTTTAGGTCTAAAACAATATATCAATGCAAAAGAAAGTAAGAATAATAAGAAAATGTATATTGAAGCAGGAAGACATTTTGCCAATATAAAAGATCCATATTTAGTATAATAATTATATATCAACAATATAATGAATAGTTGAGTGATTGTTTAGAGAAAAGTGAAACAATAGAAGAATCAATATTAATGTATGATATATTACAGAAGAAAGAAAAAATATCCAAATTAATGCCGAAAGTAAAGAAATATGATGATGTTTTGTTTGAAATTAGCGAAAAGAATGAATTATATGTAGAATCAGCTCATGTATATATAATATGTATTATGATTTAATAGTTATTATCAATGAAAGATACAAATGAGTTACAAGATTATTTATTGAAATGTGATGATCGAACATTTAGAAAATATTCAATGTTATATGGATTAAATGATGATATAGTAAATACATTAAGAGATGATCAATTACAAATCTTTACAGATGAACAACTTTTCAAGGTATTTGAAGATAATGGAAAGATTGAAATAGTATATTTAAAATAATTTACTTAAATAGGGAATAGATAAATTGATTGAAAGAAATGCAAGTGAATTAGCTTTGCACCAATGCTTAAAATATGAATTAGAAGATAAAATAATCAATAGTAATATATTTGACAGTAAAACTAAATTAATGGCTTCAATGAGACTACTTTTAGTATTTATGAATTAGATATTTTGTTATAGAAAAATAATAAAGAACCAAATTCAGGATATAATAGTAGAGCATATTCATTATACTTAGAAAATGAAGAAGACATGGATAGAAATACAGATACAGCGTATTACTTGTTATTTAGTTTATTAAATCGTGATGTGGATGAATCAGAAATAGAAAATAGAATATTGGAGTATATAATATTTATATAATGAAATAGATGTTATAATGGAAATAATGTATTTTTGACTGCCTTTGGTATTCATGTTTATCAATCATTATTAAATAAAATATTTCCAGTATATATATTTATATATTATCAAATTTTAATATTTAGTTGGGTGAACTTCATTCTCTGTTATATAATTTACAATATTGTAATCCATGGAAAATAGTTAATCAATTGAGATTCTGTTCAATTGATATAAGAGGAAAATTTGTAACATATCAACCATCTAATCCATTTTTAATCATGTTTAATCAATTTTCTGATCTTTTTATTCACAATGATATAGATATTAGTATAGATCCATTTGATAAAGACAATATTTCATATGCAAATACAGTTTCTATCTTCTCTTTTAAATTTAAAATGGTGGGCAGTTTATTAAAATTATATGATAGAATTATTGAATATAATAAAATAGCAAGACAAGAATTATATATTGAAGGATATGATGAGATGAAAAGAATCAATCTTTTTGATAGACATTATGATTTACCTTATTCACTTAGAAAATTAAAATGGAAATCAACAGATTATCATAAAGATGTAATTGATAATTCCACAATAGAAGCAGTAGAAGAATCTAAAGATGAAGAAGTAAAACTACCAAAAGCTATAAAAGATAGATATGATGTGATAAGTGGTTATTTATCTAATTCAATACAATATCTTAGCAATGTTACTATTGATAAAATGATTCCATCAACAGTAAAACTACTTCAAATGAAAATAGAAATAAATACATTTTTAGATGAGTTACAACAAAGAATAGATAATTTCAAATTTAATAATCAGGGATTGGTTGATTATATTACTACAATTGAAAAGAGATTGAAATCTAAAGATTATGCTTTTAGATGGAATGAATATATTCATCAACTAAATGATATTGATACACCTGAAGATAATATACCAGATATTTCAAAATTTATACCAATTGAAAGAATAGAAAAAGAAGAAGATAAGAGTATTCAAGATGAAATTAAAGATATAGTGAGAGAGAAAAAAGAGAATGATGAATAATTAAAATATTATATTATTATGTTGAATTTACATTTGCATTGTATTATTACTATAAATATCTAAAAAGCCATGCATTCTAGGTAACATTGCTTCATTTAACAAATCCAAGTGATTCATTATTATATCTTCTTCACATAAATATGCTGATAATAACAAACCTGGTTTGAAGAAGATATGAGTATTGCCATTTTTACTTTCATTCAACCATTCCTTCTTCCAACTGTTGAATTGGGGTGAAACATTGGATGCTGATATTTGATTAATAGATGTTAATAATTCAGATGTATTACCAACAACAGTACTACCAAATAAATGAGAAGAATCATATGATCTTGATATATCAATTACTTTGTTATTTGGACATAAATCCTGAAGTAATTTTAGTTTGAAAGGATTTGATCCAACTATCAACAACGGAGTATTAACTCTCTTTGTTAATAATATTCTAAATAAGCATTCTAAATACCAATGATCATTACATACTACATCACTATTGTAACTAATTTCTATGAAGGATTTAGATAATTTATGTTTCTTTTGATCATATATAACTGGTGTATTGATAAAAGTTTCTATATTATCTGCTATATTTGGATATAATTTCTTCAATTAATCAATTTGTAAAATGATAAGAATATGATTAACAGTATAATATCTATATCTTGCTAAAATTTCAGATTAATAAAATAATACACTGTATTATGTTGTATTGTATTAGACGAAGAAAAATCCCTTTTTTTATTCTTCGTAATGTCTGAAACTATTTATAAAGTATGGGAATCTGTGATGACACAGGGAATTAATCCAGCTATAAGAAGTCTAGACTCAGAACACAAGAATTATGTTACTAGAAAAACTCATGCTGATTTATATACGTATAATAACCATAGTCGTTTATTAAAATAGAAAGGTTTATACTCTATGTTGTGAAAATGCTAAAGAAGAAGAAAACGTGAAATACATATATGAAAAGGTTCAAGAAGTATTAGCGCATTTATATTCACTACTAGACTTGTACAAAATATTGTAAGGAAAGAATAATACCAGGATTAGCCTCAAAGAGCATAAATCCAACAGATTACTTAAAAGAGTTCTTAGTTAGATGGAAAAGGTATGATACATTGATTACATGGCTTGATAAATTGTGTGATTATATTGTATATATATATATATATATATATATATATATTATTGAATTAGAATCGATATTATATAAAAAAGAAGAAACTAGATTCATTAAAAGAAGCTTGCCGTAAAATATTTATAAAAGAAGTATTCAGAAATCATATGAAGAAATTAATTGAACATATAATCATATTATTACATTATGATAGAGATAATCAGAAAATTGATCATACACTTATAAGAGAAATAGTTGATGTATATATATATATATATATATATATATATATATATTATATATATGTTATAAATTATTATAATATAGTTGTTTAAGGATTATGATACAAATAGTTCAAATGATTGTTATCATTCTTCACTAGAGCCAAGAGTAGTTGCTGATACGAGTGAATATTATCAAGGAGTATCAATTACTATGATAAACGAATTAAATCCAATCCAATACATTGAAAATGTATAATTGATAATCATAATTATTATTATATTATGTATATATAGTGTGAAATATTAGTAAATAAAGAAATTGAAAGATTAAAAGAATGTATTCCTTCCTCACTAAAAGTTGTAATGGATGCTGTATATCAACAATTAATCACTGAACACGTATAATAATAATTACTAAACAAACATTATATATATATATATATATATATATATATATAGAATGAACAGTTGGTTTGTCATGATAAATATGGTTTATATTATTTATTAGAGAATAAAAAAATAGTAGAATTAAACAGAATAACCAAATTATATAATGAAATACCAAATGGATTAGAACATATTGGTAATATCTTATTAAAATTTTTAAACGACTGTTGTGAAAGATATATAAACGAAAGAAAAATAAGAATTGAAAAATACAAAAAAGATAAACCTCAAGATGATGTATTTATTCAACAATTGTTAGATTTATATAACTCTGTCTTTCAAATGATCAATAAAGAATATTCCGATTCTCCTTTCATTCACAGCGCAGTGAATAAATCATTTTCTACATATATCAATAAACAAATTGGTAAATATTATACAGCTGAATTATTGTCATCATACTGTGACCATTTCATTAATGAAGCTGTAAAAGGTCATTTCAATATTGATGAAACAGAGAGCAAACTAACTACAATCGTGGAATTATTCTGTTATGTAGAAGATAAAGATATTTTCAGTACAATATATAGAACACATTTAAGTAGAAGATTATTAGAAGAGAAAACAACTTCTTATGAATTTGAGAAGCATATGATTGACTGTTTTAGATTGAAATGTGGTCCTCAATTAACTTGTAAATTAGAAGGAATGCTGAATGATTTAACCAGTAATATTGAAGAATATAATAAATACCATGAAATAATAAAAGAAATGATGAATAAAGCATCTTCTGGCAAAAGAATAATTGATTTCTATATTAAAATATTAACTCAAGCTTATTGGCCAACTCCGAATAAGGATTTCAATCCAATACTACCAGAAAGTATGATGAAATATATAACAGCATTTAATAATTACTATAAACAGTTATATCCTCGAAGAATATTACATTATATTCATAATGAGAGTATTATATTAATGGAAGGAAAGATGTGTGATAATAGAGAATATACTATTCAAGTATCATTACCACAAGCGATATTGTTATTACAGTTTAATAAGAAGAATGAAATCAGTTATGATAATGCTAAAGATATGTTTCAATGTGATGATGGTATGTGTAAAAGGATAATTAGCCCATTATTGTTTTCAAAGTATAAATTGTTAAGAAAATATAAAGAAGGTAAGAATGAAGATGAAGGTGATGATGATGAGAATAAAAAAGTAGTTCAGCCTGGTGATATACTTAGATTAAATGAGAAATTTGTGTCTGCTTCTAAAAGAGTTGTTATACCAATGCCTGTAGTTGATAATACAGTTTATAAAGAGAAAACGATTGAGAATAGATCTCTAGCTATTGAAGCTGCCATTGTAAGAATAATGAAGTCTAGAAGACAATTAAACCATTCCAAGTTGATTAGTATGGTTTTGGAACAGTTACAAATGTTTAAACCAGCCGTAGAAGCAATTAAATCAAGGATTGAAAATTTAATTGATAGAGAATATATTGAAAGAGATGAAAAAGATCCAAATACATATCATTATTTAGCTTAATTAAAATTTATAATAGTTAATCATTTTTTCTGTTTATTTGTTGTTTTTAAATTGGGGAAACAATTGGTGAAACTTTTGATATGATTGGTTTTTCTCATCTTAGAAGAAGTTTCAAAATCTCAAACAGGTTTATTTCTAATCTTTGTTTGAAAAGAGAACCTTGGGGCATAAATAAAAATAAAAAAACACAATTTTGTGATTATAATACTGCCATGTCTAACATAAATAGCAATATGAAGGTATTGAATTTATTTGTATCATTATTATATAGATTTATACACCTAGTGGAGGTGGTTATGCTGAAAGACTGTGTAATGAGTTAACTACAGTATTTTAGATAAATTGAGTTTATTGAATAGCATGCCAAAGAGAATAAATTAAAGAATATAGAAGTATGTCAATTATTCCCTTGCGGTGAACAGAAATACATTCAAGAAGGTATAGTCAATGAACAATTAGTAATTCATAAATAGATTGTAAAGGAATATTCAAAAATAGAGTATTGTTTATGGGAGCAGCTGAAAGAAAAGCATATAAATATGGTTTAGTAGAATATACTCCAATGTTTTTCAGTGATGTTCCAAAATTCTTAAGAGAATATTATAAGCCAGATATTTCATTTATACAAGTCACTCCTCCTAATAAAGATGGATATTGTTCATTAGGAATCACTTGTGCAGAAGCTATGACAGGAATAAAATCATCCAAGAAAATAATAGCAATTATAAACAAATCAATGCCATTTGTATATGGAAATGGAATAATTCATATATCTAATATTGATTATGCAATTGAAGATAATCATAGTATAATAGAAGTACCATCAAAAAGTGATGAAGTGAGTGATAAAATTGCTAGCTTAATAGCAGAAAAACTAATTGAAGATCATTCAACTGTTCAAGTAGGAATTGGTTCAATTCCTGAAGCTGTTTTAACAAAATTAACAGGTTATAAAGATTTAGGAGTTCATACTGAAATATTTAGTGATGGAATAATTACTTTATATAATAAAGGAATCATTACTGGTAAATATGTATTTATATATAATTTATATTTAGCTATTTTATATAGAAAACAGTTGAAAATGGTTTAATAACTTCCACATTTGCATTAGGTACAAAGAAGTTGTATGATTTTATGAATTATAATAAAGACATTGCATTAAGAGATGTAGATCAAACCAATAATCCTTACATAATAAGCCAGAATTACAAAATGGTTTCAATTAATTCAGCAATAGAGATTGATTTGACTGGTCAAATATGTTCAGATTCAATAGGGTATAGAATATATTCAGGATTTGGAGGTCAAGTTGATTTTCTTTATGGAACAAGTTTATGTCCAAATGGCAAGTCAGTAATTGCTTTGCCAAGTATTACAAAACGTGGAGAAAGTAGAATTTCATCAGTATTAAAACCAGGAGCTGGTGTTGTTACTACAAGAGCAAATGCAAGGTATGTTGCAACAGAGTATGGAATAGTTGATTTGTTTGGTAAAAACATAAGAGAAAGAGCAAAATTGCTGATATCCATTGCTCATCCTGATCATAGACAAAGGTTATGCGATGAAGCTGTAAAAGAATTACATATGAAGTTGTAAAATGTTAATAAACGATAAAATAATATTAAAAATAGATATATTATAATAATTGTGTTTGAAAATATCATCTCTATCCATCATTTTAGTTTAATCTAAATCTCTCAAACTTTTTTACTCGAGCTGTAATATGATTGGACAATATTTACATAAATTCAAATTTTTGAGGCTTATTTTTTAAAATCTTATACTAATGTCTAAAGAAGGTTTTGATATTCAAAGATCTCAAGTTAGCGCTGATGCCTTAGCTACATTCATTACATCTGAAATTAATGAAGAACTTACATCAGTATTGTTTACTTCGTAAAATTTATAGGTACCAGGAATTGGCCCAAAAGCAGTTGAGAATCTCAATAAAGGTGGTGTATTTTTTATCTTAATATCTGTTAGGTTACAACAACTTATCAACTGTTCGGAAAATTCTTGATGTTTAAAGGTAAAGACATGAATACCCAAGATCATTGTGACGCTATGTGGTATTGGCTCCAAGAGAGAGGCATTAATTCTCACAGATCTGGTATTGTCACTGCTGTTGCTGGTATATTGATGTTCTTTTTATATTGTTCTAGAAAAATTAAACACTATGATGCCTGGTATTTTTGATGAATCTGAGTTGACTCAACATTAATTCCATTTTATATATTTTTTACAATAGATTTATATAAACTATCCCTATTATTTCAAATATTTTGTGTATTTAATATTTCAAATTCAAAAATAAAACATTAAAAGAGAGAGAGAAAATGGTTATTCTTTTTTGCTTTTATTTGCCTTAAGTTGAGTTTCTAATTTATTGAGTATTTTCTTAATTTCAGCTTTTAATGGTTCCTTATGAATCACACCGTCAGAATCAAAAAAGTCTCCAACACAAAATTCACCACCTTCTTTCATATGCAGTAATGTAGGACCAGTTTCAATATACAAAAACACTCTATATATTATTATATTTATAGATAAAAATACTTATCATCATAACGTGGAAACCAGAATTTGACAAAGAAAGCATCTTTTTCTGAGATAGTTGTAATCTATTAGAAATTATTTCAAATGCAATACATTTCCTCCATAAGCTCTCATTACAATATGATCCAATGATGAGTCAAACCAATCATGAATTACATTTAATAATGCATAACCTGCAACACATATAATCAAAATCCACTTATTGTCTGGGAATTTATACGGATTGAAATGAGAATATAATCCAAGAATGCAACTATAGTTGTTATATTTGGATAAAAGAATACGCAAGTGTTAAAAGACATAGTTTAATATCTTTATCTCTTGTACTTTCTGTATATCCTAATTCTGTCATAATCTAATTCAATAAACAATGAGAAATACTTCACAAATGTTGTCAGAGAGTGTTTTTTCTGCTAATTGTGTGTTTCCTGTATCAATAACGATATCTATAATTTTATAATAATGAAATATAAAATACCTTCATTTTCTTTCTTACCCATTTTAGCAAAAAAGAGTATTAAAAAGCTTGATAAGGCTTGAAGATTATATCTTGAATATAAAATGTATGGTACATCATCATCATCAACAGAGTATATATTTAAATATTTAACAGTTGAATAGTGAAGATGAACAACCTTGGATAATAGAATATTGCAGCAGACCAGAAAATATATATTATTGCCCAGTATTTTGATATGTTAATATGATAGGTGGATGAATCATTTATTGCTGACTCGTTTAATTTATATGGATTGGAAGAAATGTTACCGAGTCAACATTTTGCTTACTGTTATGATATAATATTAGATTATGAAATTAATGAAGATATAGATTTTAAAAAACTTGAAAATTCAATAGTTAAACTATATGGCTTAATACATGCAAGATATATAGTAACATCTCAAGGATTAGAAGCAATGGTATAAATCATAGAATATATTAATATAATAAAAATAGAAGAAGAAATATGACAATTGTTGTTTTGGAAGATGTCCTAGAGCATTATGTAATGGACAGCCTGTTGTACCAATTGGACTATCGGATAATCCTGGAGAAAGACATATGAAAATATATTGTCCAAATTGTAATGATATTTACACACCTAATATACCAACAAGTATTATTATTATTAATTAAGTTAATTGTGTATTTTTTATATAGATATTGATGGAGCTTATATTGGCACTACATTTGCAAATTTGTTTTTTATGACATATCCTCATCATTTAAGTAAAGAACCTGTTAATACATACATTCCAACAGTATTTGGATTTAAAATACATTCTTCAAGTGATTATAACCAAATAAAACCAAAAATAAAGAGAAAAACAGCTGATTTTTAATTTAGTGTATATGTAATATGATTTTTTAAATGAAAATGTGTATAATTATACAATTCTTATTACGTTAACCAACATATTTCATTAAATCATTATCTACGAACAAATACACATTCATTCCATACAACTTCTTGTAATAACACATACTTATAACTCCTTCACTACTAATTTTATTTCTTTTCATATTTATCATTTTCAACTCCTTCATATAATATAAATGATAAGCTAAATTATAACATCCATCATTATCTATTCCATTATCTATGATAATATATATGTAAAACAAAAATTAATACTTTCTAAATTGAGATATGTTAATTTTGGCATATAACAAAGTATTGATATAAGATACTTCATTCCATTTGAAGTAATTAAATTGTCGTAAAGAGATAAACATAATAAATTACTAAATCTGTTGGAAAATCCACAAATATATTTCAAACCATCATCTCCGCAATAAGTTTGATTTATATTTAAATAATAATCATGTTTTCTTAAATTAGATATTTTCTCATCAATAAACTTCACAATTGTAGATTTATTTGTTTCAGATTTATTGATTATATTATATTTTGGGTAATGATTATATATTTCGTGTAAAAATAATTTATGTTCATCTGGCAAATAACAATCAATATCTGAAAAATTATTAATTGTATTTAAACTATCACTCACCTGTTTTATATCCACAATTGAAATATACTGTTTAATTGATTTTATTGGCTTAATAAATTCTTTCATAAAACCTATCACTGATAAAGGTCTAATATTATTTGTAATAAATTCTATAAACTCAACAACAATTTTGTGAAATTCTATATTATTTAGGCAAATATTTCTATCATTACTAGATTCTTTAGATTCTGAGTTATTGACATTATTCTTATTATCTAGAGATGATGTGAAAGTAGGATAATTAATAACGTCTAACAAATCTATTGCAATAGAAAAATGTTTAAAATAAAAAAATATACATTTCATTTGATCAGAATTATCAATTAATAAGAATTGAAGATTTGGTAAATATCTTAAAAATAATTTGTTCATATAAACAGTTTCAGAAATATATTCTAATGATAACTCAACTAAATTGGTTAAATTCTTCATATGTTTAATAAATAACTCAGAATTGGATGGATTAACACATTTTAATCTTAATATTTTCATTTTATTGAAATATTTGAAATTGTTTATCAAATATTCTTCATCAATATTCAGCTTGGATAAATCCAATTCTTCTAAGTTACTTAGTTGAGATATACCATCACATATGTTGTGATTGATCATCTCATCATTTTCATTATTAACTTCAATTGATAATGATTTTAATTGTGTTATTGTAGAATAAACACTGGGTAATAAACTCAGTAACTCTATATCTATTATATAATAACAATAACAATTACAGTGTATATAATACTCTCTGAAGATAAGGATAATTCTTCTAAATATTTCCAATTCACATTCATCATACTCTTTAAAAAGAATGGAATATCTTTTCCACCTTTCAACTTCAAATGTTTCAAATTTGTTAAATTATTACATTCATCTGAATAGTCTCTTTTTGGATTAGGCATAATCTGTGGATAATGAATTAATAATGACTTTAGTTGATTTAAATAAGTTGAATTGTTGAATAAGCTATTTATAACATCATTATTAGGATTTGGAACTATTCAAAATATAACTACAATAAGAAATACAGATAAACTCTAAATTCTCTAATTGGCTTAATCTTGAAATATTATCAACTAATCTGATAATCACATTGTTATCTTCAGGTATTGCTAATAATGTTACAGCTTTCAAAGTAGTAATTGTTAATAATGAATCAACTAATAAACTCACATTCTTGTTTCTATCATTACTAACGCTTCTATCTATAAATTTCAATTTTAAACATGACAATTTAGGAAGTAATTTTAGTTGTTCAGATAATAATGATATAATATTTTCTTTGTTCAAAAAATACGCTTCAATATCTATTGATTCTAATTTTTTAAAATTTGATATAATTTGCAGCATTTTATATAAGGAATTAGTGTATAGGTTAGCCGAATATTCTTTCTTTAGTATTTCATCATCAGGATAATAAAGACTTAATGATTTTAGTGATGATGAAAAGGAATATACATTAGATAAAAATTCATGATGATTAGAATACATTACAAGTGTTTCAACGTTAATAGTATCATTTATTCCACGAAACACGTGTATACTAGCATCTTTATAATTCGCTCTTACATTACCTATAAAAGTGTGGCCAGTGAATTTAATTTCTTTTGGATGTGTGTATTTAATGAATTCTATTATTCTTTCTGTAAATCTGTGTGCAGAATTATATAAATTATGTAATTCTATCGATTGAAGATTAATGTTATTCATATCTATATGCGGGAGTGATTGACTGAATATTGAATCAAATATAATACTGTTAATATGTTGATTATTTTGAAGATCATTTTGAAGATATTTGTTCTTTATATCACAATCTACAAATATATATCCATAATGTATATTTTATACCTCTTAATAGAGCTTGGTTTGATGAGTAAATACATCTAAATAGATTTATTAAATCATGATATAATCTATTATTTGAATCTCTCTTATACAATTCTTTGAGTATTTCCATTTTTAGTATTTCATTTAATAAACATGCTTTAAATATATTTTCATGATATTCTTCAGGTTCTTTAAAAAATTTAATTTTCAGTTTTTCATTATATATTTCTATAAATAAATCTATATTTCTTTTATCTTTCTTATATTTCAACATTGATTTCATTTCATCTTTTCTCCTATTTGAAACTGGTAATCTATCAATTATTCCATCTGAATTGCTCATTTGCTGTATGATTGAACTTGGAGTGGATGATGTAAAATAATCACATTTAAAAATTAAATAATAATATATTAAACCACATAAATAAACATCAGTTTTGTAATCAATTTCTTCACACTTTAATTGCTCTGGACTGATATAATATGAATAATCTGATGTTCTATTATAAAGCAAGTATTGACTATGATCAATTACAATGAAGTGATATTTATCTTCATTTGTATCTGCAAAAAGTAAATTGGAAGGTTTTAAATTTCCACACACTAAATTATTTTCCTTAAATATGTCTACTATTTTCAATAGATTTTTAAAATAGATGACTATATAATTATTCTTTATTTCAGCATCTATTATACTCTTATTACTATAATCTGCAATTATCCTTAAGAAAATAGTGTCACATTCTATTCTTGGAGTGTGAATGAACTTCGAAACGTTTTTAAGAGCATTCTACTGCTTTTTTATATTTTTCTACGTTTAATTCATTTATATATTTAAGCTCGAATTTATGTACAACCTCATTATTCTAAAAATTCTTAGATATTAACTTTTATACCACATGATATGTTACTTTTCCATCATAGCATTTATAGATTCTTTCACGATCATCCATTTATTGGTGTATATCTTAAGATGAAGAAATAGATCTAATAGGCTTGACTTGTGAAATCAGCAGTTATATTTCTTTTTATCGTTTTTTCTTTTTTTATAAAAATTGAAGGACTTGAATATGCCTTATTCCGAAGACGCAATAATTAGAGGTTGGTTAAACAAATTAAAAAGTTCAAAATTTAAAATAGGTGGTAGATGGAATAGAAGGTATGTTTTTCTCTGTAATAATTAGATGGGTAACTATTCAGAATATTGGAATGGGTGAATTAGCTTTATGCTATTGGAATGGGCCTCCAACACCAACTGAAGAAAATGATCCAAGTGGTTGGATTTTTATAAAAGAAATAGATGAATTATATTCTGGTAAAGTATACTTAATATGATTAATGTTATTAATAATAGGAACCTTTACCTACCACATTTTTCTTAGGAAACCGTAAAACTGCTGAAGCTCAACGCCTGGACTATGTAGAATCAGAAATAAACAAAAGTAAAGATACAGTTTTTGTAATATCTGCTTTTTCCAGAAATTTTGTATTTAATGCACCAGATATAGAGAGTTATCGTCACTGGATGGCAGTTTTAGTAAGATTATGTGGTCTACCATATGCTGACTATCCTTGGCAAAAACAATGGGGTAAAGAAGTAGTAATACCAGATAATCTAAAAGATTTATGGTGTAAAACTAGAAAGAATTGTCCATATAGAGAGTATATAGTAATATATATTATATAATATAGTCCACAATACAATATAACATCATTATCTGCTAGAAAACCTCCAGCAATGAAAGAAAAAATGAAAATAAATAATTCAGTTCGTGATATAAATTCATCATCAGCATCAACATCTTCTGAAGCATTGGCGAGGAAGAATATTGTACTACATGCAAGTTATCAACGATTATCTCCAGCTGTTCATGATGATTCACCGTCTG
Source organism: Proteromonas lacertae (assembly GCA_002245135.1). Classification (NCBI taxonomy): domain Eukaryota; class Bigyra; order Opalinata; family Proteromonadidae; genus Proteromonas; species Proteromonas lacertae. Next base: position 252,094 of record NGBS01001162.1, on the reverse strand, counting down.
TTAGTATAAATGAAGATTCTCCTAATTATACATCTATAAAATCGAATTCTAACAATGTAAATGGTAATTTTGAAAATGCCGATGCATTTGATATAGAAGACAATGATAATTCTTCCGAACCTCCTAAGTATAATCATAAAAGGCATCAAATACCAACAATGGAAGAATTAAAGGAAGTTGATCCTGATGATGAAGAATTATCAAGGTCTTTTGATAATGTTGAACCATTTAAATATTAAATGGTTGAAGTATGTTACTTATATAGTTTTTTTCATCCAATTTTTATGTGTAATTTATATATTTATTGTGGTTATTTTTTTTTGGTTGTTTTTGTGTGATATAATTTTAAATGTCATATACAAAAGAGTTAAATTGAAATAAATAATTAAATAGTAAACTAAAATAAACTAATCACTATCTTCTTCATCTTCATCTTCTTCATCTTCATCACTCTCCTTCCACTGGAGCCAGCAATCTCCTGGATTCAATCTGAACTATCCTCTTCATCACTATCTTCATCATCATTACTTTCATCATCATCATCTTCTTCTTCTTCTTTTTCTTTTTCTTCTTTCAACTCTGTGGATTGTTTAGGAAAATGATATAGTGAAGATAATTTCTTTCTATCCATTCTCGCTTTTATTCCCATTTTATCTAAATCATCTTCTGTAGGTCCTCCAAGATCAGATAAACTCTGCATGTCGTATCCATTATCTAATAAAACACCTAAATATTGAATACAACCAATTGGCTCTAACCAACCTTTCATTTCTTTTGCTCGATTTTCTATTATCATATAAATTAAAGTATAAAAATTCTATATACCATTCTTTATTGTGTTTATTTTCAAAGATAATTCATTCACTATATCAAAGTGTTTATGTTCAATTGCATAGTCACATGGTGTATAACCCAATGAATCTATTTTATGTATTAATTGTGGATATTTCTCTGTTAAAAATTTAGCTACTTCTGTTTGACCAAATGCTGAGGCAAAATGTAATATATTTCTTCCTATCTATTTAATAGAATATATAATTATTCTTTATAAATACACTATCAGTAATATCAACATCCATACCAGAGTCTATAAGAAATTGAATTATCTCTATTCCACCAAATCTTGCAGCAACATGCAAAGCTGTATATCCTTCCTATTAGTAATAATTTTAATCAACAAAACAAATACATTTGGTGTTCTATACAACATACTACCTCCTAAACTTATACAAACCTTAACAGCTTCTATAGATTTTGCTGCTATGAAATATAACAATGGAGTCCATAATGTATCGCCCTAAATTTTTAAATATTTCAAATTATACTGCTGGTAATGGTGTATTAAGATCTCCACCTTCTTTAACAAACTTTTCTAATATTGAAATCTCACCATTAGCCACCTGATCTAGCTCCAACTTGGTGATTTCCATAATTATGTTATCTAGGCTTGATTTCTTGATTTGAACTACACCGTTTTTTATTTCATTTTTTTTATAATATTACAGCATATAGATAGAAATTGCGTGTATGTATTCAGGACAATATACATTTTCATCAAAGCCGCAGTCTGTTGCTCCAAATAAATTCTATAGAGACCCTTCTGAAGATGAGTATATATAATGAAGAATATTCTTATTTTAGTCTTCCAAACAATATAATGTTTGATCCTCGTGTAGTTAGGGGAAGTGCATTCGTTTCAAAAAATAGTGTATCAATTTCACTCAAATTATAATTATCTAATAGACTCAAAATAGTTTATACAAGTCAAAAACATCTACATTTGGTAAAAGTACTACTCGACGAAAGCCAAAGCCAGAAGCACCTTCAATATTCGATATACGTCCTCCAGTCAAAGGTTACATACCTGTAGATCTTACACCTTTTTTAGAAGAAGAAGAGCACAAACCAGAAATGTCAGATGAATGTGAACAAGCTGATGGATTTGTTGCTTTACCAGAGCCAGAGGAATATGTTCCATTCAAAACAGGAGTAGATGTAGAAACACAAGTGGAGGAGGGAAGTTTATTTGTATTTGATGATGAAGTAGATCCACTGTTATTCGTATTAACAAGCAAAATAATGGAACAATCAGTAACAGAAGTTAAAGAAGAAGAAGAAATGGCTACAATCATCGCAAGAACAGCAGAATTAAATCAACAAAGAGAAGATGAGAGACAGAGAATAATAGAAATGGAAAGAAAGAAAATAGAAAAGTATAAGGAAAGACAGAGATTGATGAAACGAGAAGCTGCAAGAGTTGATAGAGAAAAGATATTATTGGATAAAATAATGGCTGTTAAAATGGGTAAAGAGTTTGCAATTCAAGCTAGAAAGAATATGATGGATATACTACAAGCTGAAGGATATTTCGTTGATATTAAGCAAGTTGCTGTTGCTGAAGATTTCATGCCTTGGTTGTATAAGAATATACAGAAGAGATTAACAAAGATTCAAACTGCTCGATTGGCTGTAGAGAATTTGATTCAAGCTGCTTTGAAGAAACAAAGACTGTTGCAACAAGCTAAATTGCAAGAATTAGAAGAAAGAAGAAAATTATTAGAATATGAATTAATGGTGAAAAATAGAGAAACTGCTGATATGGATGAAGAGGAGAAATTGATGAGAGCTGTGATTGCTGAGGAGAAAGAAATAGAAGCAGAATTAGCAGCTGAAGCAGCGAGAAAAAGAGCTGAAGAAGAAGAAGAGGATGATGATGATTAGAAAATGTGTTTTAATATTAATTTGTATTTTAATATTATTTAAATTATTTCAAATCATGTTTTATTCTAATTTAATTCGTTTATATATCCATAAATACTTTAATTGAAAAAGGACTATGGTTGTTTTAATAATTATTATGAAGATAATTGAAATACAATTTTATTTCCGTATTGTGTATTATATTGTATTTTGTTTTTCGTTGTGTATAACATATATTAGTTTTGAATAAACCAATAATAAATCATCAAATGTCAAAAATATTTGATAAACTAGTAATATGCACTACATCTCTGTCAGAAAGTGAAAAAGTATAAAAGCTATAGTTATATTTGTTTTAGAATGAATTAAATAAGACCATTACTTCTAATGGAGGCAGATTAGTAAATGATATAACTAATTCTGTTACTCATCTTTTAGCATTGAATGCAGGATCAGAAAAATTCATAGTATATTACAATTGAAATTATAATTAAATCTTAGGAAGCAGTTAAACTGAAAATCCCGATAGTACATCCAAATTGGATAGAAGAGTCATTAAAAGCAGAAACACTTTTGACATATGATAAATTTAAACTTCCGGTGTTTATGGGGTGTATAATTTGTGCAGAAGGACTATCTGAAGATGAAACATCAAAAATAAATAGAATAGTAGCAGATGAAGGAGGTGAATTTTCAACCATTTATACAAGAGGTTTTACAACTCATTACATTACCACTCCTGAATTAATGGCAAAAAGAAACAAAGAAGAACCAAATACATCAATAGAATGTTTATCATCGAAATGGATATATGATTCATTCGAAAAACAATATCCTCTTCCAACCCATTCATATAAACTCACGAAGCAAGAAGAGAATGACACAATAAAACTATCTCAATCAATAAATAACTCAATAAATTCAAATGAAAATGATTTATCGAGTTTTGATCATTGTATAGTATCTTCATATGGATCAACTTCATTTAATCAAAATGTTGAAATGTTGTGTAGGAAAATGTGTATTATTTATTTTCCTGATATTTCACCAATTATCAATTATGTGATATTGGAAGATAGTTTGATTGATTATCCTCCTCAGAAAGATATTATTGATAGAAGCAGTATAACTTGTGTGAAGTTAAGTTGGCTTTTGGAATGCATTGAACAAAAGCATTTCATTTTTCCTAGTGAATCTCATTTTTGGATTCCAAAAAAAGCTTTAGTGAATTTATCAAAATCAAATCCTGTATCATTTAAATCATCTTCTAATTCATCTACTAATCCTTCGTCTATAATTAAATCAGATCTATTTCAAGGTAAGAAAATTAGTTTAATATTCTTTGAAAAGAATGACGTATTGAAGAATAATATAAAGAAAATTGTTGAATCTTGTAATGGAATAATTGTAAATTCAATGCATATTTCAAATTACATTATATGTGGTAAAGCAATAGATATGGAACAACCAACCACAATTCCTTTATTAACTGATGTTAGAACAGTAACATACAAATGGTTGGAGAAATGTATAAAAGAGAGTAAAATAATTAACAGAAAAGATGATTCATTATATTATCCTCATCCAAATATATTTAGAGATTTTAAAATGAGTATTTCAATATATACAGGAGCTCAGAGAGAATATTTGAAAGATATAATAAGTGCGTTGGGTGGTAGATGTGATGAAACATTTAGTAATACTCATGATTATTTGATTTGCTCTCAACCAAATGGAGAAAAGTATAAAAAGGCAAATGAATGGAAAATTCCATGTGTTACAGGTCAGTGGGCGTGTCAATGTGCTGCTAAAGATGAAATATTATCAATTGATTCGTTTATTGTAAAACCTAAGAATGTAAATGATGTTTTGAAAAGAAATAATGAAATAATAGAAAAAACAACACCAAATAGAAAGAGAAGAAAAACTAAAAAGTAAATCGTTTAATATTTATATTATCTCTTTTGTATTTTAAAATAACAACAATAATAATACATAATACTTTACAAGATATATATATATATATAGATAAAGATAGTAATTAATTAAAAGGTATCAGCCCAAGAACAATCACCATTATAAGGTTCCATTGTATCTACTTCATCTTCAAAATCATCAAAATTAGTTGTGTCTAATTCATTAGTAAGATTTGGTTTCCAAGGTATTTTTTCAACTTCTCTATTCTCTAATGTAACCCAATCGATATCTTTATAAAACTCATGATTCTTTATATCAGAAGCACCATTCATTAAACATCCAAGTCTTTTAGCAGGATCAGCTTCTAATAATCTCTTTATTAAATCCTTTGCTACCTCACTCTTAAAAGCAGTTGGATAACCAAATTCTCCTCTCATTATATTCTTACATATTTGCATTTGACGATTCATTTCTCGATCAGCGAATGGTGAAAAACCACATAACATTTCATATATTAAAATACCTAAAGCCCAATAATCAACTGCTTTATTATGTCCTTTACCAACTACTAATTCTGGAGCTAAATATTCTGGAGTTCCACATAGTGTATATGTTTTATCTTGAACTTCTTTTGCAAAACCAAAATCAACTATAATTATATAACCATCACGATCTATCATCAAATTCTCAGGTTTCAAATCTCTATAAAGAATATTTTGATCATGTAAATATGATAAACCACTCAATACACAAGCACTGTAGAATGTAGCATCTGGAATATTAACTCTTCCACCTTTATTCCATAATAAATTAAATAATTCACCTCCTTGAATAAACTGTATTAACATATACAAAGCACATTGATCTTTATAAGTTGCATATAATCGTTGGATAAATGGATGATGGCATCTCATTAAGATATTCTTCTCATTCATGATATTGTTTTCTTGATGTAATTTCACTATTACTCTTTTCTTCAACACTTTCATAGCAAATATTTCGTCTTCTCTTCCTTCACATCTTACTAATTTTACTTTACCAAATGTACCAGCACCTAGAGTTCTTAATTGAATATAATCTGTAATTGGTAGTGATTGAAGATTTGGATCAATACTTGTCAATTCAGCAACACTTCTTCTTTGTCTTAATCTGGATAAATTCTTTGTATTTTTTGATCCTAATATTCTTAAAAATTTATCTTTCGATATTACATATAATGTAGATTTCTCTAATGTTGTAAATGTTCCAACACTATATATAAAGAATAATAAATAAATAAATAAATAATACTTTTTATCAGAAGAAACAAACACATTTTCATTGAAGTAATCACCTTTGTTTAATATCTTCTCTTTGTCATCATTCTTCTTACTTGTATCATCATATACACACCTTACTGATCCTTCTTTAACTATATAAAATGCATCAGATTCAACACCCATTCTACAAATAATTTCACCTTCACTATAATCTTTTCTTTCAATAGAGTTAATTAATTGTTGAATTTCTTGTTTTAAACAATGATTCAATTGTGGTAAAGATCTTAATACATAAATAGCAATATTATTCTCTAATATATCTTTCAATGGACCAATGATTTCACTAAATGCTTTCCTTTCTATTGCCATTAATGTTGTATCAGTTCTACTAATTACATTAGCTGCTCGAGGTTCATCAAAGAGTAAAGCTCGTTCACCAAAATAATCACCACTTTTCAATTCTAATTCACCTCCTACATTACCTATATCAGTACAAACACATATTCCTTCTTTTATTATATAAAATATTTGACCTGTTTCACCTTTAATTATAATTGTATCACCTGCTTTATATTGAACAATCTCAATTGTCTGTGTCAATTTAGTAATTTGATCGTCTGTTAAAGATTCTAATAACTTCACATTCTTTACAGCATTTCTACAATCTTTAGCAACTTTTAAATTATGGTAGGCTAATGTATATCTGAAGGTTTGTCTGTCTAACATCCATAGAATACATTTAGTTGTTGTTTTTATTGATGCAGCTCTTGGTGCATTGTAGAGTAAAGCTAATTCACCAAATCCATCACCGTTGTTATATTCACATACCATTTTTTCATCCACAAAACATTCACAATGACCTTCTTGAAGAAAATAGAAATAATCACCATTTTCACCTTGGTTGATTATTGTTGAGTCTGGTTCATATTCTACCTTTTCCATAGCATTTATTACGTCTAATGTTTCTTGACTATTAAATATTGTATAAATATATTAGACATATACACATCTAAAGTAGTGAACAAAAAATGTTTTGTTAAAGCTGCATAAATAAATCTTTTCTCACTATCATTTTTAGAAATAACTTTTTTAGTCTATAAGAAAGCTAATCATATATAATTCTATACAAAATCAGAATTATCAGGCAAACTCTCTCCGTATAGAATATTAGCAGCTCTTTTATGTTTTACCGCTTCTAAAACTAAATGATCTTTCTCATGAGCTTTCTCATCATTGATTGAGTTATTTCTATTGGTGTTTTCTCTAGATACAGGTTGACTGCGACACATACATTGGCCCATATTTGCTAAAAATAAGATCTATGGATGAAAATAATAAGAAACAGTTTTTAAGATTTTTTCGTCTCAAAACACTGTATGATGATAATAAAGATATTAAGATGGTATCACGGTTTGAATATTGTTTACTGCTAATATGTATTGCTTTTATGTTGAAATAGAAGTTAATGAAGATGAATTTAGTTTATTAGTTATTGTAAAGACTTTTATTGTATTTTCTTATTTTAATCAACTCAAACCAATACACAATACAATACATTTAAATCTACAACTAATAGAAATTCTTTTTATTCTATTCAATTTACAAAGGAAAATAATATCCAAATAACATTATTCACAATTAAAAATCATCTGCCCATGCAGTTTCTCCATAGAATGGCTCCATAATCTCATGATCATCATCCATCATTTCAAAATTAGATGTATCTGAAGTACCATGCAATACAGGAACCCATGGAACTTGCTCCACTTGCCGATTATTCAATTTATCCCAATCAAATCCTTTAAACCATATGTGATTCTTAATATCATTCGATCCATTCCTCAAACAACCAAACCTTTTTGAAGGATCTGTCTGTAATAATCTTCCAATTAAATCTTTTGCACTATCTACAAAGAATTATATTAATTATAAATATACTATCAGTCATAGTAGTAGGGAATGAATAAAAACTTCTCATAATATTTCTACACATTGCTAAATGACTATTATTTACTCTTCCACCAAAGGGATTATTATGACACAACATTTCATAAATCAACACTCCTAAAGCCCAATAATCAACAGCTTTATTATGTCCTTTACCTACAACAATCTCAGGAGCCATATATTGAGGTGTACCACATAGAGTATAAGCTTTATCTTGAACTTCTTTTGCAAAACCAAAATCAACAATTACAACATATCCATCACGATCTATCATCAAATTCTCAGGTTTTAAATCTCGATAGATTATATTTCTTTCATGTAAATAAGCTAATCCACTAATAACACAACCTGAATAGAATTTTGCTGTTGTACTTGACATTTCTGCATTGTTCCACATGTAATTAAATAATTCTCCTCCTTGTAAGAATGGTAATAACATATACAAAGCACATTGATCTTTATAAGTTGCATATAATCGTTGGATAAATGGATGATGGCATCTCATTAATATATTCTTCTCATTCATTACATTATTCTGTTGATTTTGATCAACAATTCTTCTCTTTGATAATACTTTCATTGCATATACTTCACCTTGATATTCTACTAATTTCACTACACCATATGAACCTGAACCTAGTATTCTAACTATATTATAATCATCCACACTTTCAGCTATTGGAGAGTCATCTGGATTTTCTCCTTCTGATCCTTTTTGTTCTGGATTAGTGAATCTTCGTGAAGATACTGCAACTCTGTTATTTTGAGTGATTGATGTAAACACATCATGTGTAACTACTACTAATATTGTCTTTTCTATTGCTATGAATGTTCCAATACTATTTTTAATAGATATAATAATATATATATATACTTCTTTTCTGGACATGCAAAAATATTTTCATTAAAATAATCTCCCTTCTTATATATTTTGGGTGGTAAACCTGCTAATGCTGGGCTAACTGATGAATCACATTGTAGTTTAACTGATCCTTCTTTAATAATATAAAATCCATCACATTCAATTCCTTGTTTACAGATTACATCATTTGCTTGGTATGTTTTTTCTTTTGTTCGTTGTATAATTTGATCTCTTTGTTCTTTCGAACAGTGATTATTAAATTGAGGTAAAGATGTTAGAACATATTTAGGTAAATTATTAATAAATATATTTTTTATTGGTTCAAAATATTCCTTAAACGTTTCTTTGTTCAATGCTAATACAGTTGCATCTGTTTTACATATTACATTAGCTGCTCGAGGTTCATCAAAGAGTAAAGCTCGTTCACCAAAATAATCACCACTTTTCAATTCTAATTCACCTCCTACATTACCTATATCAGTACAAACACATATTCCTTCTTTTATTATATAAAATATTTGACCTGTTTCACCTTTTATCACTATAGTGTCGTTAGTTTTATATTGCGTAACTTCTATTTGTTTGGTTATATTATCAATCTGTTCATCATTAAAACTTTTAAATAAATCAATATTCGATACAAAATTCTTTACTTTTAGATTTAAATTAGCATAATGAGTAGTCATTGAATATATAAATGTCTTTTTATCTAAAAACCACAATGTACAAAGTGATGTTGTTTTTATTGTTGCTGCTCTTGGAATATTGTACAGTAAAGCTAATTCACCAAATCCATCACCACAGTTGTATTCACATACTTTCTTATTATCTATAAAACAGTCACAATGACCTTCTTCAAGGATATAGAAAAAATCTCCTTCATCCCCTTGAGCTATAAGTACTTCTCTTGGATTTCTTACCACCTTTTCCATTGCATTGATTAGTAGGTTTGACTCAGAACTATAAATGATTATAATAATGTGATAAAATACAAATCGTAAGTTTTAAACAAATAATACTTCGATATTGAGCTGAAAATAAACTGCTTATCACTGTCTAATTTTGGCACCACCTTTTTTGTCTACACATAACACAATAAACTAAAAAAATTAATACATAGGTAGAAGGATCAGGTACTCCTTTTGCATATAGTGAATTGATTATATCTTTGTGTTTAAATGACTGTAAAATGATTTTATCTTTCCTGTGAACAAGTTGTACTTGATCATCAACTCCAAAGCCTAAGTAAGCTTGGTAAGGTACTGCTCCATGGCTATGACTTTGACCCATACTACTAATAAATATTTAAATGATGTTGTTTTCAAGTATAAATAAATAACGAAAAATTAGGCTTGATAGACTCAAGTAATTTAAAATAAAATTATAATAGAAAAGTCTTAATGACTGCAGTTAATTTTTATTATGATAATGTATAATTTAATTCCGGCAATTTTTTCTTAAAAATTTCAGGTAAATCAAATCAATTTCAATGTAGAACAGGGAACAAACGATAAGAAAATAAGTTATAAACTATTTATCTAACTTTTCTGTGAAATATGGTGCATATGGTTCAGTATTCTATGAGATTTCTTATTACCTCTCTTCTTCCAGTACTTTTTGGCATTCTTTTGCCATTCAAATGGATCAGGAGTTAGTCCAGGATGATCCAAATGATGTTCCTATATAAATGTTAGAATATTCAAAAATATACTTTACATATTCTCCTAAGCAAGTGTAAATGGTTTTCATTAGGATAAGAGCCAATATCTTTCTCTTTCACTTCTGTTAAAATCTTCAAAGACTCACCTATCTCACCTTCTTCAGTTAATCTTTGAACTAAAACACCATTGGTTCTTTTCAACACTTTAATATTTTGATTTTTCATTGCATTTCTCAAAACCAATGCTCTTTCAAGGAAGCCAGTATTAGTATACAACTCAATTAAATGATGATAAGTCATAGAATCAGGCGAAATATTATAAATAGGAAAATAAGTCAAAATCATTTCACTTTCTTTGATTTTATGAGCAGAGGCAAAAACATTTAAATAGGAGTTTAATAAATACACATCTGGTTTCATTTCTCTAATAATATAATATAATAGTTTATATATACTGTAGAGCTTCACTCAATATTTGATGAGATCTCAACATACAATACATTTTATAGTGTTTATCACTTAATAATGATAAATCACTATTCTTCAATATAGGAACATTATTGGCTCTTTGCAGAATGGATGTTATTATTGATTGTCTATTCTTCAATTGTTCATTTTGTTTAGTTTCTTGTTGTTTGAATTGACGATTCTTTTGACGGTTTAATATATCTTTCATCTCTTCAGGAGTGATTTTCTTGGAGTGTAATTTCATTATATCACTATTCAGTTGTTCTTCTAATTCTCTTTCATTTTTTATACTTATTTTTTCACCTTCTTTTAAATACTTTGGAAGAGGCGAATTCTTTTCAGGTTCTATTGCTTTTAATAATTCATTGGCTGTCGTTTCTGCTAAATTTTCTATTTTCCTTTCTTTTACAACATTTGGATATTCATTATAATGATATTTATCTAATAATGACCATGATGTTGTGTTATTATTATTATTAATATTATAATTCATTAAATCATTTTTGAATTTGTCAGTTATACTATTTCTTCTCTGTTTTCTAATTGGTCTTCCTCTAATCTTTCTTTTCAACGGATTTAAATTGTTCAATTGATTTTGAGATGTTAATATTTTTATATTATCTTTTATGTTATTATTATTATTATTATTATTATCAGTTTTCTGATTGGTTGAATTTAACTTTGAATTTATTATTGGCAATTAATTCACTATATTCATCACCATTTTGAGTACATTCTAACAGTGGCTTAATCTCACTATTCTTATTGTTACTATTAGATTCATTCAAAGGCTTGGCTTGTTGTTGTTGTTGTTGTTTCATCATTTCCATTTTTGCTTTTTCCCATAACTTTCCAGGATCATCAATTGGTAAATTAATACAATTCAATTTCAACGGATCTGACAAGCCACTCACAAATAAATCAGGTTGTTCATATAAATAATCTCTAATCTTTGGTTTAATTATATTATGAGCATTTCTAATAACAGTTAAATCATTATTAGTAAAGAGATATTTGCCGACAATAATACCTTTTGGTTTTAAACTCTTCTGTTCATCTGGTTGTAATGATACTGGATGATATTTTGGTAGTTTTATATGATTCAATAACTCAGATGATGGAATATGGGTGTATTTCTCTATTAATTGATCTATTTCACCTTTTTCTTTTAAATTTATTCCATCTTTAATTAAACTCTTTAACTGTGAATTATTTAAGAATTTTGAACATGCTGTTAGTTTCTCTTCTATTCTATCAGTTTGAAATCCAATGGGTAATTTACTCCTTTTATTCTTTATATTATTCAATATCAAATGTATTTCTGATCTTTTTTGATTCAATTCACTTTCTTCTTTGAATTTTGCTTCTATTCTCTTAGACCATTCAACATTATTACTACTACTGTTGGTTTTATTATTCTCATTTTCATTCCATAATCTTTCAATCTCTTTATCCCAAGTTTCAATTGTATTAATTGCATTTACTTCCACCAATTTATCATTAAATCCACTTCCTACTAAATTCTGTAGCATTTCATTGTTTCTCTTTTGTTTAACTCTTGTTTCTGCATCTTTATATTTCTGTTCTATTTCATCAATATTATTGGAATTTAATATTAAATCTTTCATTGGATGATTTTCTATTTTTTCTATATCAGTATTATTGTCATTCTCTTCTTCTTCTATTTCTTTTTTCTTTTTCATTTTATTATTCTCTTGTATAACTATTTTCAATAATAAATTAGAGTAATTATACTTTGTTCAATTTCTTCTCTCTTTTCTAAATTCATTGTAATATCAGATCTCTTCAATATATCTTTAATATAAGGAGATAAAGGTCTTTTTTGTGTTTTATCATATCTTGTTAATAAATCAACTTCAACATTAGGTGGCAAACCTAATAAACAACTTTTACCATAACTATTCAATAACTCACAATAAGTCCTTTTATCTGGTTTAATATGATATATTTTAAAGTCATTCATTACACTTTCTGCACGATTTATATCACCTCTTACTGTACAACTATGTAATAAAATATTTAATGTGTAAATATTTGGAGTTATTTTATTAGCTTTCATTCTATCATAATATAAGAAAGCAGCTGCTTCATATTCATAACTTTTACTTAAACAATACATTAATGTATTATATATTCTTCTATTTGGTCTTATGTCAAATGTTGATAATTCATCAAATAAATTCATTGCTTTTTCTGGTTTATCTTCTTGTCCACAAATATATATCATTTGTGTATATGTTATCAAATCAGCTTGGAGGGAATAATAAATTCTACTTCTATCAAACACTTCCCAAGCTTTTTCATACAATCGATTCTTTATACATCCTTGAATTAATGAGCTGAATATGATTATATCTGGTTTGATTCCATCTTTTTCCATTAGTGGAAATAGTTTAAATGCAGTTTCTATATCATTTCCATTAATATATGTTTGAATTAACAAATTATAACTATAAAATAAACTAATAACAATATACATGTATTTATTTGGTTTTATATTTTGAGATTTCATTTGTTTTACTATTCCTATTGCTTTATTAATCATTCCTAATTTTGAATAACCGTATAACAATGATGAATAAGTTTGAATATTCGGTTGAAATTTTGATTTTAATTCTATCATTGTACTCTCCATTTCTTTTATATTTCCTTTGGAACCATAAATACGAATTAATTTATTATATATAAAAACATCAGGTTTACATCCCGCACCATTTATATGCGTGTCTTTATAATTCTCTGGATCAATATTATACTCTATTAATAATTATAGTATTAATATTTCAATACGTGAATTATCATAATCTTCTTGACTTGGTAATCTGAAATAAGCCATCATATCACCTACAGTTTGCATCATTTCTAATTGAACCTAATGAAAAGATAATTGGCTTAAATACTCCAGGTGTAGGAACTTCATCCTCTGTGTATCGTTTAATTTGAGATTTATTTTTATTCATAACAACCAATGAATTTGATTTTTGTCTTAAAACAATTGATGTATTGTAAAAAGTAGCATAACGAATCTTCTATGATATAATTATTTTGAAAACAAATACATTAAACCTAAAAATAACTCTTTTGGTGAGAAATTGCATTGTTTTTAGAATGATGGCTTGAGTGAGTCAAACTGTTTTATAGAAAATTTTTAAAAATGGAAGAAACAGAGGAATCTGTAGTAGTTAAACCAACTGATCCTCGGATTGAGAAGCTAAAACATTATTTATGGATTGTTCACAACATTTTAATAGGCCAAGTATGTTCTACACTTTAATCTTTAGATCGCTTGTATTATATACACAATATCAGCTGTTGCAAATTCTACTATGGTTGATAACAATGTATGATATTTGTCTAATATTTTTGTAATAGTTTTCATCTCCAGCAACACAGATTCTTCCTACTTTTGTTCTTTTATCTTTTATTATGATTCCAAAAATCATTACAAGTGGTGCTATCCTATCTGTGAATTGTTGGAAATATTTCTTTCTGTCTTTTTTGGATGTAATGTCAACATATTTCTTATTACTATCATATCAATATGCAAGTCCAAACACATTATATCTCTGTCAAACCTCATCAGTTCCATTTTGCATAATATTCGCATTTGTGGCTTTGGGTGTTAGATTCAAAGGAAAGCATATGCTGTTAATAATAATAACCATATCTGGCTTAATATTCCCAGTATTAGTAGAACTCAACAATGGAAGTGGTAATAATGTTGATATTAATAATCTGGAAGGTGATCCTAATAATAAGGATAGTATAATAGGTATTATATCAGTCATATCTGCTTCATTGGTAAAAGTCGCATTATTAATGGCTCAAGAAGGCATTGTGAAGTTACACGATATTACTGAGTATTACGGTATGTTAGGTGTATGTGGTACTTTAGTTAACTCATTATTAGCGTTATTAATGGAAACAGATCAAATGATACATGAAACGAATGAATCATTTTATAGATTACTTTCAATATGTGCAATATGTTTGTTCTTTTATTATCTCTTTTATTTGGTATATATTATTATTGATATATTATTATAGTATTTATTGAAACACACTGATGCTGTATATGTGAAGTTAAGTCAATTAACAACAATTATTTACACTTCATTTTCGTATGATATTTTGAATAATAAAAATCCATTTTCTCTGTTTTATGTGATTGGATTTATTATTTCTATTATTGGAATATCATTGTATTCATTTGATCTACCTCTATCTGATTTATCTCCAAGTATATATATAATTGTTATAATGATTATAGAAAATATGTTAAATTTAGAGAATGAAGAGGATTTACTGTTGGTAAAAACTGCCAGTGATACACCTTTGCCTGTAATTGGTAAATTACAAGCAACAATATGAATATAGATAATATTAATAAATTAAAGATAGATTTCATTATATTAAATTATGTTATGTTAATTAGAAAGAGAATATAATATTATCATCTCATAAACATCATTTTTATGCGATTAAAGATTTTAATAATTATCAAAACAATTTGTTGAAGATTGTGTTTCTTTTTAAATTAATTCAATCATTTCAGGTTAATGAAGTGCTTATTATTTTTTCTGTTGTTTTCAGGAATATTATGTCAGCAAAATAGACCCAATGTGATATTTATGTGTATGAAAGTATGAGATCTAATTTATTAGTTGCTGATGATATGGGATTTTGGGATGTGGGATTTAAAAATCAAAATAAAATCAAAACACCAAATTTAGACAAGCTAAAAGAGGAAGGAATACTTCTTGACAACTATTATGTTCAGTCTGTTTGCTCTCCAACCAGAGCTGTATGTAATATTGATATAAAGCATATATAATGTTTTTTTAGGCATTTATGACAGGAAGATATCCAATGAGATATGGATTACAAGATTCCTGGATCCATGAAGGAGCTCAAGCCGCTGTACCATTAAATGAGACAACAATTGCTCAAGTAATGAATAAAGGAGGATATGATACCCATATGGTAGGCAAATGGCACTTAGGTTTTTATAAATGGGAACATACACCCAGTTATCGTGGTTTTAACACTTGGTATGGATATTTATGTGGAAGTGAAACATATTTCACACATTATTTTGGTAATGGTTTCGATTTAAGAAATGGAAGTCATCCCAACTGTGGTAAGGATTGCAGCAAATGTGCATTTGAAGATAAAGGTAAATATGGTACTCATTTATTCACAGAACATGTGAATGATATTATTAAAAACAAGAGAGATAAATCCAAACCATTTTTCATTTATTTGCCATATCAAAGTGTTCATACTCCTTTAGAAGCTCCAGATTATTACGTGAACATGTATAAGAATATAACATATGAACCAAGAAGAAAATATGCAGCAATGATGACAGTAATGGATGAATCAATCGGAAATATAACCAAAACATTAAAACAAGAGTATTATTAATCATAATATATATTAATTAATAGAGGTTTATTGAATAATACAATATTAATATTTTCTTCAGATAATGGTGGTATGATTACTAGTACAGATTATTCATATGGTGCATTAAATACTCCACTAAGAGGTGGTAAAAAAACACATTATGAAGGTGGCATTAGAGTAATTGGTTTATTATGGAAAAGTGATTTACCACATAAAGGTGAAGTATATAATGGATTAATGCATGCAGTTGATTGGTTGCCAACAATAGCGTCATTTTGTAATGTTAGTACAAATGGTACATTTAAATTAGATGGTGTGGATATGTCTGATTCATTGATAAATAATAAACCATCACCTAGAAATCATGTATATATAAATATAAATAATATTCAATATATTTAATAGATTGTTCATAATATCTTAAGTCATACATTAGATAAAGGAACAATGGAAGAAGTAAGTCCTGCTTGTATTTACAGATTAAATGAGTGGAAATTAATTGCTGGTTTTGCTGGTCCATTTAATGAATGGGTTACTGAAGAAGGAATTGAAAAAGGTGAGAAACATGGTGTTCAAATTGAAGATGAAGAAGTTAAAGGATTATTAAATAAATTGAATATTAATAACAACACTGATTTATATGAAGGAGTAAGATTATATAATGTAACTGCTGATCCAACTGAAAGAAAGAATGTTGCTTTAGAACATGTTGATGTTGTTAAAACTATATTGGAGAGATGTATAGATGAACTTCCTCATATTGTTCCTTCTCAATATAATGTCAAAGATCCTGATAGTGATCCAAGTAAGCATGATGGTATATGGGAACCTTGGTCTCCTGATAATAAGAATAAGAATAAGAAGAATTAATTGATAATATTCTTCATTCTGTTTTGTTTTTGTTGATTTTTACAGTAAATCAAACTTAAGAAAAATCTTTACTCTTAAAGAAATGCTAAAATAAAAAGAAAAACTTAGAGATTCTTTTTGTATACTTCTATATTGTAATTATTTGCTATAAAACATAAATAATAACTACATTAGAGGAGATAACTAAGTATATATAATATATAGTTTCAACCTGATTGTTTCTTATACAATAAATCACAGTATTACAGGACAATTAAAATGTTTGAATATTTTCAAGTTTTTTCAATAAATGCAATTTCTTGCCTCTAAGAAAGGTAAAGGATTTTTAAAAAGTGGATATTAGTATTATTTTTATCTTTTGTTACATTAGAAATAGTAAGAAAAAAGATACTTCCGATTCTAGTTCTGATTCTGATTCAGGCTCAAGCTCTGGTTCTGATAATCCAAAGAAAAAATATAGAATAAAGAAAGTTAAAAAATATAAGAAGAGTAGTTCAGACTCAAGTTCTAGCTCAGATTCAGATTCTGATAAACTTAAGAAGAAATACAGAATTAAAAAGAAGAAGAAGAGTAGTAGTAGTTCAGATTCAACTTCAACTTCTAGTTCAAGTTCAGATTCTGATAAAAGAAAGAAGAAATACAGAATAAATAAGTATATAAATAAACAACAACCTCCATTACTACCAGTACAAACACAAAAAGGTTGTATACTACCTCAACCTTTTTATTTATTAGACATATTACAAATAGAAAGAGAAGATGAAATTATCATTGGCAGTACTTTTTATTGTAAAAAGAACAATTATCCTGTAGAAGTTATGAGTTTTGTATGTGATAGAAGAATAAGAATTAGATTTATTGATGATAATACTGATATAGTAGATATTAGTGATTTATGTTATATAAAATTTAAGTAATTGTATATACAATAGTTTATTTATAATTTTATTGTTTTTCTGATGTTTCTAATGATAAAGTAATTTCAGTAGGAAAGGACTACAAATTGAATTTGACAGTTATATTTTCTTTCTTTTTAAATACCCACATAGCAAGTTATCAGTGAATTTTTATATAAAAATATTGATTTTAAACATATTTGAACTATTATCAGACATATTTACTCAAATTTATTGGTAGATTTGAATGAAACCCTCTAAGAGAAAGAATGGCGTAGATCAACAAAAAAGAGCTAGTACAAAAAAGTCAAAAAATAATATATCAACCCTGAATAACATCTTTGAGAATATAAATGTCTATATCTTACCACAGGGAAGTCAAATAAGTAAACTTCAAATTAAATTATGGTCTAAAAAAATAGTGTCAGGTGGAGGTAAAGTTTCAAATCAGTTAAACTCAGAAGTAACTCATGTAGTATAATTAATTCAATAATAATATCATTCATAGATTGTAGATAATACATTATCCTTCTCTAAACTTTGTTCAATATTAGGAAACAATTTTGAAAGTGATTCTTACAAAGTAGTAATTTTTAAGTGGATTTTAGAATGTCTTAAAACAAAATCCCGTGTAAATGAGAATTTATATTTATATCAATCACAACCAATCCATATTGAAGATATACCAAAATCTGCTCCATCTACATCAGTTTCATTTTCACATTCTAAATCTAACGATGAATCACCTAAAGAAAATGAAGCAGAAAGTATATTCAGTAATGAAACTAGCATATTATCAACTCCAATATCTCAAACCCATTCAATAAAAAGTGAAAATGATATTAATTCATCACCATTTGTTCCATCTTCAACAAGTAGAGCATCTTCTATTGTTTCAACATATTCAGATAGTAATGGAAGTTCAAAATCTCAAACACTATCAGATGTAGAAAATACAACAGAAGTTCCTAGTGTTGAAAGGGAAGGAAAGTCATTTTTTTCACAAATAATATCAGGAAGTAAAGATATTGATTTATTTCCCCCAAAAGAGAATAATAACAAATCATTATCACAAAATCCTATATCATTTATTACATCTACAGAAAATAAACAAAATAATCTAATTTTATCACAGCCATCTTTTTCTTTATCAGCAAATCCTATTAACTCTTTACAATCATTAAATGATAATTCAAGTGATCCAAATTCTGATTTCTATATCAATCATAATGAACATATAGTATATATATATATATATATATAATTATTATTTAAATAGACTTGTCATTTAGAGCCATTAGTAGAAATATATACAAGCATTGAAAGACAATTGGAGATCTTTTGCTTATAAGAAAGCTGTCTATGCGTTAAAGAATCATCCTAAAAAGATAAACTCAATAAATGAAGCAAAATCAATAAAAGGCATAGGAGATAAAATATTAAGCAAAATAAATGAAATTTTAACAGATGGTAAGTGCACAAGAACAGAAAATTTAACAAGTGATCCTCATGTTAAAACTCTATTACAGTTTATGAATATTTGGGGTGTAGGATGTAAAACAGCTCAAGATTTATATTCTAAAGGATATAGAACAATTGAAGATATAGAAAAGAAAGAATTTGATAATCTAACAGAACAACAGAGAATTGGTGTGAAATATTATAAAGATATTAATCAAAAAATGCCAAGAGAAGAAGCATGTGAAATTGAAAAGTTTGTTGAGAAAATAGCAAAGACTATTTCAAATGATGTAGTAGTAACTGCTTGTGGAAGTTATAGAAGAGGTAAAGCAATGTGTGGAGATGTAGATGTATTAATAACAACATCAAATGGAGAATGTAATATTATATACCCATTAATAGAAAAATTAACATGCTTAGGTTTTTTACAAGCTCATCTCTCTATGCCACATAATAGTGGAAATAATAAAATGAATAGTTATATGGGTATTTGCAAATTATTAGATGATGAAAAGTATAAAATATGCAGGAGAATTGATATAAAAATATATCCAATCAATCAATATGCTTTTGCAGTATTATATTTTACAGGATCTGATAATTTCAATCGTTCAATGAGATTATATGCAAGAAGAAAGGGTTGGTCTTTAAATGATCAGAGTTTGACTCAAGCTATATTCCTAGGAAGAGAACATGTTCAATCAGGTGAAAGTGTTCAGTGCAATAGTGAAGAAGAGATTTTTAGAACTTTAGGAATTCCATATATACCTCCACATGAAAGAGAATCGTGGAATATTTCAATTCCAAAATATAATTTATAATTTACTTTCTTTTCTTTTTTTTGTAGTTAGTTTTTGTTTTTTTAAATTACAATTAGGACAAATGATAATACATAATATTATTTCTCAATTAAAAACAATTAAAAAACATTAAATTAATAAAATCTATGATGAACAACTTAATCACCAATGCATTCCCCATACCTCAACTTCTAAGCAGGAAAAATGTTCACTTTTTACTAATGGTGGGTTATTAAAAGTATTACAATGCTCTGTTATTCCATTCAGTAAAGTATCGTCAAGTCTAATTCCATAACCTCCTTCACTTCCTATTCCAAGTACATTCTTGGAATAATTACCAAAATATCTATTGGTATGTTGCCAATAATAACATTCTATATCAGTCTCAGTAAAACGAAATAGAAATGTTGTTCCCTATAAATATATAATGATAATAATAACATAATATTATACATCTCCTTTAAATCCATTTCCTACAGAAGGAGGTTCAGATAAATAAGCACCAATAATAACATGTTCTTCTGTTTTAATAATTAACATACAACTACATTGCAAATTCTTACATTTATTATAAAGTGTCATTAATGCATATCCATCTTCAGATGCTTTATATATCAAATTAAATGGCAAAACTTGGGAATGAGGAGGTATATGATAATATAACATCAATATATGATCGATATCTAATATACTCGATGTACCATTAACTGATGGAGGATATACACTATTTTATAAGATATAAAGTAAACAATTATACTCATATTTTGTTAAAACTTCTTTTTCAAACATATTTCTTGGTGTAATTGCCAAGTAATTTGATATATTCCTATATAATAAACATATAACACAATAGTTACTTATTGAATCTACAAAATATGATTGATATAAATATCCAAAATGAAATTACTAACATTATTACATCTAAAAGTACATTATAAGATGCATCAACGTCTATATAACTTAATATATACATATTATACCATGAGTGAATCTATAAGTTTGAGAATGACGTAAAAAAGTTCTATTCACAGGAGGAAGAGGTAACAAAATATCAACATCATTTTCGTTTTCTTTTTTACTTTTAGACATAACATTATCCATAAATATAAACACAACTACAATGCAAACCTTCCATGATTTTGATAAATAATTGCTCAACATTGTAGGATAGTATATTATAACGACTTTAATAATAAATTAAACTATAATCTATCATTAATTTAAGAGAAATTCTATCTTTTTTTAATCACAAAAAACTTGATTTGAGCAAAACGGATATATTATTTTAAATTTTCATTCTTTCAATTATCAATAAAACAAAATTAAAATAAGAGAGTTATATTCATATAATAATGATCTAAATAAAATTTTAAATATCCTATCCCAATTGCATTTATTTCATTATCAACAACATTCAACACAGCTAATTCTTTAATTTCATACAAATGAAAAGCCAAATAACCAGCACCATTATTATCCACTTTATTTTCTATAATAATAAATATATAAATCTATATTATATTTATTCATACTTTCTAAATTGAGATATGTTAATTTTGGCATATAACAAAGTATTGATGTAAGATACTTCATTCCATTTGAAGTAATTAAATTGTCGTAAAGAGATAAACATAATAAATTACTAAATCTGTTGGAAAATCCACAAATATATTTCAAACCATCATCTCTGCAATAAGTTTGATTTATATTTAAATAATAATCATGTTTTCTTAAATTAGATATTTTCTCATCAACAAAATTCTTGAAATAATTAGTAAGATTATCATATTGTCTATTTCTAAAACAAAATAAACTTCTATCATTCTTTATGTTATTTAAAATAATTTTCAACTGTATAACCATACAATCATGCTCAGTAACAATAGGATCAATATTTGTTTTCTTCATTTCTTTAATCATTTTTTCTAATTCCATAAAATAAACAAAACTTTCCACTTCTTCAGATAAATTCATACCATAACCATTGTTTTTAAGAAAATTAAATATTCTAAACAAACACCAAAGAGGATTTCCTTTTACTGACATGTTTGATATTGATTTATAATGTATATCAAAATGATATGATTCTAAATTACAAAGTGATAATTCACATAGATATCTTACATCTTCAATTACTTCACTTATACCACAGTAATGCCGTTTCGAAAATTTAAAGATATTTAATATACTATTTGGTAATAATAAAATATCATCTATTGATCTTTTACTATAACTTTTTTTCTCTTCTTCAATTAATTCGAATGATTTTAATATATCTATCACAATATATAAACAAATAATATACAGATCATTTGATCTATATCATCAATTAATAAGAATTGAAGATTTGGTAAATATCTTAAAAATAATTTGTTCATATAAACAGTTTCAGAAATATATTCTAATGATAACTCAACTAAATTGGTTAAATTCTTCATATGTTTAATAAATAACTCAGAATTGGATGGATTAACACATTTTAATCTTAATACTTTCATTTTATTGAAATATTTGAAATTGTTTATCAAATATTCTTCATCAATATTCAGCTTGGATAAATCTAATTCTTCTAAGTTACTTAGTTGAGATATACCATCACATATGTTGTGATTAATCATCTCATCATTTTCATTATTAACTTCAATTGATAATGATTTTAATTGTGTTATTGTATAATAAACACTGGGTAATAAACTCAGTAACTCTATATCTATTATATAATAACAATAACAATTACAGTGTATATAATACTCTCTGAAGATAAGGATAATTCTTCTAAATATTTCCAATTCACATTCATCATACTCTTTAAAAAGAATGGAATATCTTTTCCACCTTTCAACTTCAAATGTTTCAAATTTGTTAAATTATTACATTCATCTGAATAGTTTCTTTTTGGATTAGGCATAATCTGTGGATAATGAATTAATAATGACTTTAGTTGATTTAAATAAGTTGAATTGTTGAATAAGCTATTTATAACATCATTATTAGGATTTGGAACTATTCAAAATATAACTACAATAAGAAATACAGATAAACTCTAAATTCTCTAATTGGCTTAATCTTGAAATATTATCAACTAATCTGATAATCACATTGTTATCTTCAGGTATTGCTAATAATGTTACAGCTTTCAAAGTAGTAATTGTTAATAATGAATCAACTAATAAACTTAAGTTATTAGGATGTATTTTATTATATCCTTTCTTATCAATAGAATCTAATTTAAATGATGATAAATTAGGAAGTGTTTTTAATTGTTGTGATAATATATAAAGGACATCTTCATTAGATAGACAACATCCCTTCAAATTCAATGATTTTAGTTTATTTAAATTTGATAAATGTAATAAAAACTTCTTAAATGATTCTAAATACTGTTCTGTATGTGATATTGATAGATTGTTGATATAGTCTTCATCTGCATATTCTAAACCTAATGAACTTAAATTCCTATAATCTTTTACATATTCCAAATGATTATCACAATTAGATCTAATAACAAATTGTTTTATATTTTCTAAACGTTTCAATGCGTCGAATATAGTAATACTTGTTTGTACATAATAAACTTTTGGATTACTAACAAATGTATGACCTAAAAAAGATATAGATTCATTATATGAGTTATTCTCCATAATTTTATTAATTATATCTGGAAATCTATATGCCGTTCTGAATAAATCTAAAAGAATAAATATAACTGAAAAAATACCAACTATTTCTATTGTGTCTAAATCCATTTTCATTTCAAAAGGTGATAAATGAGTTTCTGCTATATGATAGAATGTAACTTTCTTAACAAGTGGATATGATTTCAATAGCATCACTATTCTATCATTCTCAAAATGAGAATCTATAATGTATGAAACATAAAATGATTAATATAATACCTCTTAATACAATAGAATGATTATCATTAATACATCTCAACGCAATAATAGTGCTTTTCAAATCAATATATACTTTATCTTTTCTTTTCTCAACTATTATCTTATTCTTATTAATCTTTTTATTTTTATTCTTCTCTTTAAGTATTTTATATATTTTCTCAACCATTCTATTATATAATAATACACCAACATTAGTCAAATCTATAATTAACTCTGTTTTAAAATCTTGATTTACCAAACATATGTTAAATATTATGTCAAACATAATAGGATCATTAATATTATTCTTAAATTCATGTTTTATTTCTTGTATTATTGCTATACGTTAAAATATATAAATATTCTATACAATCATCCATTATTATCGCATTAATTGCTCTTTCTTTTAAATCATAATTATCATAAAAAACCCAGATACTTATAATTGTTTCTAATTTAAGTTTTAATATATTCTCTGGATAAGAAATTGAAATTATTAATGTTATATTACTTCTATTATTTTCATTATATTGTAATATTTCCTTAAGTAAGTATTTATATCTTTCAGACAATTTCGATTTATCAATTACAGAATTAATATCTTGCATTTCTCTTATTAAATCACTAATTCCAACTTTATTAAATAAATATTCACCTTTTGTAAGAATATAATAAATCATCAAACCACATAAATATACATCGCTTTTATCAGTTATTTCTTTGCACTGAAATTGCTCAGGGGTAAAAAAGTAATTGAAATTATATGTCTCACTGTTTTTACCATTTAGTAAATATTGACTATAATCACTTATAACAGGATTTCCATAATCATCAATAAAAATGTTTGATGGTTTTAAATTTCCACAAATACTTTCATTGCAATTCATGCTGTATATTGCTTTTATTATTTTTTTCATGACAGCATATATATCATCTATATTTGGCAATACAATATCCAGACTTCTTTCTTTATAATATTTCATTTCTAACCTAATTTTATTGTCAATAACACTGATATTATCATATGAATATAAGTAATTAGATGTAAGCTTCACATTTCTCAGAATTTCTAAGTATTTTTCCACTTTCTTACCATTTATAGTATGAGCATCTATTATAGACACAAATTGATCATTCTAATTACGTTATTGTATAAGTATACCTTCACAAAGCTACATTTTTCTTTTCTGTAATTCAAAATTCTATTAGAACCTTCTTGCATTTTAATTCACTTTCTAATGTAATAATATGTCCAAAATCTTTATTTCCTTCAATTAAACGAAAAAAAACATTTGGGTAAAAATTACTATTTTTGACACACCAGATTTTGGCAAATTCAGTTTGACATTATTTTTCTTGTCTCACTCAATGTCCACCGTAATTGCTTATCAGTACTGTGGTAAAAAATCTAGGATTAAAGTAAATTTCACAAATGATAGTTGTGTTAGAGTACTTCAACAGATTGCTGTATATTTGTAATTTTATACTCTTTTAGGATAAAATTGGTGTTACTATTTTTAAAATAAATGCTGTAATAGAAGATAGCCATTTAGAAGTACCATTTTTAGATGTTGCAGTAAGTGAACTTAATTTCTCACCTAAAACTGTTTTGCTTATATCAGACATTAAATTATCTGTAGAATATTGTAAATTTCATGTTCATGATGGAGATAGTATTGAAGACTTAAATACAGAAACAAATATGACTGTATTGGAATTGAAAGATATTCTAGATGTTATTGGGAGTGATTTAATGATTTTAGGTGTTAAAATGAAGGATAATGATATGCTTAGTGACTATTGTCCTTCTGGTGAATTAGATTTGTTCATTATGCGAAATAAAGAAATAGAAAATAAATCAGCTATAGGTGCATTACCAACACAATTAGCAGGTCCACAAGTTCCACTATCATTTTCGCAGATGATGAATCAACAGCAGACTGTACCAAATCTAAATGGTCAGATGCCGTATATGTATCAATACACATTTCCATTACCTCAACAACAGCAACAACTTCAACAGCAACCAGCAGTACTAGTATCATCAAATATGCAAGGAGGATACTTTAAACAATCAATGAATGGTAATGTGTTTATTCCAAATGTTTATTATCAACCACCCATGATGGTAGATAAACAACAACAACAACAACAGTTTCAGCAAGTTCAACAACAGCAGTTAAATCAACCATTTCGTGCTGCTCCTATCGTTCCTCCACCACCACTACAACAGCAGCAACAGAATCAGCCATTTACTCCTCCCTTTTCGTTAGGAGTATCACCATTACCACCATTACCACCTCCTCCACCTCCACCTCCACTTCAGAAACAGCAGAAAATTGCTGTTGGAGTTAGTCCAATTCAAAAAGAACAACCAGTGGCAGTTCCACCTCCAAAACCACCAAAACATGATATTGAAAGAACAAATCCTGAACCAATTACTAAACCATTATTAGAACCACAAAAAGTAAAGAAAATAAAAGGAGTTAAAATAGCAGAAATGTCATTTCAATTACCACAATCTATTCCTTCTTCAACAGCTACATTTACATTCAATCCAATTGTTAAAGATGAACAGGAAGATCAACCAATCAATTCTTCACAAAAGATAAAAAGAGTAATTCTAAATCCAGAAGATGATGAATTTATTGATGAATCGGTTGTTGAAAATGTTGCATTAAGAAATGAAAATGCTAAGAGAATGCCAACACTCCCTCCATTTCGTCCTGGATATGAAACTACAATAATATTCAGAGAATATATTGATATATCATTTGTTATTATGATTAAAAACAAAGTATGTTCTGCTACATTACCAAATTTATGGATTTCTTATACTGATAAAAAGTGTATATCATTACCATCAGCTTTAATATATGGTTTAAATTCTTTATTAGAAAATCAAAAATTCAAATTCATATTCCAAGATGAAAATAATAAGAATTATTCATTCATATTACCATTTATAAAGTATGGTGGTGAAGAGAATATAATTGGAGACAGAATATATTTCTACAATATATATGATAAATTGGATCATATAATTAGTATCAATGGTAATAAAGTAATACCTCAAAGCAGAATATTAATTGTTCACTCAACTGACAATGTATTGGAATTTACTGATGAAAATGAAAAAGTTCAATATGAATTATTGCCATATAGATACTCACAATCAGTTTCAACTATTCCAAGAGCAATTCTAACAAGAAATGCAATAAACAGAATGTCTATTATAGAAAATGGCATTGAAGAAAATACTCCACTTTTAATTGAAAATAAAACTTCAAGTGCAAAGACATATTCAGTAGAACAAGTATGTATGAATGGCCAAATACCACTTATTCGCTACAATTTTAGTCCTTCATCTAATCTAGATGAATTGATAGGAACTATTATGATTCAAACTGTGAATGGAAAGCCAAAAATATCATTCAAATTTGGTCCATTTACAGAAGCATTTGTAGATGGTAAAGTATTATTATTAGATGAATTATCACTAGCAAATAAAGAAGTGTTACAAGCAATTATGGGAATATTGGATTCACATGAATTAGTAGTAGATGAAGTGGGAAAAGGATATACATAATATGAAATGAATAAAAATTTCAGGATTATTGCTACTCAGAATCCTGCTGGATCTATATACAAGAGAACTAAATTGGATGATACAATGATCTCAAGATTTAGATATTTAAATTCCAAATTATTCCCAGATATAGAAGAAAGAGAATTGAAAGAAATATTAGCTGGATTTAAGAATATTAGAAAAAGAGATATTGAAGAGATTATTCATATCCACACAATGGCAAGCAAAGAACATGTTCATTATTCATACACTCTAAGAGACTGTATAAGAGTAAATACAATGTTGAAGAATAATGTAACAATAAAAGAATCCACTCAATTAGTGTATTGGAATAACTTACCTAGAAGATACGAAGATCTTAATTGTGATGATTATAATAATCCTAGAAATTATATTTCTCAATATGTTTTAAATGATAAGACATGGTTTAAATTCTATCATTATATGAATTATGCAATGGAATCAGGATGTCATGTTTTGTTATACAATCAAGATGAATTTGTTGCTAGAAAATATGTTAGTGCTTATATTAATACATTTTATCCAGAGAGTAGAAAGAATGTATTAAGATGTACTTGCGATATGACTTCAGATTCATTGATTGGTACATTTTTAATATCAAATAATAATCAAGAACCAGAGTGGAAAGATTCTCCTCTTGTAACAAGTATTGGTAAAGGTCAAGTATGCTTACTTCAAAACATTGACCATGTA
This sequence comes from Proteromonas lacertae, assembly GCA_002245135.1. Taxonomy (NCBI): domain Eukaryota; class Bigyra; order Opalinata; family Proteromonadidae; genus Proteromonas; species Proteromonas lacertae. The sequence continues at coordinate 223,646 of NGBS01001162.1, read as the reverse complement.
AAATCTAATACTGTTGAAAGACTTAATTCTCTTCTTGAAATCGTACCAAATGATGGTTTTAAACATACTATTAGATTTGATGAAAGAGCAATTAATCCTAACATAGATGTTAATCCAAACTTTAGAATTATTGCAACTTTATCTTTAGATGGTATTGATCAGTTCTCTCCGGCGTTACTGAATAGATTTGTTTTATTATCTCTAGGAAATAAAGAAAGATGTCCTACAGTAGATAGAACCGAAGAAAGAAAAATAAAAGATAAAAAGATGATTGATTATAATCTAAATGAAAGATTTAATGTAAAGAAATCACTTTTTCTAGATTGGTTTTATAGGAGAACTGATGGATGGTTTAAAAAGAGTATGTATATGTATGATACATTAGATAAAATGTTAAGAACTTTAGTAACATTTCGTTCAATTATTATAACAGGTCATGAAGAGTCAGGTAAAACGACTCTGTTAAATACCTTATTTGATAAAGCATTTTCCCCATTATCTAGAAAGTGTTTATATTTAGCAGGTGATACAGAAATTGATGAATTAATTGGATTTTATACTAAAGATGGAGAATTCCACCAGAATGTGCTATTAAACGCAATTTGTGATGGAGATATTGTTGTTGTCGAGAATGCTGAAACAATAACCAAAGAATTATTTGAGTTTTTAGAAACTATAATTGATCCAACCACTGATACATTTACATACCTTAGCAGAGAATACAAAATTAGTTATGGCTTTAGACTTGTTATTTCTTTTACCTCTATTGGAGATAAAGCAACAAAACTAATCCTTCCATCTTATTGTCCAATTTATCATTTACCTGATTATAATTCAGAAAATAAAGTTAAGATAACTGGATTTAAAAAGAGTGTTATTGAATCAGATATATTCTCTTTAACTCAATTGATGTATTTGAAGAATATTTGTGAATCATATACTGCTGATTATATTCCGTTCATTTTAAGTTTGTATATTCCAATCAAGGATTCATCTAAACTTGATGAATTGAAGAAATTATATCCAAATATAGCAGATAATATAGAGACTTTTATCAATACACCAGTTATATATGATCAAAAGAAACATAAATTATCTAAATCCTTCATAGAAATTAGTTACAATAGTGATGTAGTATGTAATGATCATTGGTATTTAGAATGCTTATTTAGAATATTATTAACAAAGAGAGTTAATACTCCGTTGTTGATAGTTGGATCAAATCCTTTCAAACTAAAATTACTTCAGGATTTATGTCCAAATAACAAAGTAATTGATATATCAAGATCATATGATTCTTCTCATTTATTTGGTAGTACTGTTGTTGGTAATACATCTGAATTATTAACATCTATTAATCAAATATCAACATCCAATGTTTCACCCCAATTCAACAGTTGGAAGAAGGAATGGTTGAATGAAAGTAAAAATGGCAATACTCATATCTTCTTCAAGCCAGGTTTGTTATTATCAGCATATTTATGTGAAGAAGATATAATAATGAATCACTTGGATTTGTTAAATGAAGCAATGTTACCTAGAATGCATGGCTTTTTAGATATTTATAGTAATAATAAATTATTAAAGTATTTCACTATATATGAAGATTCAATTGGATCTTTTTCAAAGTATATAATTGACCATGTTACAAGATTATTTGCAACAGTGGATGATGAAGATTATTCAAAAATAACATACAAAGAACGATTCTTACCTGTATTCTGTGATTATCCATCAGCAGATGAAATGAAAAAGAAGTTTCGTATGTATAGTGAAAGAACTCCATATCCAATTAATTATTATCAAGTTGCAGAAAAAATCTCTCAATATTTCAATAACCAGAACGATGCTTTATTATATGTGAACTACCTTGCTCAAGATTCACAGACAAAAGAAGATATAATTCACGAAGAATCAAATCCAATAAAAGAATCAAAATTGATCGAGTTTTTCAATATTGATAAAACAAGACCACAATTGAATGAAAATACAATTGGTGAAGTGTTTAAAAAGAAATTCATTGAAAATTATAAATCTGTTCAAACATTTATTGAACAAAATTCAAACGACAATACTTATTATGTTGTTCCAACAACCATTCATATGATTACTACCATATTGCTTGGATTATTATCATCAACTCCTGTTATATTAGAAGGTGAACCAGGATGTGGAAAATCAGTTACTGCTCAATATATTCTTAATACTTTAGGTATAGAATTTCAAAGAATTAATTTTAGTCCAAATATGACAATTCAAGAATTATTTGGTTCTTATCAATTGAATGCTGATACTCAAACTCAACAAACTCATCCAGGTACTATTACAAAGACTTTGATAGAAGCTCAGAAAAAGAGAATAGCTTTTGGTTTTTTGTTTGATGAATTAAATTTAGCTTCAACTGATATACTTGAAGTATTAACTACTTTGATTAAATCATCCTATACAAAAGAACCATTCTATGCTCCTGGTTATGGCACAATATCAATTCCTGATCAGTTGTACATTATTTGTACATTAAATCCAGCATCAATGACAAGTAATAGAACTTCATTACCTAGAAGTATAATAAATCAATGCTTATATTTCAATGATATATCATACCAATTAATAGAATTATTGTTTATTGGAAAACATATACTAACTGATTCAAAAGTATTCAAATATGAAAAGGATAGAATAAGATATGGAGAATTGATTAATCAATTGTTTGAATGTTCATTAAAGTTGGGAAAACAAACTGGAATACATTTTTCATTGAGAGAATCAATAAAAAGTAATGAAGTAAGTAAAAGTTCACAACTATTAAAATCTGATATAAGAGCTGCATTATGGATTGTATTTGGATGTAAATACAATGAATCAGATACAAAAGAGATAGAAAATGTATTACAGATTAATTCTCAAATGGATATAAGATTACTTATAATGGATGGAAAGATTCAATTTTTTGGACCATGGAGTATAAAAATACCATCTGATAATTTCAATTTCAATTTTAAATGTTTTACCACAATAGAATTGCATTTAGCTTATAAATTGGCATTAGCCCATGATTGTGGAAGAGGTATAATAGTGTATGGTCCTTCTCCCTCTGGTAAGAGTTATGTAATTAGAAAATTAGCTGAATTATATAATAAGACATTAGTTCCAATCCCTTTAACGACAGAGAGTACAAGTGATATGTTGATTGGTCATAGTGAATTATATATTGATCCAATAAGTGGTAAAACTGATTTGAGATATAGAAATGGGCCATTATTATCAGCAATGATTGATGGTGCTTGGGTAATGATTGAAGATGTAAATACAGCAAGTAGTGATATATTAGAAAGATTAAATTCATTATGTGAAGAAAATCCAGAATTAACAGTAATAGAAAATGATCAAAAACCAAAATATTCCAAGTTATCAGAAGATGCAAAATATAGAATTCATTCAGATTTTAGGTTATTTTTCTTATTTAGTACTGATAATATATCAATAATTCCTGCTCCATTATTAAGTCGTTGTATTGTTATATCTGCTCAATCAATCTCAAATGTTATGAGTTGTCAAGAATTATGTTATATAACAGGAAATCCAAAAGAAGCTGAGTATTTTGGTGAAGACACCAATTATAACTTCAGAAAAGTGTTAAGATATTTATCTAATCCAAATGAAAAAGCATATGTTGAAGAATTTAATCAAAATAGAGTTGGAAATCATGCAATTATAGCAAATATAAGGAACAACAAAACAAATTCTCAGATATTGAAAGACAAAATGCTTTATAATGATAATAGAAATCTAGCTGAATGTATTAACAATGTATTAAATGAATCAGTACAAAATTTCTCCAATAAAGACATTCAGTTGTTTGATAAATGGGTAATATCCAATAGTAATTCAATTCTATGTTATCCAATCAATCTTATTCGTGTAACATTGTATAATCATTTAGGAGAAAACAATACAATAATGAATCCAGCATATGATACATATAATAGTTTCAAAAGATGGCAACAATTTAAGACATTCAACCTAAAGCCAAGACAATCTTTTAACAACTATCAATGTCCGTTATTGATTCCTGATTGCTATTCTCATTTAGAGAATTATTATGATATTAAAGGCCAATCAGGTAATTTGATTGTATTATATTATATTATTGATGAATTACCAGCTTTATTATCAAGAGTTCAGTATAAAAAGTTTAAAGATACAATAATGAGTGTAATTAATAATATATCAAATTTATTAGATAATAATGTTGATATTGTTGATTTGTTGAATAGAATCTGTTCATTATTAACTTGTATGGATAAAAAGATAGAAGAGAGTAAAGGAATAAAAGTTGATCAGATTAATGATACAATGTTTAAAGAATTACTAAAAATTAGAAATTTACTGTTAAAAGATGTAACAGATTATAATCTAAGACAATATGACAAGTTTGAAATTTTTGAGAAAGAGTATGTTAGTTTCTTTAATGAAATTAGTAATAAAAGAGATTTAGCAAATATAAATGATAGACAATTGAGAGAAAAAATAGCAAATCTATCAGAAGCAACAAATATATTGTCAAATATAGATGAGAAATTCACGTTAGAATTTAAAAATATATTCAAGGAAACAGGTATTGATAAGAAACTATTATCATCCTTTAAATTGAATAAACCATTACCAGAATTGAATATTCAATACAAGAGAATTGTTGATCCAAATACTAGATTCTATGTCCAATTAAGTCATTTGTTATATTTCATAAACATAGTTGATTCAAAATATATAACATCAGTAATTATTAGATATTTTCATGTATTTGAAAAACTATCATTCAATAAAGAATTTCTTTTAAGAAATATACCTAATTTGGAAAATGTAAAAGAAGATATTTCAAACTATTTACATGCTGCAATGAATAGAATAGCGAAAAACGTCAAAATTAACACAATTGTTTTATCAGTGATTTACCCATTACCATTTTATATCCATAAATTCATTAGTGAAGAAAGTATTGTTAAAAGTTTAGTTGAACTAGCTGAATATAAATTTATAACAACAAAAGATAATAAAACAGTAAGAGAATTAGTAAAGAACAAGCTTCATAAGTTAGTGTTTAATGAATACTTGCCAAAAGTAGATACTGTATGTTATAATGCAATACAGTTTAGAATGATTTCACCTGATATAATCAAAGCTGCTGAAACAGGTGATGTAAATTTTGCATGGAATATAAATTATATGAGATCTTTAAGATCTTATCATTTTACAGCTGAAAACAAACAAGGATCAATAATATTACCTAGTGATCTTAAGTATGAATATGAAGTTCAATCATATAATGTTGAAGAAAAAGATAGAGAAAGACTTGAACAATATCAAACAATATATCATAATATGAAATTGAACTTCAGAGACAAATTAATACTATTATCACCGAAATACGAAACTGCTGTTACTTCTGTTATTTATGATTTATTCTCAAAAGATGATTTGAAAGAATACTTTAAAGGTAAATTCAAAAATATTTTAAATATAAATGATATTCTTCCTCAAATAGATGAATTTTTGAAAAGGAAAAAAGACAAGTTATTAGAAGATCTTACAAAAACACATCAAGAATATCAGAAAAAGAAGGAAGATATTGATAATAATTATAGTGATTTAGAGAAGAAAAAGGAGGATTCAATTAAGCAATTGAAAATAATAATTAGTGATGATATTAATAATCATAAAAGTATAATCAGAGAGAATAGATATTCCCTTCAATATGTATCAATGATGAAATGGATTTTATCATTAGTTTATCATAAGAGTGTTAATACAATTATTCATAATTCTTCTTTAAAAGGATCTGAGTTAAACAGAGATATAGATGAAAGTAAACTAAACAAAGATCCTGCATATCCTCATTATAAAATAGCTATTTTAACAAATAGCAAACCTAATTTCATATTTAAACTACATCTTCAATCACATACATCAAGTCTTAAATTATCTGATACAAGAATAAACCTGAATGGAAAAGAAGTAGGTTTGAATAAATATATGTGTTTATTTGTATTACCATTATCTACATATGAAGTGAATGTAACTGAATTTGATGGTATTGTTGAATATAAATATTACCCTCTGAAATTTAATATGAAAGATGCTTTAGAAACAGATATATATAACTCAATGATATATTCATGTAAAAATTCTAATATAAAATATGAGATAAAAGATGATTCAATTACTAAAAGTTCATATATAGGAAAATTATTTGAAAAACTACCTAATACTATTGTTAACAATAATAAAGAAACTGATAAAAATAGTAAATCTAAAGATAAAAATAATTCTAATTCAAGTAACGAAAATAGAAATAATTACTATAAACAGAATTGTTATACACTATGTTATAATATAGAGAATGGTAAATTATCACCTAAAGTTATGGGTAGAAAAGAGAATAACAAAGTGTTATATATTCCAAGAAATTGTAGTGAATCGTCAACATTAAATGTAAATGATGAAGTGATAGATATTTATATAAAATCAATTGAATCAGAAAGAGAAGTAAAAGATTATTACTGTGTTGATGATGATAAAGGAATCTATCATAGTTATGAAAAAATATGTGATGAAGTAATAAATGCTATTAATAGTTGTAACAAAAGAATAGAAGATTTCAAATATGAAAAAGAAGTTCTAGACAGAATTAAAAATGATCTATCTGAGAAAACTAGTGAATATGAAAAAATGGATTATTGTTACTCATCAAAAGTATTCATTCCAAGAATTGTTGAATATTGTGATATATTCAATGTAGAAAGAGTATGTATAAGTAATGTTATTATTATTACATCAATAAAGAATTGTGAAATCATCTTACCATCAAATAACACATATAATCTTCCTCCCTTTGTAAAATCACATCATGAAGCTGAAATATCAATCCCAATCCTAAATCCATCTCATCAAATAATAATGATAGAAGAAATTAATTGTAAAGCTGCAATATCTGAAGATAAGTTAACACTAAAATTCAATAATTTGGATGAAGGAAAATACAGATACATGGTTAAAGTGGTTGTATTGAATCATGAAGAAACAATTAACTTTGTTTTTAGTATAAAAGCATATGATGAAGTCTATTTCACCAATTATCCATGTTATGTATCACCAAATAATCCAAAAGAATTATGCTACAGTGCAAGTGGTTATTGTCCTAAAGAATTTGTTATATCTCAGTATTTATCTAATATTCCCAATAAGAAGAATCATCCTTTCAAAGATATAAATCCAATAACATTATCAAACACATCATTATCTATTCAATATAATCCAACTCCACCAAGTAGTAGTTTATTAGAAACATCGACAGAATTTTATATAGAAAACAATGAGTGGAAGATGTATAGAATAATTGGATATGAAAATGAATTAGTCAATATTCCAGAGAATGTGATTAATACAGATATAAAAGAAATGAATCTGAAATCATATGTATTAAAAGATTATATAGATGGTTTACAAGATGCATTTTTAGTAGGTTTATCCACAAATCATAATGACAGTAAGAGTATATTCATTTTAAAAGCGCTAAAATATTTATTTGATCATAAAGATGTTTATATTGATTCAATAAATCAAATTGTGGATATAAATATGAAATATTTGTCATCATTAACTCCTGAATTGGTATGGAAAAAATATAATCCAGTAATTGAAGAGAATAACAGTCCATTAACTGATTTTGATAGTTCAATTGATAGAAATGCTCCTGGTACTTTAACATCAATATCAATTGGAGTAAGTAATGGAGAAATAAATGAAAATGGTAATAAAGGTATTAAATTATGTTCTAATATTCATGATGAAGGTTTAGAAAATGTTGTTGGAGTTTATATTGATCAAATAACTGCATTGAAGCTAAAGCATGATTCAAAAGAAGAGAATGGAGATGAAATAAATAATGAAGAGTTAGAAGAACAAGTAAATCAACAAAAATCTGAAATAAGAAAAGCAAATGTAAAAGATATATTACAGCACTTTAAAGAATACCCACTTGATATATATTTCGAAGCTTTATTGACTAGAATAAATGACGATGATGCTTGTAATGTTATGTCTCTAAGAAAAGAAACAATACTACCAATCTTACCAGATTATGGAAGTGTAGATACAGACAGATTAAAACCAATATACAATGTAATATCAGATTTTGCATTTACTACAGCAAATGAAATTCGTAATTTCAAAACTAAGGAAGATCCAAAGAAATATACAAGAATAATAACCCTTATTATAGATACTTCATTTACTCATAAAAAGAATAAAGCTAGATTAAGATCATTAGTATCGTGCTTTCTTTTGATTATAGCAGATGAATTAAAAATTCCAACTAGAATTATAGCTTCATTATCTCATGGCCAAGCTATACAAATAACACATAAAAACGATGATTTAATGACAAAGATGAGTAAAGTTTTCGATTTAGAATTTATAGAAAAAATGCCATCTACACCATTAGATGTATTTGCTTATACAGATACAATAAAATATACATACGAAAAAGACTATACATATTTCATAATTAGTGATTGCTTTTCAGAACAATTAATGTCAAATTGCGTAGGAATAGATCAAGTATTAAAGTCAATTATGCCATCAATTTTTCTAATTCATATTACATCAAAAGATAAAAATGAAAAGTTATCAATTAAGAATTACAAGATTATGAATAGTAACTTAATGAAAAACTTTCCAGATAATCACTATATTGAAATATCTGATATTGATGATTTTGATCATAAAGATAAAATAACATATATATATCCATTATTCTATTCAACCCGTTCAAAAGAAGGTATTTCTGATTCCTCTATACATTTCATAAAACCGTCTGATAAATCATCATTTGATATTATACATCCAACTGTATTAGATGATCATATAACTGTTATAATTGATAATACAAGATTCTCTGGAAAATCAGAGGAATTACCAATAATAAGTGATAAAGATTTAGATTACTATGTTCATGAAGGTAATAATACATTAGCGAGATATTTGAATGAAAAGATAAAAGGTAATCAATTATTCTACCCACTTAGTTCAACTATTCTAATTCCCAATAAACCAACCACATGGATTCCGAGTGTGTCAGGTACATCAATTCATTTCCAGAATTTCATAAAATTCTTATTAACAAAATCAGGTGATGGTAAAATATTTAAAAAGAAAACTGGTAACAAAGTAAGATCATATTCTGTATCATTAGTATTGGATGCATCAGATGTAACAATGAGTACAATGAATATATCTCATACACTTGAAACTTTCTTTACTTTATTAAGAGGTATATGTGAATTAAATGTACCAACCATTGATATATGGGTTGCAGCAGATAAAATATTCAAAATAGGAACAGGTTTATCAGTTACAGATGCATGGAGTGCATCAATAGCCAGCTCAATATATGCAGTAGTTGAATATGTCAGAGAAACCAATATTTCTACCACTGTAATTTATGATACATTAAAATATGCATATGCTACATGTATATCTCGTCCATATACACCTGTTACTTTCGTGTTTACGAATCATATTACTTTAGATGAAACAAGAATGAAGTTGAAATTATTAATACAATCAAGTAACTGCAAAACAATTGGTATTGGTGTAGGTTATTCATTATTTGATGTTAGAAGTGTTTTCCCAACATTTCTTTGGTCTTCTAATCCATCTCAATTACATAGAGCAGTTTCATTTAGTCATCATGAAAGTTTAAATCCATATTACAGGTCAAATTTGACATTCATGAAATATAATGAAAATGATAAATACAGTTATGTAAATGAAATATTTAAAATATTCAATAGAGAATTTGTTAAATCAATTACTGAAATATATTCTGCTTATGAATTTAGAGCATTATTTATAAATGCTTTACAAACAAGAGATGAAAATATTAATATGCTTACAGCTGATTGTACTAGTTCAGAATTTGATTTGGGTATTGATGGAGCTTTTAAAGACTTCCATGTTTTGTTCGTTATATTATATGAATGTAGAAATATAATAGGAATGGATGGAAAAATAATCGATAATGGAATTACTAGAGAAGTATTAGAAATTGGAATTAATGGAGAAAGTCCAATTAAAAAACTACAGACAAAGGGATTTCAAGTTCAAATTGTTTATGATTATTGCAGTGCAATTATAGAATTAGCAACAGGAAAATATAGAACAGTAATAATTACATGTAGTGATGGAACAGGTTATTATCCAGCTACTACTTTTCCTTATCGATGTAGTGAATTGTTTTATCTCACACCCTTTATTAATTGTTTAAAACAATTCTATGAAAAAGGAGGAGGTATATTTTGGATGTTAGAGAATTATCCATTTTCTTTTGAAGCAAATATATTCTTTAAAGAAGTGTTTGGTATAAACAAGTTGACAAAAGATAAGTATATCAAAGGTGGAAGAAAAATGTCAAGAGCAGCCAATCCAGAACCAGGAAAATTTCGAACTGTAGGACAAGATATGTTTCAATATAATATAGATAGTCTTAGAATTGATACAGGATTGAAATATATTTACGAAGGAAAAACATTAGCTGCTTTGAATGAAGAACAGTTGAAAGCAAAAGATTTTATAATTTTTGCTAGAGAATCTCAAGGAAATGCATCAATTATGCTAAAAGAAAGAGAAAAAGGATGTGGAAAGATTGTTATAGATACTGCATCATCTAAATTATTCTTGGAATTTACTGATGAAGGAACTAGTAGATGGATTTCTAATGCTGTAGTTTGGTTATTGAATATTGATACATATTTTTCAGCTAATAATTTCATTGGAGAATTTCCAACTACTATTCCAATGACAGTTGATACTGTTAATATAATTCCAGATTATAGAATTACTCCAGCAATTTCTTATGATAATGAATCTAGACCAATTAATTTTTGTCTAACAATTATTTTAGATTGTACTGATTCGATGCAAAGGTATATTGATTCAACAAGAGATATTATAAAAGATATATATGATGACATATACTCAATAAAAAGAAGCTCTCAAATTAATAAAGAATCTGATATATGTGGTATGTTTATAGGATATAAAGACTTTGATGTAAAAGAGCCTTATTATTGTTCTTCAGTTACAGATAATTTTGATGAAATAAAATTCTGTCTTTCTAATGCAGTTGCTAGTGGAGGTGAAGATTATAATGAAGATATATCAGGTGGTGTAGAATTGGCTTTAGAATATCTAAAGAAAAAACAAGGTTATAAACATCTCATTCTAGTTGTTGGAGATCAACCAAATCATGGAGATGGACCAGGAGATAAAATAACATACAAATTTAAACACCCATACACTAATGAAACTTGGGATGAAGTATGGAAAAGAATTGGTTTGGATTTGGATAATTTAGATGCAGATGTTCACTTTTTAAGTGTTTATGGAAAATATATATTCAAAACAGCAGAAAGGTTGAGTAAATACTATTCAAAAGTGTTTAAACATGAATCTAAACAAGATTTATACTTTTCTGAAACATTAAAGAATATAATATCAGAACAATACAAACAATATGTTGGTATATCATAAATTTCAAATTATAGTTTTTTTATTATTAAATTCTTTCTTTAATAATCTGTTCTTTTGTTAATATTATAAACAAACAAATAATTATGATAATATAAATGTTTAAGCAGCAACACCTTTAGGTTTCTTTGCTGGAGTCTTTCTACTACTACCACCACTGCTACCTCTATCAGATGATTTCATTCTACAATAACAACACATTCCACATATCAACAATAAAATCAATACAAAACCACCACAAGATGCACCAATTATTATATAAAGAGTTGCATCTTCACTATTAGAACTATCACTATCTCCATTTTCATCACGTGCTACAATATTTGGTTGAGATACTTCAACATAATCTATTGTTCTTATAATATCATTTGAAGATTTTGAGAATTCATCTATTACTTTAATTCCCATATCACTTAATGTTGATATTTCATTTTTTACTTCTTTTGCTATTTTCAGTGGAGCTGTTACTGTTGTTTTAGCTATTACAGAATATGTTTGTAATATTCTTCTTCTACGAGATGAAGCATCTTGTAATACAACTGCTGTATTTGTTACATTTATTTCAGCTTTATTAATCAATCTTACTATTACTTCAGCTATTGCTACTACTTCTTTATCTCCATATACACTAAATGGTTTTCCTTGTAATGTTAAATTAAATAATACTTTACCTATATTATTCTCAATTACTGGAGTTGCTTTTACACATCCATCAACTATACTTCCCCATTCTCCTGCTCCTGTTATATTGTTCTTATAACAATAACGAGTCTTGAATCCTATTAATGGATCATCACATAATATAGTCGCTATTGAACCATAATTCGTTACTGGCCATTTTCCAGTGGATAAACAAGATGGTTTGGTTGATATTATTGTCAAATTGAATTTTATAAATCCACGATCATAATTACCATAAGATATTTCAATTACTTTATCATATTCAGTTGTTGTTGTTCCTGTTATTATACCTGTTTGACTCATTGATAATCCTTCACAATTCAAATAAGCAGGCATAAATGAAAAAGCACTTTGCATTTCACCATCAAATTTTGGACTTGCAGGTTCTATTGGTTCATTTACTATTGCTACTAATGGATTAGTGTAAGATAAGGATTTAGGTAATGGGAAATAGATATTTAATGTTATTGTGAATCTCTGACTTCCACCACTATTTATTGCATTTATTGTGAATTTCACTTCTTTATTATTGTTCTTTGCTTTTCCTCTTATTCGACCATTACTTTCATCAACTGTAAATCCTTCAGATTCAAGATTTGAAGCATCTATTGTCAAAGAATCAAAATGGCCTTTATAGGTTGGAATTCCTGAATCAAATTCTTCTCCAAAATTCACTAATAATGTAAATGGGGAATTGGGTTTTGTTGGAACATTATATTTCCAATCAGTTACTAATGGTTGAAGTACAGATATTGCTATTTCTACAGATGCTGAACCACCACTATTTGTTACTGTTACAGTATATGTTTTAGCTTCTTCTAATAATTCAGTTGGTGTTCCTTCTATTGTACCTGTCTTTTCATCTATTTCTAATCCACTTGGTAAAGCTGGTTTTACACTTACTTTATAACCACCTGCATTTATTGTTGCTTTATAAGACACTTTTTGTCCTAATGTCATTTTCATTGATTCTATTCCATATGATATTTTAGTTGGTTTAGGATAATTTATTGTTATTGTGATTGTAGTATCAACGGATCCTTTTTCATTTATGGCTGTTACTGTAAATTCTGTTTTCTTTAATTCAATTTCGGAATTTCCTGATACTTGACCTGTTTTAGTGTTGAATTTTAAACCATATAATGAAACATCAGGTTCAATTGTAAAACTAGTCGCTGTTCCTTCTACTACTGGTTTTTCAGATACAGTGTTTAATCCCATCGTAAATACCATATTTTCATTCTTATAACTTACTGATTTTGGAGCTGGATAAACCATATAAATCTTTATTTGTGTTTTTGCACTTCCATCTGCATTTGTGGCTGTTATTGTATATGTTAATGGTGTTGATGAATATTTGGTCGCTGATCCAAATATTTTACCTGTTGATTTTTCAAATTCTAAACCATATTGAGCTAATGTAACTGGACTGTAGGAATATTCGATTATATATTCAGCATCGGTTGTAGCTTCACTTGTTTCACTATATTCAGTTTGTGTAAATGTGAAATTATTGGAAGTGTATTCTACCTTAGTTGGTTTGGGATAAATTACTTCTAATGATAAATCTGTTGGAGTATCACCTTCAGCATTACTTGTAATAACTGTGAATTTTACAGCTGGATAAATTCTTGTAGTATATCCTTCTCCTGTTATTTCACCTGTATTATGGTCTAATTTAAATTCTGAAGGGAAATTTTCTCCTTCTTTAATTTCATTAACTTGACCATTCTTTGTTGGAATTCCAGAACTAAATGTTTCACCAATTATTGCTTTCATTGTTTGACTTGCATAACCTAAAGTACCTGGTTTTGGATAAACACTGTTTATATTTACAGTTGCTTCTACACATATACCATTTTTATCACAACCAGATACTGTTACAGTTCTATCAAATACAGTCTTTGTTTGACCATTAAATTCACCACTTTCTGTTAAAAATGTTATACTTTCATTCAATAAAAATTTTCTATCATCATCACTTATTCTATATGATGTTATTGAACTATCATGCTTAATTGGACCAACATTATTAGCAATACCTATATATAATTTCAATGGATCTGCATATTCCAAGTTCTGTGGAGGAGCTTCACTTATCATTATTGTTATTTGCACGGAATTACCATCACCACCATCATTACTTGCAAAAACTGTTGCTGTTGTTGATTCTAATGCACTTGTGGCTTTTCCACTTATACTTCCATCAACTTCACTAAATGTTAACCCACATTCTGTTATTTTCTTTAATGTATCTGTATTCATTGAGAATTTATCTATTACACTTCCTTCAGCTTTTCTTGGTCCTTCTACTCTTTTCTCTACACCTATTACAAATGTTACTGATGATTCAATATAACCAACAATAACAGGTGGAGGATTTGTCACAGCTATTGTTATTGTCGTATTTATTTTACCTGCTTCATTTGAAGCAATTATCATATATGATGATTTTGATAAATCACTGATTGGAGAAGATGTTGTATAGATTACACCATTTGTTTGATTTATTGTAAATGGAGATGGTAATGGTGGTTCACTTTCAAATAATGTTATATGATCTGATACTAATGGTTTAGCTGATTCATATTCTTCTCCCTTTGCTATTTTAATATCTGTTGGTTGATATACTAAAAGTTTTGGAGCAGGCCAAATACCTTTCAATGTTATGGTTGTATTTTTCACTCCTAAATCATTTCTAACTGTAACTGTAAATAATTGTGCTTCAAATGGATTTTCTAATATTCCTTCTATTCTTCCAGTTCCTTGTATCATAAATAAACCAGTTGGAAGATCTGGTTCTATTGTAAATACTAAACTTGAATCACTACTTTCAGCTGGTTTTTCTATCAATGTATATTCTGTTGCAAATACAACTACATTATCATTTGCATATTTTATATCAGGTGGTTCTCCATAAGCAACAGCAAATGAAAATGTAAATGTTGATTCACCATCTCGATTGTATGCTTTTAATGTAAAATCACTCTTTGATAATGCTTTACTTACTCTTCCACTTAATTTACCAGTTTTATCATCAAATGATAAACCAATATTTGTTAAGATTGATAATGGAATTATTTCATATTTTACACCTTCTTGTTTTTCTTCTACTGGAATTAATTCAACTGAATCTCCTATTGTATATACATATTCATTTTGAGGATAGGATATTGATTCTGGTCTTTTATATCTTAAATCTATTGATACTTTCGTTGAAGCACAATTTTCTCCATTACAAGCATTTATAGTATATTCTGACATTTCTAAATCACTTTTGGCATTTATTACAATTATACCTGTTGTTGTATCAAACACTATTCCTATAGCTTCTAATTCAACATTTGGACTTATTTCATATGAACTAGCATGACCAACTACAATTGGAGTTAATGTTATTTCTTCACCACCTATATAAGCTATTACATTGGATTTATCATATAAAATTGATTCTGGCTTTCCATATTCACATGTAATCTGTATTGTTACACCATCTCCTTTAGTTTCACCATTATATGGAGTTACTGTATATTCAACATCTATATCTTCTTTTTTACATTTTCCAAATACTTCACCAGTTGCTATATCAAATATTAATCCATAATTTGTTTTTAAACCATCTAAATCATTTAATTCTAGTTTTGTTACATCAGTCTTTTCAGGTATTTCACTTGAACTTTCTACATCTATTGTAAATATCATCTTTCCTTCATTTGAATATTTCACTACAGGTATGGCAGTTGATCCACAAGCACTTGCATCTATTATTCCCCATTTTGGAGCTTTGATTGCTTCATCAAATGTACAATCTCTGGTTTTATTTTTATCATTTTCTTCTCCTATTACACATGGTATTACAGCTTTTTCACCTATTTTTGTAGCTGGAAATCCTGAATCAATTGGACATGTCACATCTTTCACAACTATATCAAATTCACTTTCAATTGTTCTTGTTCCAACTATTTCTATTGTCATATGATATGTTTTAACACTTGCATCTTCAGCTATTATACCACTTATTATACCACTTTCACTATCTATACTTAATCCATTTGGTAATTCTTCACTTCCATCTTTTCTTCGGAATGATAAACTCAACTCAGAATCTTTCACAAAATTTGGTTCTGCTTTTATACTTGTTTTACCTACATATCCTTCAACTGAGGAATATGTAACTGACGATGGATACCATCCTATACATTTATCTCTCTTTACTTCACTATATTCAACTGGTTCAACCATTGAACAATATTTATAGGTATAACCATTATAACCATTTCCACAGTTATATTGTTTTGATTCACCACCTGGAACTCCAATTCCATATTCATCATTATCATTACATCTTTTACTACAGATTTCTATTTCATCTCCCCACATTGGTGAACCATTCATATCTAAACATTCTCTTTCATCACCTGCTTCTGTATTAAATCCACAATTTATCTTAGATTTTGTTCCTATATAGGCTGGTGACCATTTTCCATCTCTTAAACACATATTTCGACATACTGCAGGTAATACATCAGTAAATTCACCACCACTTGATTCAGTTACAAATTCTATTCTCATTGATTTCATTGGTTTTAATGGCACTTTAGTACTAATTACATCAGGTTTATATCTTCCATAGTTTGTACCATATTTTTCACTATTACTTCCTAATAAATAATTACCATCATTTTCATCTTCAGCATAAACACTAAATGTACCAATTTCTCTTGATGGTATATCACTTGTCTCATGATATCCTCTTACAATGTATGAATTGAAATATTGGTAATAATCTTCAGTAAAATCAAATTGTAAATAAGCATCATTATGTGCTCCTTTAACATACATTTTAGTGCCAAGTTTACCATCAATCAAATTTTCTGCTACTTCTCTATCTTCTACTTTATCAGGTTTATACTCTTGATCTCTATAATTTCCTTCTATTTCAGTTATTTCATATTTATCATTAATGCAACTTTCCATTCCTGATGTAATATATAATGATTTTGATATAAAACTATCTCCTTTAACATCACTTGTAGTTCTATGAATTTCTATTGCTATTGTGTTTATTCCAATATTGAATAACGATATTGGACCTTTTATTTTTCTATTCTTCAAATCATTATTTGATGTAGCAGGTGTTTCAGAGGTTATTTCTCCAGATGGTAAATTATATCGATAATATTCATCACCATTTATGTATAATATCATTCCTCCTTCAAATTTTAGGTTAATTATAAAACTAGATATATCATTAACAGAATCTTCATCACCAAAATCAAATTGAGTTATATAATATCTTGTTATTTTAGTCATTTCATTAAACACTGGTCCTTCTAATACTTCACCTTCTAATAATCCTTCTTTCCATGATTCACTTGTTTGAGCAACATCAGAATATGACCATTTAGTTGATGGACTTAAATACTTTTTGAAGTTTATATCAATTGAATTTCCTTCTTCATTTCCACCTCGATAATAATCTCTCACTATTGTTTCTTCATTATCTTCTTCATCTAACATATATACTAATATTTCTGAGAATTTCCATGCTGTTGTTCCAGCTAAATTACCAAATGTTAATTTGTATGATCCACTTTCAAGACAATATAAATTAGAAATATCTCTTTGGCTTATTAGTGAAATGTTTGATAATAGGCTAGATGATTTCCACAAATAATAAAACGGTTTATAAGGTAATTCATCTGTACCTCTTTTTACATCATCACTTAGCAATCTAATTTTAAATCCTTCATTTGGGCAGATTATTCCTCTGATTTCTACTTTCACTTCATCAGAATCGCCATAGTTATTTGTGGCTGTTATTGTTAAACTTGTGGAAATATCAGTTGATGTTAATGTACCAAATAAAGCACCTGTATTCACATCAAATTTTATACCATCTGGAAGAGCACCTATATAACTATAGTCATTTGCACCATTATAAACTAAAACTGGACTAAATGTCATTTTCAAATTCTTCACAAATCCTAATACATTCTTATTTTCATATTCAAATCTGGGTTTTTCATTTGAATGATCTTTCATTTGGAATGAATAACTATCATCACTACTAAATTCTATGTATTTAATCAACAAATCTCCATAATATAATTTCACATAACCACTCGATGATTTACATTTGATATTCAATTTATATGTTATTGTAGAAATAATACAAGTTCCATATTTATAATTCTTATTCACTTCAGGTATTACATCATATCCTTCTGGTGGGAATATCACCAAATTATTATAACCAATTTCAAATGATACTCCTTCAGGATTAGAATTAATTTGATATTCAAATGTAAAGAACGAATTTCCAGATCCACAACCATTTATTTCAAATGTTATTGTTGATGTAACTGGATTGGATGATAAACATGTTACTGTTATATCTTCTCTATATTCGGACATACCTTTACCTGTTATATATCCAGTTTTGGAATTCATTGTAAAACCATTTGGCAATTTATTAACTGTAAAACCAATACAATTTGTAAAATTAGTTGGACCAACATTTACTTCAGAACCAGTTGAAGCTGTTATTTTGGCTGGATATTTCAATTCACTCTTTTCATTCTTCAAAACTTTCATCCAAATTGAACTACTATCAGTATCTCCATTTGAAAATGTTACAGATAGTTTATATTCAAGTAAATCAGTTTCTCTACTTGGAGTTCCACTAATTCTTCCATCACTTGTTAAAGACAAGCCAGTTGGTAATGATGGATTTACTTTGAATTTTGCATCAGTCAAATCAACTTGGAATGAATTTAATTCTATATCAACACTTTCTGTTTCATACATTTCGATATAAGAAGTTTTATACTCTACAACTGCTTTTGGAGTATGATATAAGAATTTATCTATTGGCTGTGATTCAATTTCTAATGAGGAAGAAACTATATTTACTTCTAATTGTTTTGCAATATCATCACTTCCTTTTGTATATGTTATTCTAATTGGATAATACCTTATTTCTGCAAAATTCACATTTATTGTCTTTATATCATATCCTCTTCCAGTTATTTCTATTGTTTTGTCTTGCCTTGCTAAATATAATCTACAATAATCATAACATTTCATTGTTATTACATAATCACCAAGTTGTTCTACTTTTATAAAACCATTATAATCAGCTATAAAACTATATATTGTTAAAACGGAAAATCCATTCCATATATCATCACTTCTCACATGATTTGGATTGTCAATTATTTCTAGTATCTTTTTTAAACCTCCAGAAGTTGTTGGATCTGTAAATCCATTCAAATTTGGAGAATCTATTGTATAAACAATTGTATTTAATCCTTTCAATAATTCTACAGTTTCATCAACACAAATTATTCTAAATGAATCTGAACTAGATGATAAACCATCATCAGAATATGCTGTTACTGTAAATGTTGTTGTTGTATATCCTTCACAACTATCAATTTGACCTGAAATAATACCAGTATTTTCATCGAATGTTAATCTATTTACACTGGGAGATATTCTCCATTTAGATGGAACTCCTTCAAATGTAGGTATGATTTTATAATCAGTTCTTGCCATTATAATGTAAGAAAATGAAGAATAATCTACATGTTGAATTATAAAGCCAGCCACGATACATCATTCCACTCAAATCTTTATAACTTCCATCAGCTTCACTTTCTTTCTTTATTTGTATATCAGTACTGTAAGGTTTACCATCAAGACCTAAAAACAATCCAGTATAGACATATCCAGGTTTGAAACTCACAGTTGTTGTTTGCACATTATCCCAAGCAGTTGATGGTGTTTTTATATCTTTAAATCCAGGAATAACAACATTACCATTATTTTTTACTCTATATTTTATAACATAATTACCTGCTTCAGTAATCTTTAAATATCCTTCAGCTCTTATAGCAACCATTTCTGAAGAAGGGAAATCTGGCGAATCATCTGATGTTTCTGGATAAACTGATTTTGTCATTATTGTTGGACCACTTAAAGTTTTTGATCCATCAAATAATTTACTCCATAATTCATTACTAAATTCAGATGCAGAATAAGGTTTCATTCCATAAGCTCTAAATCCAGTCAATAAATTACCTTCATCATTCTTCTTGAATTTTAATGTTAGAGTAATTGAATTCTTTGCATCAGCTATTACTATATTCACATCAACTCCTTCTGTTGGTATTTCATTTGTCAAATATCCACTTATTGCTCCTGTTCTTCCATTAAGTACTAATCCATCTGGTAATGGAGTTGAACTACTTACTGATGCAGAAGTAAAATAACCAACACATTTTGGACCTGCTATATCAACATACATTTTGTATAATTTCAATTCATTATTATCAAATCCATAACTACAACTTTCAACAGAAGGTAAAGATGTAATTCTTAATTTCACAATCTGTTCATAACCATCTTTTGATACAAATGTTATTGTATAATCAATATCAAATTCATTGTCAATCACATATTGAATACTTCCTGTATCTAATAATCTCCAATTATTTGGCAATTCTGGTTCAATTCTAATTGAGATTGGAACATCATCACAAGTACAAGTATATGTTCCTTTTTCATATAAATCAAATGACACTTCATCAGAAGAATATCGACAATTAGTTTGAACTTTATCACTACAACCTGATCTATCTATTTCACTCCACTGAGGATCACCATTTTCATCTAATTTACATTCTCTTGTCATTTGACCAAAATACTCTAAACCACATGAAATATTAGCAACAATATTAATCTCAGTTTCCGGCCAAATTCCATCTTCCGAAGCTGGACATTTTGGTATTAACACCTCTAAATTAATAGTTCTAGAAATGGTTCTTGCTCCTTCTGGATAAGCATCATTTGTAACAGTAATTGTATAAGCTTTAGCTTCTCTTCCTTCAGTTGGAATACCATAGATTCTTCCACTTAGTTGATCTATCTTTATTCCAGCAGGTAATTGTGGATCAGATGTTATTGTTGTGGTTGTTTCTCTATCAACTGATAAAAATGCTCTATAAGTTGGAACTTCTTTACCTATAAAACCAGTCACTTTATTATTAGAAGCATCAAACACTATCTTTACTTTTGAACAAGTCTTACCACCATAATCATCAGGTTGAAGAGTTGGAACACCATTCACATTTCGACATTCTCTTACTATTCTTATTGGCTCAGAAGTAGCAGTTTTTACATTTGATTCTTGACCTTCTGGACACATGAAATAACTATTACTTCCCATTGGAATATCATCACATGATTTTGGGTAATTACAAGTAGAAGGTAAAATACCTGCTGTTCTAAATGTTGGTGCTAATGCTTGACTATTTTCACCTCTTGAGGTAATATTAAACAAATAGTATTTATAATGCTCATTTATATTTGGTATAAAAAATGATTTATCTTCATTTGCTTTTGGTTGAGCAGATCTTCTCATTGAATGTAATAAATTCCATTCGTTATTATCATTAGATCCTAATACATCCCAACTAATTGCATAGCTATTAAGATCATTGCTATTATCTGAACTCATGTA
Source organism: Proteromonas lacertae (assembly GCA_002245135.1). Taxonomy (NCBI): domain Eukaryota; class Bigyra; order Opalinata; family Proteromonadidae; genus Proteromonas; species Proteromonas lacertae. The sequence goes on along the minus strand of NGBS01001162.1, from coordinate 201,850 downwards.
ATACTGTGTAATCAATACTGGATATGGGTAAATATATTTAAACCATGTATTTCCATAGGCATTATAATTCTCAAAATTATATCTTACAAATCCACTATCTTCTTTTCCATAAATAGAATTAACATAATCTTGAGGTAATATTCTATCATAAATTTTAGCATCAGTTACTGATTCTGCTCCTTCTTCTGCAAATGCAATAATTTTTATGTCTGTTGGATTTGATACTGCTACACATTGATTAACTCCCATATACTGTATATCAATATTCAAATTATCTTTTTTACTCATTGATGATTGGAAATGACATTCTATTGAAATATAATTATCACTTCCATCTACTTTGAAATAGGACTTCATTACAGCAACTTCAACAGTTTGTATTGCAGTTGATCCAATACTTTCTGATTCACTTGTATAATTATCAGGTAAATTATTTAGGTAAACAAGATGATTATTAATATAAGTAGCTATACCACCTGCATAAGTTAGACTTAACATTATTGCATTACTTAACTGAGTATTTGGAACTTTAAATCCATATTTATAGTATCTTACAATACCGCTTGGTTCTGGAAATGAGCCTATTGTACCACGAAACCAATCCTTACATTCAGTCATTGTAATCCAATCAGGGTAATATGTTGAAGTATAATTCCAAATACCACTTCCTGTATATACTCTTTGAACAAAGAAATCTTGAACACTATTTGTACCTGGAGATAATGGAGTAAAAACTCCAACACCTTCTAATTCTATTTCAATACTTGAAACAGATGTAAATGTATAAGTAGCTGTATAATCGCCTTGTGTATCACAAAATGATTTATCAAATGTTGTAGAAATAATTTGATTTACTGACAATATAACACTTTGATCAGACTTCTTAGTAACAACAATTGAAGCAATTCCATTATCAGCTTCACCTATACTAGCGTGAAGAATGAAGAATTGTCTATCACCTTCACATTTTGATGATCTTAATGCTACATCTGTCACATTACTTTTACCATGTGAATTAGTGGCTGTTACATGAACAACAATAGGGTTACTGATTGCTGAAGTCACAGTTCCATAAATAGCACCAGTTTCCTTATCAAAACTTAAACCTCCAATGATAGTATCAATTTCAAATAATGATGCTCCATTTTTAACTTTTGGAGACATATAATAATCAAAACCGACTATTAATTCTGTCATATCAGGATATGTAACAACTGGAACTCCATCTGATGGAAATTCTATATCTATTTCTCTTTGATCGATTATATCTTCTACTTTACCAGAATATATAATTAAATCATCACCTTTACGAACTTTAAAATTACCTCCCAATATTGCGTTACTATTAATTATCAATTTTATACTTGCTTCTTCTTTTACACAAACCATTCTAGTTATTTGATCATCTAGTGAATCATAAGAATTACTAGTAAACAATATCTCATCTCCTTGTTTAACAGTAAATAATGTTCCTGGATATCTTAAGGTGTAAATGAAATAAAATATATTGAAATTGCAAGTTGGTCTTACATGGAATGTAATTTGTTTTGCAGTTACACCATTTATTGTATATCCATATATTGTTGAAGCATGCCCTGACACTTTTTCTGCTGCAGTTCCACTAATTACACCATCTTCACTTAATGATAATCCTTTTGGTAAATCTGTTGAATGATATATTATTTTCATTGAATTCTTACTTGTACAAGTAATTGGTTCTATTTCGGAATTTTCAAAAATATCAATAACAAATGCATCACAAACGAATTGATCTTCAGGAGCTGTAAATTCTCTAATTTCTAAATCCAATTGACATGTCATTGTAAATGGAGGATTATTATCGACTTTATTATCAATTCCTCTCATTGTGACTGTATATAAAGTGGATGGTATTATTTCATCAGTATAACCAGTAATATAACCTGTTTTTGTATCTAATTCTAAACCAATTGGTAAATCTCTATCGATTTCATAACTATTAACTTTACGAGCAGTTACCCATGCTTGTAATACTGGTTTATTAGCAGGAATTGGAGTGTGAGCTGGATAAACTGCTTTCATCAAAGAATATTCAAATAATCCTAGATGTTGATGAGCTATTTTATCAGGACCAATAAATACACCTGTTCCAACTGGACCTCCACTAGCTGCACCTACCTGAACTTCATATCTAAATTGATTATCAGCACCAATACCTCTATGTTGATGTATTTCGGTTCTTTCTTTTAATCCACCTATTAAATCAGATGTAGGTGTTGAACAATCTTCAGGACCTTGTCTTGGCCAAGAATTACCTGCATTATTATAATAAACTTTAGTAGAACCACTGTATCCAAAGAACGTTCTCTGATCACCATGATAAAAACCAATTGAACTTAATGAAGATTTCTGTTCTAAATGCCAACCATATTCTGGCCATAATGACTTTCCTGTTGTGTAATTTACATAATCTCTTACACCAACATATAATAATTCTTTTGCACCACTGCTTTGAGAATCATAAGTAGCTGTACAACTAGCTGTTTCAAATCTATAGAATCTGATTAACCATCCAAATTGATAATTACCATGACTATTTGTGATATAACGAATGTAAATATTAAAAGTGCAAGTACTATGATCATTTTCAGAAATAGCAGTTACTGTAACAGTGTGATAATCATGTGCACCACTAAATGTTCCACTTATCATACAAGTATTACCATTCATTGTAATTCCAGCAGGAAATGCAATAGAGGATGAAGCTCTACAACTACCAGGTTTTATTCTTCCTATATAATTGGGGGTGATTGATGCAAATCTAGTTTGGTAAAAAGGAAAATCATTTGTTGGATATTGAAAATATTGAAGTGGAGTTGAACCAGAATTTGATCCTATACTTAATTTTAATGGAATTTCAACTTCATTTTTGTCATCTCTACAAATAATTGTATATGTTTGTTGTGCTGATTCTTCTGTTACTCCTTCAGTATAAATTTTACCTAATTTATCAATCTTTACTCCTGTTGGTAAAACAGAGGCAGTACAGTTTTTTATTGGAGCATTGCATCTAGGCGGTTGAATAGTAAACGCTTCACTCTTTGATATAGAGAAAATACCATCTTTTACACCGTAAGTACAACTTGAAAGGGTTCCATAAGCAACTAGTGTAATGCTTCCACTGTATAAAGCACCATCATTTACATATTTTACTGTGTATTTCTTTTGAGAGTGAATGCTTTTTGATTTACCTGAAATACCACAATTGGAGGATAAAGTCAATCCTGGTGGTAATCTTGGAACAATGACACATGATGCAATATCACTTTCACAAGTTACAGCTCTATCAAATGATTCTGTTAAAGTCGAAAACTCTAACAAATCGCTTTTAACAGTGCATGAAGCTGCTGTTAAGCCTATTTAAAAAATATATATACAATATTATACTCAATATTGCCAGAAAACTCAATAAAAACCTCATAGAATAAAGATCTTGAATGAGTAAATACAAACCTTTAAAAAGTATAAGCAATATATATAACCCAAATATTATAAAGGAAGTTATAAATATTACCCCCTTCCAAAATATCTTTGTTTTGTATTTTTTGTTTATTTCTTGCTTATTCTTTATTATATTACTTGCATGTAATTGTAATGATATTTACTACATATATTGAGATTATTTTTGAATTTTATTACTAATTTCCAGATGAGTGACTGTAATTATTGTATATAATATTCACATGAAAAATACATTTTTGGTAATGTTTCACTGATAATATCCGATTTTCTATTCATCAAGTTTAATAAAGGTAATATTCTACAACTCTTTACAGCGAATAAGATAATTATCCATAATATAAATTCATTTTTAGTAATCTTTATACATTAAATAGTTACAGTCAATTTATTAAAGATGGATTATAAATCTCAACAAATATTTAACTACATCCTTTGAAGATTTGTTTTCTCAATGTCAATCATTTTCTCATAATGACTTTACAGCTATATAATTTACATTATCTCTTACACCTACCTCAGTATAACTAATATCTCTTGTTTGTTTTATTGTATATCAATATTGCTGTGGCCATTCTTCTGTTATTCCAAAAAAATGTTTTAACTATCAATGAGAGTTAGTGTTTTTTGATATACCTGAAATACCACAATTGGAGGATAAAGTCAATCCTGGTGGTAATCTTGGAACAATGACACATGATGCAATATCACTTTCACAAGTTACAGCTCTATCAAATGATTCTGTTAAAGTCGAAAACTCTAACAAATCGCTTTTAACAGTGCATGAAGCTGTTGTTAAGCCTATTTGAAATATATATATACAATATTATACTCAAAATAGCCAGAAATCTAAACAAGAACATCCTAGAATAAAGATCTAAAATGGTTTGATACAAATTAAATACTTGTATAAGAAAATCATAAAAACCAAAATTAAGAGTGGAAGTTATAAATATCACCCCCTTCAATTATTTTAGAATGTATTTTGTGTTTTTTTCTTGTTGATTTTTTATAATATTATTGTCATATTAGTATTGTTTAATACAATATTACTTGTGTTCTTCAAATACTTGTTTGTTCATTTGAAAAGACAAATTATTTGTTAATTAAATAATATTGTATCTATTCATTACTCTAATACAACCACATAAAAATATTATTAAAAAGAAACCTTTCGAATAAAAATTAATTTAAATCTCTTTATCAGGCAACAAAGACTGTATCAATCTCTGATATTCTTCATCCTGCTTAATAACCTGAATATTATATTTATTCACTATATTACTAAACGTAGTTAAATCATAATATAACTGTGCTTTCATCTTTGCACCATCAGAAATACTTCCAGGAGTATTTGGTCTTGGAGTTTTCTTATTTCTTCTATTTAACACTTCTTCAGTCTTTTTAATTGTCTCTAAAACATCTTTAGATTTAACAATATAAGTATTCTTTATCTCAGTAATGATTTTTGTAAATAATATGTTCTTCATTTCTGATGATAATTTCACACTGTATGATAAGAGGAATGTATCAATTGGCTTACATATTGTATTAACATAAGCAGATGCAGTGGATGGTGCTATTTATATTATATATATATATATATATATATATGTATACCTGGTTTATTAGTCATTCTATAAGCAGGAGGAATAGATAATACTCCATCTAAATTAACTAAACACTTTTCAATAATAAAGTTAGCTATTCTGTCATACAATTCATTTCTTGATAATAATATTGATGATAGACATTCGTTTAAACTTTCAGTTACATCTTCAATTAATGAAGAATCAATATATTGAGAGAGTAACGTGGATATATCAACTGATAATGTGTTGTAAAGAGTGTCACAATCTAATAATAATGAAGTTAATATATCATTTGAAGTATTTTCATCATTCTATTATATATAATAATAATATTAATATACAATTATATGATTAATCCATAATGAATATTGTCTAATTAGTTGAAAAGTAAACAATACAAATTCATCTACAACTGGTAATATAAACACCTTTTCACTGAATATCTCGTACAATATTTCATATAATAAATTAGAAACGTCTAAATTGTATTTTAATTTATTATTTGTTGATAAACCTATCTTTTCTTCATTGCACTTGGATATAAATTTCGTTTTATAATCTTGTAATATTACTGTAGAATAGATAGTAAACTATTCAAATAATAATAATATATATATAATACATTAAATTTCTTCATGAATTTAGCAGTCCAAGGTGATACAAAGTTGTTAATACTATTAGAATGGTTTGGATTTAAAGCTGACAATTTATCATAGAAATTCACAAATAATGAATAAATTGTATGAAATTGAGACATTACAGGTGGTGAAAATAATTCATTGAAATTCTGCATAAAATGTTCAGTAATTCCTCTCCATAAACTGTTATTATAAAAATCAAAAGCTCTTCTTTGAGGATCAATTGGATCTGCAATTTGATTGGCTAAATCATTAAACGCTTTAAATTGATTGGATGCATAACTGTAAAGATTATCCAATATTTTAGACAATCCGTTATAACTATGTCTAACATTTTCATCCAATGATTCTTGAGTAATTAATTTTGTAGAAATTGGTATAACCACTTGTTCTCTTATAATATTTTCAACATGTTTTCTATTAACACTTGCTACATAACATCTAAATAATAATTGTAAATCTCTTCGGTTTGGAGTAAATGCTAAATCAATATGGGTAAGTTTATCAACATAAGACAATAACAACCCATCTAAATGGTTTAATAATGATTGTTTACACATTTCAAATCTGCTTGTAATTGGACCTAATGACTGGTTTATTTTGGCTTGAGATATAAATACTGTTAATTGATATATTAATCGTGATAGTCTTTGTAATACATCCATTGTCATTGGATTTATATTTAACAATTCTTCACATTTTGATAAGAGTTGTTCTATATTAGTGAATAGTTCTAAAACACGTTTTTGTTGTTGTAATTGTTTATGTCTTTGGATTAATGAAGAAAATGTTGTTTGAACTGAGAGTAAATTCTGCGAAACTTCATCGGATTGCATTTTTGCATATTTTAAGGGTACTTCCAATGAATCAAGGCCTTGTTTAATCTGTTTAAGCTTTGAAGATAATTCAACAAAGGTAGCATAATCATGATTAACAGAATCTATCAATTGAGTTTTTATTGACTCGTAATATTTTGATAAATCTCTTTGAATGACTTCTAAAGGAATACTTGCAGAAACTGCTTCAACCCAAGCATTGACATTGAAATCTGCTGGACTCAACGCATTAACATCAAAGCAATAATCAGACGTACTGTCAGTGCTTTGCATCAGAAGATATTTAAATGAATAAATCAAAATAAGAAAGACAGGATCTGATCCAAATCAAAAAGCTTGATCATAAAACTGTTTTAAAAATAAAGAAATGGGATCTTTTTGCAGTGCTCCAGGTATTTGATTTTTTGACAATATATTCTAGTGAATGGAGAGTTTTCTGACAAATCTACAACCCAAACAAAGGTTGAACAAGCTAATATTCATGAAGACAGTCGTAGTAATGACAAGAAAATATCACCAGAAGTTGAAAATAATGATAAAAAAGTTGTAGACGAAAATAAATATAGTAAAATAGAAGAATCAAAACTTAATGATAATAATATACAAGAATCCAAGATGCAGAACGAATTTGAAGAATTTAAAAGCAAAGAAAAAGTTGATGAAATACTATCTCCAGTGAATACACAATCAAACAATAATCCAATGAGAGTTTCATTTGGTGATAGTTTTGGTCCATATTCATTAAATCCAGACCATGCAACACGTCCAGTAGAAGGTGGTTACAAACTAGGACCTCGTGCTGCATCAAAAGATGGAAATAATGGTATAGTAAAAGCTGGTCCAATGAAGAGTGGATTTAGAGCTGTTAGAGTAAGTTCAGCGTTGAATCCTAACCCTGTATTTACCGATAAACAAGTTGAATTGACTGAAAAACAAAGAGAAGAAGCTGAATTTTTACAAAATGTTACAGTAAGAGATCCAATAAGAAAGAAGGAAGGGAATTTAGCATTTAGAGCAGTAAGAAATTCAATAGTGAGAAAAGGATATATAATACCTCCAGATAGTACAATTGATAAAAAAGTATCAGATAATACTTCATTAGAAGAAGATATAAAGAGAGTTCAATTAATAGAGAGTTTAGTGGGAAGAAGAAGCGTTCATGATGAAGATGCTGGTAGAAGAATTAGAACTGACTCAATTGAAGAAGAAACAGAAGCATAGAAGAAGAAATGTTTAATATTGTTTCTTTCTTTTGTATAATTAAATAAATAAATATATATATATAAACATAAAAGATTAATATTTATTAATTATTTATTGATTTCTTTTTATTGGTTTTATTAAATATTTAGATGTGATTCTATCTTTTCAATTCTTTCAGTCAAACTTATTAACAGATACTGAAATTCACCTAAAATGTTTCTTTCACGATTTATTTGATTATTTTCAATTTTACTATCTATAATAAATAAAATATTGAAATAAAAATACCTTCTTCTATTGAATTATGGAGTTGATAAGTAACTATATTCTTTGAATCAAATGTATATTTTCTTAATAATTCTTTATCTTTAATACCAACTGATATATGTATAATTCCTATTGTTTGACCACATTTGCATTTAATCTCTCGATATATGGTAGGATTTTCTTTATCATTTTCCAATATTTTATTTTCACGAGTTTCAATACAATTAATTACATCTATTTTTAGAAATGAACAAAATACTTGACAAAGTAAGTGTATGGCCTATATCATCAACTGTAACGAGTGAAAAGCTATCACCTATAATTGAATTACAATATCTACATTGAAAAACTGCTATATTATCTGTTTTATTCATTTATTATGTATTGGCTTGATTATGAGTTTGCCGAATCAAAAACGAATATATATTTTAAAATAGAAATATTATTATCAATAATTGATTATTTAATGAAATTATATCTTAATTATGTTAAGCATACTGTTGACTATGAGATCTAGGAGATATATGTCTCTTTCTTTCAGATTTCTCATTTGTACTATTTATATATAATTCATTAAATAATCATACTTTATTAGAGTAGCATTAGATATTGGAAGAGAAGCGAACACTGCTTTTCTTTCTTTCTCCATTCTCTCGAGAAATTCCTCTCTAGCTGATCTTTTGTCTCTTCTAACTGGTGAATATGTAACAATGGGTGATGGTCCACGAAATGATCCTGCCTAAAAATATAAACAGACAACAATTATACTGAATTCTTATATAATGGTGATCCTAACTCAATCATCTTCTGTTTCACAGGTCTAATATACATATATAGATTAATATAATACTTAATAATCAAAGGCTCAGTAGAAAGTGCTCTGGGTGGTTTTGAAGGTAAATACTTTTCACTTATTCTCATATATCTTGGAGTTACTGAATTAGTATTAAAACTCATTCTTTCTAATTTCTTTGTTCTAAGCCATACTTCATAATCCATATCATCTTCTTTCTATTCATATTATTATTTTTATAAATTATTAATATATACAAGAGGGAATGGATCAATCTTTTCAATCTCCAATTTTCCTATTTATATGATAAATACAATTATATATACTGTGTGATTTACTGTGTTTCTTTGGTTTAGATTGTTGTGGAGGAGGAGGAGCTTGTGCTGGTTGAGATTGGGGCTGTACATTATTATGTGAATTTTTACCATCATTTCCATTCAAAGATGGCTTTTGAATCTTCATATTTGCTGTTAAATGTTTCTTCTTCTTTTTTGGATGTTTTCTCTTCTTCATTGTTTCATGCAATTTTCTTCTATATAACAATATTATATATATATATAAATAATAATTAATCATACGATTGAATAAGTGATCTATATTCTGGTATTTTATTCAAATCTTCTAAATCCATTTCATCTTCGGAAGGATCACTATCACTACCTGCATCATCATCATCATCAACAACTAAATCATTCTTTATTGAACTAGATATTCTACTATTTATATAATCTAAAGTAAATTTAGGTGGAGATAACTTATCAGTGGATGATTTTATTGGAGATGTTGTTGAAGATGATGTTGTATGTTCAAATAGTGTATCTTCATCCATATCAATAATTGGGTGATCAAATATTGATGTATTTTTAATTTTATATTCATCATAATAATATAATGTTTCAATTATTTTATAACCTAATTTCTTTAAATCAATTATTCTGAATTGAGTTGGTGGTATGTTTAACCCTTTTGGAGTTTTATCTGTATTTCCATTTCCACATAATGATGTTTCAATTGTCATTGGATATTTTATTCCTACATTATACATATATATTCTTCCTGTATTTTTCTTTGATTTTTGAACAATAAATCTTGAATCATCAAAACTGAAATATCCTTCTATATATATATAAATATAATATATCAATACTTGGAGTTTTATAATCACAAATAGTCTCTAATAGTAAAGGATATATTCTTGTTTCTTGAGGTGAAACATATACAACATGATCAGATAATTTAATAGAAATACTGTCACTACTACAGCCATATATAAAAGAATTCATTTTTCTACTATGCCCATGTAAATCGATATAAAATTCAATTGATCTATCTTCCTTAAATTGATTAACAAGTTTTTCAATTGCATGTATGACTGGATATAATTCTTTATTACTTTTACTATATCTTCTATTTAAATCCATTCCTGATAATGAACATCTGTAATTGCCATGAATTACACCATCAACGTTGATCATTGGAACAAATTTGAATATATAATTACTTCTTAAATACTATATATAGCAATAAATAAATAAAATAAAAAATTAATAATATAAAAAATACCTTAGCAATAGGATTATCATTTGATAATAAATATTTAATTACTCCTTCCATTATAAAACTAGAAACAGTTTCACCAGGATGAACTCTTGCTGAGATAAATATTCCTTTTCTTTTTCTAATCTCATCAACATTTTGAGTTGGTTCTGTTATTGTTAATAAATCTACTGTATTTCCAATTAATGATTTTGTAAGAGTCTGTCTTCTGATATAACAAGATGTGGATGGATCTGATACAATCTCGCTTATAAATGACTGTAAATTAGTATATGTATATCTATATATTATATGTATAATATATATATTACATACGGATAACAATAGGCAAAATAAACAAAATCATCTGGAGAACTATTAAATTGATAACTATATACACAAAAAAACATAAAAAAAAAAAGAATACATAAATGATAACGAATATAAAGCTTTAGATTTCTTCTTCTTATACTTCAAACCATTTTTATAATAACAAATATCATATCCACCTCTAATCCATCCAATCTCTGATTTCTTTGATAACAATTCATGATATACTAACGGCTGCATTCCTTGGTTATACAATGAATCAGGCTTCATCCAATTAATGATATTAAACTTAACAGAATAACCTCTTGGAACTCCAGTTATCATAAAATAGTACCATTGTATATTACCGTATGTAAATAAATCTTCCCTTAATATTAAATCATATTCTAATTGATAAGGACTATAATTGTTGTTGTTTACTGCTATATCCCTTGAGGCTGAACAGTAATGAAAGCAATTTCTTCCTTTTACTTGAAATGCTTTGTATAAATTGCCTGATTCAAATTCTGATGAAAAATGAATTGATAGATTAAATCCAGCTGAATCTTCTTCACAAACTGGTATAATTGAGTCAAATACCCTAGTTTTATAATATGGAAATGTGTAGATAGGGTAATATTGAATATCTCCACAACTATGACCTATCATAGATATAGAAAACTCTTTAAGAGCTTCACATCGATTTCTATAAACAAATTAATAATAATTGTTTTGTACTTATCGTATGTCATTATAGGAGATGCTGGATTCCATCTTATATGGTCAATACTAGGTAATGGATTTGGATAACTGTATATAGGACGCTATTTAATTACTACAATAATCTATAAATACATGTTTAACATCTTCTGGTTTATCCGATTTAATCAGAGGTAATGGATAAGGAATACCAAGCTTATCATAAATAGCGTAAGGATTTTCTTTGTCCTCACCCATTCTTATCCCTACATCTTCGAAGTCATCCTCCTAAAATGATATATCGAAGTATATACAAAATAATCTTTGGAGGAATGCTTCATATTTTCAAAACAACAAAATTACCACAATGACACTCGTATTGTCATTTGTAACGAATCTATATTTAGAAATTAAAAATAAACTAAAATACACTAAATTACAAGAAATTAAATTATTTATATCTAAACAAGGTCAGTTCTAAGAGGAATATTTTCGGTAGAATTAGTAGACATTTCATCGTTATATAACTTCTTAATACTACGGATAGGAGTCTCTCTACAATATGCTTTAACTATCATCCCTTCATCGCTCAATTTTATTCTAATTGTATATCTCAAAGATGACATTATATCTCTTGCATTAATCAACCAAGTTTGCTCTGGTAGAAGAGTACCATTCGCAAAGACTATTTGTTCTTTATTATTATCCTTCAAAGACAGTACAGTTCTGTTCAAATCATAATGAATCAAATTCAATGAAGATCCAATCAAATTCAAGATGATTTCATATGGAAATCGAGGTTTCTTTTGTGTTAATCTGTAAATATAAATATTCATATTCATATATATATATATATATATACATTGATTTTAATAAAGAATCATCTGCTATTTTATTAGCCAATTCTCTACCAATTTCATATTTTGAAACACCATCAATTTCAATAGTAATTATTTTCCTATTTGAATGGTTAATTAATGGATTTAAAACCAATTCATAACAGACATTCAATATTCCTGTTGATAATTGATCTATTTCTGTTGCATTATTTATATCAATATCAATATCTATAGAAACATATATATATTATTAAACAATATAATAATGAAAATACTTGATGCTCCTGTTGATATTAGTAATACAGCATCATTGGGTGATGTTTCACCACTTATTTGTATTGGATCGATTATCTCCTGATATATTCTTGATAAGATTGATGATAATATTTCATGCGGAACTCGAGAATCAGTAATTATAATCAAATTGATTTGTTGAATTAGATTAATGTCTTTATTGAATTTATTCTACATATATATATAATAATTATTACTATTAAATAATACGTTAATATTACATATTCCTGCAATAGTAAAATCATAATCGCTATTCAATAATGTCAATGTAATAACAAACTCTGTTGGATGTACAGAATCATTAGCGCTTATATCTTTAGGAATCTCTGATTTATTATTTCTTAAATTATTAATTAGCAATGGAATTGTTTGAAATAATAATTCAACTATATATATATTTATATATATATAATAATAGTATAATTAATACAATTAATTGGTACAAATGGAACTCCACAAGATAAAAACATTATATTATCATTACTAATTTGTAAACTATTTGATAATAATGATAATATATTCTCCATATCTCTCTGACCTTGTAAACCTGTATAACTGTTAGAAATCCCAACTAACCAAAATAAATAAGATATATTTGAAGATGAATTTAATTGATGTTTTACTAATTGTAAATTTGGACAGATATTTATATTATTCGTTATTTTACCAACTATAATTGGTTGTGTATGAAATGATATTAAATACATTTCACATTGTTTATCTTTATCTTGCAAAGGATAATATTGAATATCAATACCTTTAACATGTGAAATATGTCCACTTTTTATCTAAGATAATTATATATATATATATATATATATATTTATATATACAACATGATAGAATGGTTTTTCTAATTCAAATTTTCCTAAAGCTTTTAATAATACCAAAACATTTGTTACTTTCTTTTCTTTTAAATCACAACTAACTACAATATCGTGAATTGGTTTATAGTATTTAAAATGTCTCAAATCATCAGGAAATGGAATATCTGGTGCTACTTTTGGCCAATATGAATAGACAAGCCTTCGCCAAGCTTTTCTTAAATCAGTAAACTCTGGATTAAGTTGATCTTTTCTCCACTGTTTTTCGCTCTAATATTTATTTTATTAAATAAACATTATTATACAATTGCAATTTTCTTAAATACTCCATCTAATTTTTGTGTCAATGATGTTGCTGTTCCTCTTCCACTTACTGTTGCTTGATTGTCATGATATTTACATCCATAACATTCTAATAAACTACACATTATTGGATAATATATTTCTGGGTTATGTTCAATTTCTTGTCTTGTTGGGATAGTCATTGAATGTTTAGAAACTTGTAAATAGAATCTTTTGATCCCTTCATCTATTGCATCATTTATTTTCATTCTATCAATCTTTTCAATTTGTTCCTATATATTATTGTAATTATATATATACAGTATAAGTAGATTTTGATTCTTCTAGTCTAATTCGCTTAATTGGTTGCTGAATTATTTCATCTTGATTTGGAACTGAAAGTGGAATTTGCGAATAATAGTTACTATAACTATAATCTTGATATCCGTCTATAATAATTATTTAAGTAAAATCATACTCCCAGATATAAGTTGAGAGTTTGAAGAAGATGTTAAGTGATCTTCTTGTAAGAAAGATGGAGTGTTATACATTAAAAAATGAAATGAAAAATAAGAAAAAATATCCGTTTCAAGTATTTTATTTTCACACACCAACAAAATGAAAAAAAGTATAAATAACTAAATAATTTAGTTCTAACTAGGAACAAGAGGTAAAGTACTATTAGAAAAACCAAGTCCACTCACTTTCACATTCTTTTCATCATTCTTCATACTATATATTCTTTTCATTTCTTCTCTTCTTCTAACTAATTCTTTATATGCACCTAAATCATAATAAGGTTCACCAGTGGCTGGATCACGATAATGAGCAACTTTACCAGTTATAACACACTTCAATGGCTCAACATCTAAATAAAATAAAACAATAAATTCAAAGTATATTATATATAAATACACGAAATATTATTATGTTCTCTAAATATTGATGGATATTCTGTCATATTCTCAAATGTTATTGTTGTAGGATAACCTTTCTTAGAATAATATCTAATATTAGACTCTGTTGCTAATCTTTTAATAGGTGGAGCTTGTTGTTTTGAGGCTTCTTCATAATTTAACATAATTTCTAATGATCTTTTATTGATTGCTTCATTACGCACTGCTTCTTGGATCATTTGGTTTTGCGTATATCTCTTCTTCTTCTTTGTTACACGACGATAATGTGTCTATATATATAATAAAGATATAAAAATATACACAAAATTCTTTTTCTTCATCATCCAATTGTCTTCTTATTTTTGATATTGCTACTTTATCAGCAGTGGATGCTCTCATTGATATTACTCTATTCACATTATTTACTTCAGGCGCTGGTCTTTTTACTTTTGGCTCTTTTGGCATTAGTTTTGGACGACTTCTTAATTTGGCTGGATCTATATATTTCGATTTATTTTTTGTCTAAATTTTAATATATTACAAAACATACTTTTTTATTTAGCCTTTTCTCCTCTGATTCATCCACTTCTAATACTTCATCCACTTCTGGATCATCAAAATCTGAATCTACTGAATCTGTATCGCTTGCTATAACAAATTGTATATTTTATGAATGTAAAATACATTCATCACTAGAAGTAAAGTCATCATCATCACCTTTTTCTTGAAATGCTTCTTGATTCCAAAAAGAATCATCTTCCTGTTTCTCTTCACCTACTAATTGGTTCATACGAACCCCTCGTGTCTTCCTTTTTGCAAAATCCTTCATTAAAAAAATGAAAAAGGTTTGGCTTGATTTTAAAAAATCTCTTTTCTTCTTATAATTAAATGTCAAATAGTGATATTATGATGGACAATATCCCTGAAGATCCAGAAAAAGTAAAATTAATGATACAAGGGTATTTATCAAAAATCAAGTTGTTAGAAACAACTAATTCTGATCTTCAAAAACAAATAGAACATTTAAAATATGCTCATTCAAGACAAGTATATGTTATTTATTTAACTGAAGTGTTAGATTGAAGAATTGAATGATCAATACAGAGAGTTGGAATCAAAATACAATATTTTATTAGTTAAATGTCCTGAATCCATTTCTGCAAAAGAAGAACAATTATTACCAACTCCAGAATATATAGAAGATGGACCTTACAAATATCCTGATTTACCATTTCTTAATTTACCTAATCATCATTCTGGTAGCAATATAATTTGTTGTAAGTTCTTTCCTAATGATTATCATTATATTGTATCAGGTGGAACAGATAAAAATATAATCCTTACACATTTATACATAAATGATGGAAAGTTAGTGTTTGACAAGAATGAATTACTCTTATCTGCTCCTTTATTATCAGTTGTTGTTGAACCTACAGAATGTAATACTATTATAACTAGCAGTATGGATGGAAAAATACATATCATTGATGTTATTGATGATGAAGAAAAAAGAAACAAGAAAATGGTTATAAAAAGAACCATTTCAAATGACAATAATAAATACATTACTTGTATTAAATTTAGTAGTGATGGAGAACTATTTGCAAGTGGATCTTATAATAAAATATGTAATATTTACAATTTAGAGAATGAAAAACCAATTAAATCATTCTATTTCAATAATAATGTTGAAGCTATTGAATGGTTTATGAATGATAAAAAATGTTAGTATTATTTCTCTTTTGTTTTATTATTATAATATTAATAGTTTGATAATTAGTGTAAGAGATGCACAATGCCTTTATTACATTGATTTAAAATCTGATTACAAAGTAACAGAAGTATCAATAAATAGCAATAATGATACTTTTGTTTCATTCACAATATTGGATATGAAAGTATCATATAATCAGAAATATCTTGGAACAATCAATGATAAAGGTACCATTATTATTTATCAATTATTAACTAATAATATAGTATATTTGTTGTGTTTATTCATAGTTGTGGAGATTGTATAATACTGTTTGTGATATTTATTTTAATCCAAAGCTATGTTGGGATAAAGAAGGTAAATATGTTTTATGCAATGTTCAAAATGATAATAGTATTGTAGTATGGTCTTTATCTACAAAGAATGTATTGTCTACTATTTGCAATCATACACAAACGGTATAATATTGCTTTTTTAAATGATATTCTATAGATAAGAGACGTTTCTCTACAATACTTTGATGATCAAATGTTTCTGTTAACTTGTTCATATGATAAATCAATGAAGATTTATACAAGTACATAAATTCTTAGATAATATCAATGATTATAATGCTTTTTTTGTTTATTTGTTTAATACAAAATTATACTGTATTAATGTGTATATATTAACAAGCCTGCATTTCTTTGCTTGAACTCTTAATTATGGGTGGTCACGGGTATATATTGATACGATTGATATAATCTATCTTTTATTCATCTCTATATATTCTTATCTACCATATCTGTCATTTATATACCTTTCTAATAAACATTACACATTTTATATTTTACTAGCAAACCTAACGGTATTCGTTCTGCACGTAAACTTCGTGTTCACAGACAATCTCAAAGATGGAGTATTAAAGTATTAAATACTACTTTTTTAACTCTTGTATAGAAATATAAGAAGACTCACAGTTTAGCCTCAATTAAAGCTAACGCTTTAGGAGGAGCTACAATGGCTAAAGGTATTGTTGTTGAAAAGATAGGTATTGAATCAAAACAACCTAACTCAGCCATCCGTAAAGCAGTGAGAGTGCAATTGATTAAAAACAGCAAGAAAATCGCTGCTTTCGTACCACGTGATGGTTGCTTAAATTTTATTGATGAGAATGATGAAGTCTTAATTGCTGGTTTTGGTAGATCAGGACATTCAGTTGGTGATATTCCCGGTGTTAGATTCAAGGTTGTAAAAGTTGCAAATATTTCATTATTGGCTTTATTCCACAGAAAGAAGGAAAAGCTCCGAAATTAGAATAATAATGTATTTTATATGAAAAGAGTTCGAGAAATACAAGTGTTTTTGTTTTGTTTGGGGTATGTTATTCAAAAGGAAAATATATTAATTTACTTTTTATTCTTTTTATTTGAATTTCTGATATGATCAGCTACGCTTTTTTTTATTATACAATAATAGCATTTATCACTTTTTTCTTGTATATAAGATACAGGCAATGATCTTTTACATACTATACATCTTTTTCCATCTTTAACTTCTTTAATTATTGGATTAAGTAATTTTGATGGTATTAACTGTTGAAAAGCAAATTTTTTGCATATAATATCATTGTTATATATCACACACTCTTTTATTTCATGTTCTTTTTTACAATCATTACAACAAATTATTTCAGAAGGATCTGAATGTAAAATATAATCCTCTTTAGGCCTTTTATGATCTCTTTTCAAATTTCTACAATGCATACAATCTGTTAGTTCATCCTTACAATTATTATTATAAAATTTCCATCTATCTCTTATATCTTTACATACTGGACATATCTTTTCACCACATTTTGATTTAAATGTCCAATCATATATATCAGAAATATTTACTTCTTTTCTACAATTTATACATATCCAATTTTTATCATATCTAAACAACTCAACCGATCTATAAGAATTTTTACAACTATTACATTTCATATCTATTTCACATAATTCATCATAAACTTCTTTAGGATTAGATAAGTCTTTTAAACTAGTAAATTCAACCATATTCAATATTTCAATCTTCTTTGGATGTCTCTCTCTCATTCTTTTTACACCACGATTAACTGCACACTCTTGTTCTTCTCCTTTTTCTTCTTTAATATCAAAGCAATTATGATCTATTGTTTCAGCATACTCAGCTTTTACATTGTTATTAATTTCTGGAATAGTAAGTAGTTCTATATCATTATTTATATCATTATTTATATCATTATTTGTAAATATTGAAACATTTGGAGGCAAAATCTCATTATTCATACTTTCAGCTACATTTTGTAACCTTGTATCAAAATTACTAACATCTACATCTACATTTACATTATTATTATCGGGGTTTAAATTATTATTATTATTATTATTATTATTTGGAAGAATATAATCATTGTTAGTTATAGAATCATCATTCTCATGAGCTAAATTACCAAGTACATCAAAATCACTATTATTATTATTTACTTGATATATTTCATTATCAAAAACATCAGAGCAGTAAAATACACAACATAATTTGCATAAATTCATGGTTTTTACTTTTCTAATTTCATCTTTTAGAAAATAATTATGGCATCCATCACATTTTATTCTTTCATTTACATTTTTACGTAAATCTGGATTAGTACCGGTAGAAGAATCATCTTTACTACTACTCTTTGTTTTTGTACTTTTAGTGTGGCTTTTACTACTACTATCATTACTTGTATCACTAAAATATGATTTTGACTTCCTAGAACAAACACTGGCTATTTGAGTTTTTGAATTTTGTATATTTTGATTAGCTTGTTCTATATCACCATCATCTATCCTTATAATTATAGGATCATTGTCTTTTTTGTATGTATTATGTATTATATTACTGTTATCTAAAACAATTTCATTATTCACAACTGAAGTACCATCTTTATACATCTCTGTATCATATTTGTCCAAAAAGGAATAATTTCTAAAGAGCGAATGAGCATATGATAGGCAAGATAACACACAACCCATTTTTTAATATTTTTGGTGTATGAAAAATCTTTCTGAAAACCATTGTATTCTAAATGATTTTACATTTACAATAACTACAGTTTTTGAATAAAGATCAATATACAAACACATACAAAAAATCACACAACATATAAAGCTACATAATCTATTTTTTTCCTTCATTCTCTTCACTATCACTGTCATCACTACTTCTTTTCACTTCGCCTTCTCCATCAAAATCATCATGATCATAAGATTTCACAACTTCCAAAGCTTTCTTTCTTGCATAAGCACCAGGAATCATTGCTCCTAATCTTGTATTCATTGTTGTATGCTGAGGATATATTACTGTCTTAGTGCCATATGTACGTGTAACTTTAGAATAATCAACTAGAAACGCTCCATCCACTATTTGTGGTTGTATATCAGCTTTAACTGATTTTTTAATACTTTCTTCAGTAGATATTGTTAATACTTTTTTCTTTATTACTATCAAATAGAATTTTGGAACAAATAACACCATTAATACAACAAATAACACTGCTGATGATCCAATTATTTCAAATATATACTTTATATCCAATTCAAAATCTAGACTTGTTTCTAATATCACTGTAACTACAATTAAGAAAGTAAGTAAACCAAGAGATATAGCCATTGCTTGAGAATCATTATATTCTTTACTTGTCTTTCTTGTTCCCCAAGAATAATATAATCCCAATGAGGCTATTAATAGAAACATGACTATTTGAAAAACTAAAAAGTATATGTTAATTTGACATTTTTGAAATATTACATATTCTATTGTTGTACTCATTTCTATTGATTTATTTGATTGAATTGATCCTAAAGTATTAAATAATCCAAATACTACACAAATTAAAGCATCAGGTATTAGTATATAACTAATCTTCGATAATACTATCATATCAGTTATTTTAGTTTTCTTTATTCCTACATTATTATAAATTGCATGAATTCTCCAGGTTTTAAACACAATAACTGATACACAGTTGATTATTGATATAAACAATAATACCACTACTATTTCACATCCTATTTCAGAATCATTTATTTTGTTATATAATACTTCTAAAAGAATTGAAATACAAGCAGATATAATATAAAAACAGATAAAAAATGGACTACAAGCTTTTAGTTTCTTTCTATACTTAATCACAACCACAAACACTACTGCTGACATAATTAGAATTAATGCCGTTATAACAATTGTAGGAATTGTAACAGTAACAGGTAATTCATAAATTCTTATCTTAGGACCAAAGTAACAATCTTTACTATTTCTGTTTGGTAATATAAACTCTCTAACATCTGTCTTTACAGAAATAATATTGCCATTTGGAGAAATATATCCAACCTCATATCCATAAATCACTTCATTACTTGTAGTTACTGCCACTGTTCCACAACTACATTCAAAACTGGACATCTGAGCTGCTCTTCTTAAATATTCAAATGGAAAAATATAATCTTCATTCATTTCATCATATACTATACCATCTTCAGTAAGTAGTTTTTCTGCCTGTCTATAAGTTGCTACTAACATTTTTATTGATACATCGAATAAAGCCATTCCTTGAGTTATTCGAATTGAACCAAATCTTGTTTTTATCATTTCTTCAAATAATGTAGCTAAATGACTATTTGAATTTTCAGTAAAAGTAGTTACTACTATTGATCCAGATATTTTTGATAATAGATCAAAACCTAATAAATATTCATTTAAATTGAAAATGATTTGAATGAAATTGTTGTTTTTTATAGTTCTTTGTATAAATGACTCTTCAAATTGTAATAACAATGATTCACCTAATAAATTAAACAAAGCTATTTCTCTTTTATTAGTTTCAATTTCCAAATAATTCAATGCTTTATCAATATCTTCAGTATAATTATCATGAGTAATTTGAAATACTTTTTCAAATGAAATACCATTTTCTTTGAAATAGGATATATCATCTGGATCATTCAAAGATGTATGATATATTAACACATATGCCTTAAATGTAGTAGAATCTAAATATGTTTTGGCTGTTTTTAATCTTCTTTCAACCGACAACCCAATCGTAATTACATTTGGTTGGCCATAAGATACTGGATAGAATAAATGTGAAAATAACAATTTATCAGAAGATGATAAATAAGGTAATATCTTATAATTACAGTAATGTGTAACACATCCTAAAATGATAGATATATTCTCATTACTCACCAAATCTTCAATTGTTACAGTATCATTCTCATTGTGATATAATGGATATAGTATTGGTACAATTTGTCTATCATTTATCCCTCCAATTCTATTTTGATTTACAATTAATTCTTTTACTAACGAAAAATACACTTGTGATGATAAATACGAAGTATTAGAGAAATCGAATATAACTCCAACTATTATTGGCTTTATTAAAGTAGAACAAGTATTGTTCCAATAAATTGGATTTACTGCTTTTCTTGAATCTTGGTATTCTATTTTATACTGATTAGTTATTTTAGAAAACATCACATCTATCATTAAGAAACTACTAGTACCAAAATATACAGGACCAGCTGGTGTATCAAAATACAAATTATGTGCTTTTGATAATACTAAATCAAAATTAACATCTTCAGATGATAATAACAGTTTCTTTAGAATTTCATATCCAACTATCACACCTTCAAGTGATGGAGTTGCTTCAACTACACCACAGAATGATTCTTTTATATATTCTTTAAAATCATATATCATTGGATCATTTCCTTTATAATCATAAAAATTGACTGATGGATTAAAACTGGAAATATATTTTGCTCCTGTAAAACTATTACTAAAATCTTGATTAATTGTATCTGAATAAAAGTAATAATAAAACAATATATCATTCTCAAGACTTATTTTACTAGCAGATAGCAATAAAAATAATAGAGATAGATTTTCTATGTAAGCTGTTGAAATAATTACACACTGATTAGGTATTTTCAAGCATATTGGAAATAGTTCTATTATATCAAACAAATCTGAAACAGCCATAGGAATCATTTTAATCATAAATCCTTTAGTTTCTTCTTCAAATGCGTTAATATATGAATATCCAAATTCATCTTTACTATGGATTATAATTGCTATTTTTATTGTTTCAATACAATCTAACAGGGTATATCTAACAAGTGAAACAACACTTAAACCAATTTCAAATATTCTATCTGAACAATAGGAGTTTATCAAATAACCTAAATCAAAATATAATACATTCTTTGAATCAATCATTTCTTGATAATCTTCAAGAGAATTTGTAGTAAAATCAAATATTGCTATTAAAAAATCCTTACTAAATAACTCATCCAAAATATTCTGCATACAATTTGGTTTCCATTTCATACAGAATTTTATTGATGCTTCTATACTGTATTTTTCAAACAATCCTTCTTCGTAATATTGAGATTCTTTTAAAACTCTTAACATTACATATAGAGATGAAGTTTTTGATTCATAATACTTCTTTTCATGTATTATTGCTACCACCATTTTCTTTTTTTCTTTCAAACCATTTCCATCTTTCCAGTTGCAATGAAGAGCAGTATCTTTTTCTGCAAAATCTTTATCGAATTGTCTCAATTCTACAAAATTAGATAATTTGAATTCTAACAACATATCAATGTAGTGAAAATATAATATCATATGAGAACTTATTCGATTGTTTGGATTTAATTTGATTGGACCAACTTCAGTTTCTATTTCCTTTAAATAAAGTTCTGAAAATTCTTTTGAATCATCTAATTTTTCGATTTCCATCCACATATATATTACCTTCAATAAATCATATATTTTATTCAATGAATAATAATCAAACAGTGAGGATTTATTATTCTTTTCAGTATAATACTTCAAAGTTGTATAACTTGTAAATTCTGTATCAGATGGATAAGCTGAACCATACATAAGATGGTATAATGAATCAACATAAGTAGGAGATTCGTAAAACCATTGTATGAAAAATACAACTCCATCTCCAAGCTCAGACTGCATTAAGTTATTAATCATCTCACAAATTTCATCACTTGAATCACAGAATACAACAGCACTTCTATCACTGAATTCCAAATTATCTAATAATACATCTTCATCATAATCTTCTATTGATCTTGAAAATATTGCTTTATAACCATTTTCAGCTAAAAGAGCATTTATTTGATCATATAAATCTTTCAATTTAGCATCATAGAATAAATAATAGTCAACTTCATATATTGCATAAGGTATCAATTGAATCACTTTGTTAAGTGAAAACAATGTATTAGCTTCTGTTGCTATCAAGTTCTTTAAACAATATTCATTTCTAAAGTTGGTAATATAAAACATTTTATCAGTCTTTCTTATTAAATCTAATATTTCTGTTTTAAACTGAGGATGTGTTAATAGAATACATGGATTTAATGAATCATCATCTATATATTGTTGTATAAAGTCTCTAATTTCTATATCTGTTGTTAAATATACAATACCAGCAAAATATTGAACTCCTTGTTTTATGTCTATTATAAGAAATAAATAACAATATATATATATATATACTAAATGCCATAAAATTCAATACTTGAGCAAGTAATGATGATATTATCAAATCAGATTGTTTTTGATAAACCAATCCTAAATGAACTTTTTGTATTTTCACTGGAGTAATTTCATTGGATATTGAAAAGTCACATTGTTCTTGTTTCAATGAGAATAAAAGAGGATTTGGCTTGAATAGATAGGAAGATGGAAATACAATTTCTCTGACACCGTTATTATAATATGCCAATAATAGAGGATACCTTATACTATTTGATTCATCTAATTGAAAATCACCAACTATCTCATTGTGGAATACTTTACCATATAAATCTTTTAATGTTTCATTATGGATAATCATCTCATATATAAATTCAAATGCAACTTCTGTAGAACCGGAATAAATAGGTTGATGATCTGTTAAGAAATAATAATCTAGAATTGGTTTCGATTTTGATTCATCAACTACTAATGATGAAATATAAACATTATCTAAATATTTTGATGGAATATTATATATTAATGATTCATGATTGACAAGAAGAGAGAAAATCTTCCATTTATTTTTATCCAAACTATAATGACTTAATTCAGATAAAAAATAACCCAAATCAACTGAATCAAGAAATGTCATTATAAGACCTGGATGCTTAAAAATATTTAATAATATCGAATATGTTTCTGCGGATACTTTTGTAAACTTATACACACTATAACCATTTCCTTGTTGAGAAATTGAATAAGCAATAATTTCATCTAAAATTTCTCTTGATACTTTGTTATGATTATATATCAAATGACAGTATTTAGTAGAAGCAAGAAATTCTGTAAAATAACCAAAAGTTGGATTAATGATTTGATTTGGAACTTTGGATGTGTAGACAAATTTACTGTTACATGTAGTACCCATTAAGTAATCTGTTGCAAATATAATTATTGAAGATTTATTCAAATAGTTTACCATTGATTCTACACAAGAAGAAATAACTGGTGCAACAATAAAATCAACTTCTTCATCTATAGAATTTTGAATTGCTTTTATACATTCATTTTCATTATCATCATTTACTCTATATATCACATATTTAAATCTTACATCTTCTCTTCCAATTAATTTGTAGATTTTTTCTGTCATAACAAAATATGAAACTAAACCAGTCACAATATTTGGATATATATTTTGGTAACTATTAGTACTAGATGGAATTACAAAACCAATTGTAACAAGTCTTTTAGGTGTATAATATTCATTAAATACATCATCAATTAATAAACACATTTTAGAATCATCAATAGAATAAACATATGTTTCATAAGTACCAACACTTTCAAATATTACTTTTGGCTTATTATCCTTATATTTTTGATATATAACATGTCTTGAATGAGACATATGATGGTTTTCTTGTATTTTAAAATCATATTTTCCATTATTAAATATTTGTTTGTAGTGAGCCAATAGAAAACCATTGGTTGAATGAAACTTACTTTTGGTTTTCTTCATTATTAATTTCCAGAAACTAACTGCATTTACTGTATTATAAATATATTGTTGTAACTGTAATTTTATACCATACAGATTCTCTATAGATTCTAATATATTGTTATAAATAGGCAACGGATTAATGGGATTGAAATAATTAATAATTATATGATCTACATTAGATGATGGAAATTTAAATGCATTAAACTTCAAACTAAGACTTATTAATTTCATATCAGATGTTAATGAAGAATAATTATTGAATACTTTAATTATATTTTCGGTGTTATAATCATCCAGAAAATTTAAAATGCATTCATTAATTGATATACTATATGTCACTATCCTAATAAAATCAGTAAAATCAGAATCTTCATCAAGAACTTTATATATATTTCCATATTGAATATTATAATATTTCAATTCTTCCTTGAATGATTCAAGCTCTTCTTCTGAATGTTTTGAATTATCATAAATCATTGTTATGGCTTTACAATTCTCAGAGATATAATTAATTTCACTTCTTACTTTTCCTTGAGTTGACATACCAAAATAAAAGATATAAGGAGAACAATTGCATCCTTTATCATCATATATATAATACATTACTTTCTTGTATACTCTAAGTATTTTTTCATCGATTTTATCTCTTATTCTACTCCCAGTAGCACATATTATTAATTCAATAATGTCAATTTTGTTTTCAATTTCTGATAAATACAAATCATCTTCATCAGAGTTAATCTCCATTACTGATATAAACCTGTCATTAATATATGAACCTGCAATTGATTGAAATATATGTGCGATAGTGATGATAAAATAATCTGATTTTATTTTTCTATCATATATAACAGCTATT
Source organism: Proteromonas lacertae (assembly GCA_002245135.1). Taxonomy (NCBI): domain Eukaryota; class Bigyra; order Opalinata; family Proteromonadidae; genus Proteromonas; species Proteromonas lacertae. The sequence goes on along the minus strand of NGBS01001162.1, from coordinate 175,731 downwards.
GTATAATTTAATTTGTAATCTATAACCGTATGATCATTAGGACATTGATAATGCTGCATTGTATCTTTATTCTCTAATAAATTTGGCACACAACTAAAATAGAGCAATGTTTTATATTCATATTTATTTATTCTCTTTATTAAAGATGGTTCAACTAGCGCAAATTCAAAAACTGAAGTGTCATTAAATTCATTCTTCTTTCTTATCATTTCTTGAATTAATGATACGTTATTATAGTCTGTTTTTTGAACTAATGCTACATAGGCTGATAAAGCAATATACATATACTGTTCAACATCTGTTGGACTAATACTATTCAGATTATATGATTTAAATATATTTATTATATTATTATTTATATTTGTTTGGTGAGCAAAATCTACAGCAGTTAAGAATTTAATACCATTAAACTCTTCATCATCTTGTTTTAATATTGGAAAATCAATAAATGATGTTATTGACCATTTTTCTAATGATTCTGATGCTTTAAATGTCCTTACTAACTGTGGTATTATTTCATTAAAATCATCAGCTCTTAGAAATAAATATATATCATTTTCATTCTCCAACATCTCTAATATCACTTCATCTATAAAATGATCAACGTATTTAATATCAGATCGATTTGATTTATAAGGTAATACTTTCACTTTTTTATAATCATATAACGAATTTAGAATTTCATCAATGTATTCATTGAAATATAATCTATCTGAATATATAAGAAGTGCATAATCTGATTCTTTCTCAATTAAACTAACATAAGTAAGAGGAATATAAAATGAAACAACATAATCATTAGAAAAACTTGGGCCTGGTATTCCACTTGTATACCATGCAATCATATTGTATTTATTTAGATAAGGAATATATTTCTGCAATAAACTGTAATAAAATAACCCAAATACATTTGTTATGTGTAAATCATGAAACTTCTTTAATACGGTTTCTGGATCAGTAGTCTTATCAACATCTTCAATTATTTGTTTGAAATACAAATTCTTTGTTTTACTTTGAAATGAATCAATGTATATATCAATTACTAATCTCATTGTTTGTGAAAATCCTTGAGATAAATCACTTGATGATCTAATTATTCCTAAATATACAACAGTAACATTTATATATGTTAATCCTGAATCTAAATCACATTTCTGAAGTTGATTATTTCCCACTATATCATAACTTTTAAGAGTAAATGTGCTTGGTACATATTCTGATGGGAAATAAGTAAAGAAAATATTATCTTTACTAATTACTTTAGCAAATGAAAAAGGTGAATTAAATTGGTGATTTGATATGTATGATCCAACTCCATTTTCAATTATTCTATAATTTGCTTTTGATAATTGTCTAATATAATCAGAAGAATATTCATAATGTGAGTCAGAAACAGTATTTAAAATATAATACAATGAAATATATAATGCATAAAAATCAATTGGGACTGTTTTAATATACGGTTCTATTATTGATCCAATATCTGATTGATGTAACTGAATTTGATGAATTGGGAAAAAATGATTCTTTATAGGCAAATTTTCTTTATAATACACATACAGATTATTCGAATGAACAATTGATATTAAATTTGAATCATAATCAACTTCTTCTATTAAATATTTTGTTAATAGGAAATCTTCTTCAACTGTTAATCCAATAAACATAAATGTAGGTTTTATTGCATTAGTAATATAATCTTTGATCTTTTCTGATTCAGTATAATATATGACAGTATAATTTATATCATAATAATACAAACCATTTAATAAATGTCTAAAATATTGATCAGTTGCATCAACTTCACCAGATGAGATTTTTGTAATATAAAGGAAATTGTCAATCTGATTTTCAAATGCACTTGCGATTGAACTTCTCAAAATTTCATTTCTGGAATAGCCAAAATAGAATACTCTATCATCACATAGATTTTCATCATAAGAAGAAATAATAATGAATGAAAGATCAGAAGTACCAAAATCTATAGGATTAAACTCTTCATTTAGAATTACACATCTTATTTTTCTTGTATCATGAAAGTACTTTATCATTGGTAAAAAATTTTCTAATGATGTATTCATATTATTATAATAATGAACATTAAAAACAAGAGAATCATAGGTTTTTGTAACTGCAATCTCATTGATAAATGCTTGAGCAAAATCTGCAAGAAAATAGTTATTATCAACAATTAAAATTCCAAAATTAGTTAAAGATGAAGTATATTCATCATTTTTATTATTTATATTCCAATTGCATGTTTTAATATAATCCATATTTTGCATTTGATAATAAGCATGTGAAACATATGAAAAAGGAGATTTGTCTAGTAATTCCACCTCACCATTTTCATCTATTTTTCCATACTGTAAACATGAAGAGAAATAATGATCATCAGAAATGAATAATTCATGATTATCATATTTTATTTTTGTCTCACTTATTATTGGTAATAAGGTTGATAAATCAGATACTCCTGCTGACATTAATGCATTGTAATATATATAAACACCATAATAACCAGTATATAGAGTTGATGAAATACCACCATTTGGAAGGATTAGTTTATTGATTTTATATAATGTAGTTGTCTTTGAGATATCAATAAATGGATCAGATAAATAATAATTTCCCCACTATTATAAATATATATAGAAAAACATAATATATATATATATATATATATATATACGCCATATGATTTATATATTCCACAATCAGGATTAAAATTAATGAAATTCACTTTATTATTCGTCGTTATATATTGTGGTAGAAATTCTAAAACCAAATTTTGAAAATTACATGATTCAATTATAATATAAATTACAGTTTCTGGTTTTAAAAATGTACTCATAAAATTGAACATTGATTGAACATCAAGTCTAAAAGCAGAATCGCATGTATATTGAATAATGTTAATATTTTCTTTTACATAGATATTATCATGTGCAATTTTAGTCATTGCTTTACCATATCTATTAATCAGAATAATAAAATATAGAAAAAAAATAATTTATATTAATATACTTTGTTGTAGTAGTAACTGTAAATATTGAATCTGAATTACTTAGATATTGTATATACCTGAATCTAACATCTTGTGATAATCCCAACTAATATTAAATAAAAAAATAGAAAATAAATATACATAAAAGAATTTAGGATTACATATTTTACCAGAAAAGAAACCATAAGTAAAAAATAGAGGAGAATCTTCATCATCATTTATTACTATTTAAAATATTAATAGAAATTAAATATATATATATATATATACATCTCATTATATCAGTAGTATTATCATTATCAATAAAATAAAACAAAATAACTGGATTAAATGATTTAAGATAATTATATGCTTCATTAATATCTGCATCTATACTTGGAGGTAATCTTAAAATAATATGACTTTTCATCGAAGATTCATATCTATTTATATCATCAATCGCTGCATTAATTCCGACCAAAAAATTATAATGAAGCACATCTGTTAGTGTAGATAAAAAGCCAAAAGTAATTGAATGTGCTTCTTCTATATATGGACATCTTTCTCTTAAATCTAATAAATCTCTATAATTTGGCACATTCGTTTGAAATTCTACAACATTAGTCATTTGTCCTGTTGAATTTACATCACCAAGATAAATATTCCTTATGAATGAATTGCATGGAGAAAAATAAATGGTTTGACCTGCAATTTTGATTGATTTATCAATTAATTGTCTTCTTATTAAAAATGGATTATCCTTTGGAAATGATTGTGGAATAAATTTCAGGAATTCTAATACAATTATCCTAGTAAAAATAAGAAAAATGAATAAATACACTTGAAATAATAAATCATCAAAGTCTTTTATACTATCCAGATCAAATTTCTCTAAAAATGATCTTTTTTCATCATTATCATAATGATGAAGATATCCTGATAGTATATGTGTGTCATTAACTAACTCAGGATCAACGAATATATATAATTCATCAACATAAAATGTTACAAAATAGACAGGATAGAGACTTTTATATTGCTGATAATATAATAATGACTTAGATAGATTTCTAGCATCCATAAAGAAATTAAATATTATAACATCTTTATAAGATGTACAACTACTTAGCGTGTCATTTAACCTAGATTCATTGAATTTATCGTCTATTAAATCTACGTTACCTCCATAATATGTAAATATATCCACAATATTTTTAATTTCTACTTCATTCTTACTATCTGACAGTAGAATTACTTTTTTATAACCATTGCGAATAAAATACTCTACAACTTTTGAAATTGATCTAAGCTTCATGTGAACATGGAATATATTCTCACTACAATTAAACATTAGCGATTTAGTAACTATGAAATAGCTTATATTTGGACTTAATTTTTCATAATTAACATCTTCATTATAACTAATAACAAAACGATCTGATATGTTCAATCTACTATCGTCACATACCACATTATATGGTAATTGAAGATATTTTGAATAATTTTGAGCAGTTTGCACTATATAATTTGGTAAATGACATACATTACTAGAATAAATAGGAAAAATAAATAATGTGAATGTGAAAAAAATACAAAACTGATTCATTCTGCTCAAGCGTTGAATCAAGCTTTTATAACTGTATTGTTGAATTGCTTTGTTGTTGCATTGAAATAGAAATGAATTAAACAAATAATAGCATAATAACTGTTATATTTTCATTTTTTACTATAATATTCTATAATCAATTTCTTTACTACATATATTCCTTAGATCATCCCATACCCACACCCACAACACTAATGAATAATTGCCTCATCCTTCATTTAAGTAAGTCCAAAGTAAAATAGATTGACTAATCCCATAAACCCTCAAGATATATCTCCAAACAAACATTATAATATAATTACTTCTTAATAAACAGAGCAAGTATGCAAGAAGCAATAAACAAAACGACAATCATCATCATATTTCAATCAAAAATGATAAAACACAATTACCAAAAAACACAAAACCCAATTTTACAAAATGCTGTTGAATACTAATTACTGTTAATTCTTTTCTTTTCAATCTTTACTTTTAGCAAATATTTAAATTTAACTTGATTTGCATCGAATCTATAATAAATATATCTATGAATGACAATAAATACATTATCATTTCATTATATTTCAAAAATCCATTAAAATTAGGTTGTTCCACAAATGGTCCAACAGGTACTTTCACTTCATACTCATTATCTTCACTATGATATGTTTCAACACCTTGTGGTTGATATAATCCCATCCCAACGCTGCAATTATATCCATCAGGTAATTGATCCCCATAGAAATCAGGAATATAAATATCATTCCTTTTACCTAACGCAACTTCACACAGTAAAATAATTGCTTGATTCTGTGAATATTGTGCATAAGTAAAGCCTCCACTTTTAGATATACAATCTGATAATTCTATTCCTTTACCGTGCATATAAAATGAACCAATTGGTGCATCTTTAGATGGAACTTTTAAGCCATATTTCAATATTGAAGCATATGTTGTAATATGTGATCCATATGATAACAAAGTTATATTTCCTATCTCTTTTTTGAATTTCTTACTCTATAATAATATTAAATATAGAAATATAGAAATACTAATTCTGGATTATCTACCAAATAACATTTTTGTAAAGTGATTTTTGTGTCATATGTTTTACCTGAGTTTTGAGTTATGTATTTATCAATTCTTTTATAGTCTTCTCCATCCTTTGGTATTTCTTCAATATTACAACCTAATATTTCATAGTACTTCTCTTCTTTTGATATTTTTCTTTCATCTTTTAAACATTTATTCAGTAACAATTTTTGAATTCTCATTTCTGATATTACATACAAAAATGTTAATCTCACTTTTAAATCCTGTGGAGTTAAAATTTGTCGCTCCTGTAATTTCTGCTTTTCTTTATAAGATGGAATAAAGCTATTATAGAGTAGGTTTAATTTCAAAACATCATCTTTATGTTTATCATCAGCTATCCTTGAAATTTTGTTTAAAATCTATATTAACTATCATATACAATATCAATACATGATATGCTTGCTTTATATCCATATCAGTCAATCTCTCTACTGGCTTTTTCTGTAGATTTATATCAACAACATGCGAAACGTATAATAAATTCGCTTCTGATATTATATCATTCAATATCGACTATTCAAAATAAGCATATATTGAAATTTACTTATACTTTTACAGATTCTGTTAAGTTAAAGTTTATCTATTAATAAATAATTTGTATTTTATATTTAAATTTATTTATAACAATTATACTTGCTGCATCGAGAGAAAATTGAAGATTTAAACAACAATCACAAACATGTTTGAATTATATTTTTTTCTTAAACATGTGATAATTTTAATTATTCTATGTATACGTATAATAGAAGGAAGAAAATTAATAAAGGTATTTGATATATGATAATTGTTTTAGGTTACGTGGATGGCTCCTTTTTTTAGTGGTGGAGGATATTGTAGTGAAGCTACATATTATGCACTATCTCTAAAACATTCAAACATTAGTTTAAAAATTGATCAAGTATGTATTTCCATTTGTTATAATAGTAGCATGGTGATTCTTATAACTATCAATATGTTGCATCAATGAAAACAGAAGTATTATTTTATTATAATTAGTAATGTTGTAGATTTATAATTACTTAAGCAAATTAGAAAAAACAAGAAATAATCCAAAAGACACAATAATGGTATGTCACAGTGAACCAGGAGCATGGATTCCAGCCCAATATGACACTTCACCTTGTCCTGTGCAGAGTAATAGTGATATATATTAATAATTTTCTAATTATAGAATCAAAATATAAAATAGGGAGAACAATGTTCGAAACTGATAGATTACCTGATGGATGGGAGAAAAAATTAAATAAAATGGATGAACTATGGGTTCCAACTGTGTTTCATTATGAAATATTTAAAAAATATGGAGTTGAAAAGAAAAAAATAAGAATTATACCTGAAGGAATTGATACTGATTTATATAACGCAGATGTAATAAAACCAATTAATCTACATAACAATGAGTATATTTATAATTTAATTATGTTGATTAGTTATAAGTTTTTTTCAGTTTTTAAATGGGAAGTGAGAAAAGGATGGGATGTGTTATTAAAAGCATATTTTAATACATTTAGTAAAACAGACAAAATATCCTTTTAAGAAATTACTTGTTACATATATATATCTTTAATATTTATAAGTAATATTGTATATTTTGACCAATGCATATCATTCAACTTCAGATTTTAATAATGAAATAAGTAATTGGATTGATGTAAATGGTTATAAAAAGAAGAATTTACCAAAATATGAAATATTATCAGAATTATCAGATGATGAATTATTAAGTTATTATAAAACTGTGAATTGTTTAATTCAGCCATCTAGAGGAGAAGGTTGGGGTAGACCTCATGTGGAAGCAATGAGTATGTCTTTACCTGTAATAGCTACAAATTGGAGTGGTAATACAGCATTTATGAATGAGAATAACTCTTTATTGATAGATTGTATGTATTTAGCTAAGATTACGGAAGGTCCTTGGAAGAATCATAGATGGTGTGAACCAAATGTAACTACACTTGGGTTAAAAATGAAATATTTGTATAATAATCCAGATATAGGAGTTATGCTTGGCAAAAGAGCAAGGCAAGATATGATTGAATATTATTCATTACCAGTGATTGGGAAAATACTTGAAAAGGAATTCTTTAGGATTGACAAATTGCTGAATAATATGCCTTATGATGAGTTGTAAATAAGCAATAAAACGATATATATTAGTTATTTACAAATAATGTTGAGTATATTATGAGATTTTTTGTTTTTAAATTTGAATTTTCAAAAATAATTTCTAACAACTCTTTTTTTAGTAATGGGTATTTCTTTCTCAATATTGTACTTTTAGACAAAATAATTGATCAACAAATACAAAAAGTAGAAAATTTACATAATTTAGATGATGTGAAAGTATTTATTTAGATGTTTATGTTAATAGTCAGCGTTCATCAGTATTCTCAAAATGATGATGGATATAATCAATTCTGTAAATATACAAAGTGAAAATAACAACAAAATTAACACAATTTGTAAATCATTACAATCCAGTCAAAAGAAAAATGAAAAAATACTAGATATACTTCAAAACCATGTATTCAGAAAAAATATAATTTTTAGGCTAATTCAACCACTTCATGTTTAGAAAATATGGGTAATGACATTGTTTATTGTAAGAAAGCTATCAGAACAAGTGTATCATCAGAATCAATAAAATCAATACAGAGTCAAATCAACACAATAACTATAGAGCAATCAAATATCAATAAAAAACTAGAAAAACAACAAAATCAAATAAATGAATTATTATCTAATAAACCAAACGATTGTGCCTGTTCTATAACTGATGTAATGCAAATTCAAAATGATTTAGATACGAATAACAAGAATATATTAGAGATACAGAATAATATTAATGATATGTATGTTATATTAAAGACTAATTCAAAGAATATTGATAATATGAAACTAGAATTAGAGAGAGTTTTATTCTTTCTTAAAGATCCAAATAAACCATCATCACATGATTCATACCCAATAACAATTCCGCCAGATATGTTACAATCACAAAAAGACCAATTATCATTACTATATACAAACATAAAACAAAATATGAATAAGAAATACTATAAAGGAAAAGAGAATGAAGAGTCGGAAGATGAGAAAGATACTTCTTTAAAACCAGGAGAAAAAGAATTAATCTTGAAATGGAAAAAAGAACAGATTAAAAAAGATAAACAAGAAGAAAAACAAGTAAAAATATTACAGAAAAAAACAATGTTTGAAAAAAGAAGATCAAAAATAGAAAATAATTTAAACACACTTCATTTAGAAGCTGATATACTTAGACGAGAAGAAGACGATAGTAATTGTAATGGAAAGTATGAGAGTACACAAATAAAAAATGCTTTTAAAGATAGACAACAAGAAATTCGAGAAAAAAGAGAAGTGTTGAAAAGGATTAATATTGTATTACTGACCTATTGACTTTATAATTATATAGAATAAGAATAAATTAAATGATACTACCCTTACAACATCAGATTCAAGTTTTGAAGATATTGTAAAGAAACCTACAAAGAATCAATTACTAAAAGGGTTAAAGAAACATTTTGGGCAATGATATAAAATGTAATTATATTTAATACAACTATTTTTTAATGTAATTATTCTGTATGTGTTAAATGAGTTAGAAAAGGGGTTTGACATATTATATTTTATACACTTAACACATTAGAAGATAAAATAAAGGTGTTTTAGGTGAGATGAATTTATACACATTCATGTATCATCCTCTATTTAAAAGAAAATGGTAGTTGATTTGTATAGGTACATAAAATAATATTATTATTTCTAAATAAATCCTTCTATATGCAGTTTTCAGAGTGTGTACAAAAATATCATTTTCTTTCATATAATTTAATAAGAGAGTAATTTATAAAACTAATAGTAAACTAGTACTCAGCTATGCACAGATTATTTGGATGCCTACTAGGAACTTATCATACACCCAAATCTATTCGACTTTTTGATACAAGGCTAGTATTTTAATACTTTTAAAATTTTAGGGTATAGTATTGAGGCTACTACAAGTGGTCGTGATAGTTTATTCAGTGTTGAACATTGTGTTAAATAAACGATATAACAAAGTTGAAGTATATCCAGCTTTTTTTTAGATTTAGTTATTTGAAAACTCCATTTCTACTGAAATAACTGAAGGTGATCTTAAGAGTTATCAAGTAAATTATGTAAACAAAGCTGTTCGACCATCATACTGTAAAGATAGTAAATACTATCAGTATTTCCTAATATAATATTCTACTAATCATAGAAATGGCATAGAAACACAAACAGAATGTTCATTTTATGAATATTTTGAAGTATCTACAAGTCATATGAATGGTGGTAAAATAACAACATTTATAAATGAAGTAAATGTAAAGGGGAATGAAGTAGATTGCTCATTATGTGAGAGTATTATATTAATTTTGATTTTTAAAACATAGAATCAGTAAAATGTATTAAGACGTTTAATAACAATGAGTGCTTGGAAAGTGAAGATCATAATTATGTAGTTATAGGATCTGATCAAATAAATTTCAAAATGAATCAAATTGTCATATCTTTTTTGCACTTTATTTAAAATATATACAAATTTATTATTCCTTAATTATATATACTACGCAAAAGATGAAGAAAAGAATGTAACAACTATAATTCAACATCATAACAAATCAATAGCTTTTGCTTTCAACAATGATGAAGATATATCCTTACCGTTATACAAGTGGTTGGAACTTGCTAATATATCATTAGACCAAAAGAATTCATATGTGGACAAAAGCAACACATTTAGATATACAGGAGTGAATTTGGTAATTAAATTGAATTTCAATAACAATATTAATCCAAAAGATATTTATGTTGATGGTTATAATAATGAAAAGGGAAGTATATTATATTTTATATATATATATAATAAACTAGAGAATGATGTTGTTTGTGTTGTTGCAGTTGAAATTGATAAAAAGAACACTAATGTTGATAGAGAGATTTTATATTCAAATCCAACAGATTTTAATAGTAAAAACAATTATACCTTAAGAAATAAAATTGGAGTTACATTTAAGACTGTTACAGTAGATAAGAATAAACCAAAGTTCAGTTATAGTTATTTTATATCAAGTCTTGTAGAGATTATAGTGTTACTGCAAATTACATATTCAATTACTACATTTGTTGCTTTATATTTGCTAGGATCAGATTCAGAAATATATTGGAATTATTCTATGAAAGACTGTAATATACAGAGAGATTTAGTAAAGTATTTTTTAAAGACAATAATAAACACTCAAATATTTAAATCTATTGATTCAAATGCATTATTTAAAGATGAGTTAGTCTGTTTGTTGCATGAATCTTTTTCACAAACTGATTCAGAATATCATGGTTTTAGGGATTCAAATGATATAGTTTCTCTTAATGATGAAGAAATAAATATTATGGCTGATAATATAATGAAATACTCCAAGGTAGGTGAATATGATGAAAGTTATATTACTTTTTCTCAAGTAATGGACATTATATTTAGTAATAATGTGGAAATAATTAAATGTATTAAGAAAAAGGCGAATAAAAACTATTGTTATTGCTGTTGTTGTACTAATTTTAGCAATTATAATAAAAATATCAGAGAAATTAAAGATGATGATAATAATATGATGAATAGATTAATAGAAGAAGGGAGAAAAATATCAAATGAAAAACCAAAAAGAAAACCTCATCATCCAATGAATGTAAACGACGAAGCATATGGATTCAGAAGTAGAAATCCATCAATTAATCGTTTTGAAACTCAAAGAAGTAGATTACAATCAGAAAGTGTTAAGAATTCATTAGATTCAGCACCAACTGAAACTGAAAATACACAAACAAAAGAAGCTGAGTTAGCAACAATTCCAACTAATAGTGAATCAAGACAAAGACGACAAAGGAGTGTTAATTTGGATGATATAAAAATAAGATCACCATCAGCAAGTTTTTACTTACCAGCTGGAGTTGGTGGTCCAACTGGTAGTTTTCACAATCCAGCAGCAGTTTCAATGCAATCACCATCAGTTCAGAATTTGTATAGAAAGTCATATCGAAAGAATGACAATTCATTCCAGAAAACTCAAACTGCAACACCTAATTCACCTGAAAATACAGTTAGAACTAGGCAAAGAATGAATAACAGAAAAGTGAATCTTGGTGTTGAAAATTTGGTTTTACCTCCACTACCTATTGCAGCAGTAATATCACCTCCATCAGATGCTTCATTGCTTTCATCAGAAAATAGTTCACCAAAACATAAGAATGAGTTTAAACAATCCAAAAGTGCAAATGTAGAAGATTTAATGAAGAATGACGAAGAAAATAGAAAGTTGTCCAATAGAAGTCATAGTCATCACCACCACCACCACCATCATCATCATAATGATGATGATGATTCTGACACTAATTAGAATAATATTTAATTTTATTGTTATTGTTAGTATGAAATGACTGTTTTTTTCGAGTCAAACATTTTTTTTTATAAACTGAATTTACCAATAAAATACAGGTTTGTACATATAATAATTTTCGTTGATAGTTATATATAAAGGTTTCACATCAATAATGGGAAAAGGGAGTAATAGTCGTTTTGGTTTAGAGATTATTCTTGAAAGTCTAATTGTATATGATTTATATAGTATTTATAAAGAATAAAAGAATAAATGTAGAGATGAAAACTGATGATATTGTTTATGGTCAACTAATTGGAGTTGAGAGAGATATGAAGTAGATATTTATTGTTTATATTATTTAGCGTTATACTTGTCAATGCAACAGAAACATTTCGAAATGTATGAATACATTTGTTAGTATATAGGGTAAGAAAATACACTTAGAAATGATATTTATACCAGGAAGGATGATAAAATATGTTGATATACCAGTCAGTTTGAGTGTAGATAATTTAATAAAACATAGAATGAGAAGCAAAAGAAAATGAACAAAATTTTGTAGTTATTCTTTTTATTTGTAATTTATTTGTATTAATGATGTGTTATTTATATAAATATTACATTAATAAGGTGTGGAAGTAAATATTCAGTGTGTTGTAATATACAAGTTTGGATTCACTCTCGAGCCTTCTTCTTCTTTAATCCTTTTTTTCATGTCTAATTTCTGGAATAAAACACGAGCTAAGGTTTCATCTGTATGTTTAGAAAATCTATATTTTATAGAAGATGAACACTTTTCTGGAAAGCGAAGAATATAGTAAATTTAAGGAAAAAGTAAAGACAGCTAAAGATAAAACAAAACAGGAGTTTAAAATATTAAAAGAAGATACAAAGAAACGTTTGAATGAAGTAATATCAGGTCGTTTAAGCGATATGATTTATATAGCTCCAAGGATAATAAGTATATTCTAAGCAATATTTAATATTAATAGTAATGGCTTATCCAATTTCTGATGAAGATGCTCCAGGAATAGGTAAAACAAGAGAAGAAGTAATTTCAGATTATCTTGATCAACATCATAGAGGTCATTTTCTAATCATCAATATATCTGATAAACACTATGACACATCTATATTCAATGATTGTGTGGTGGAATTCTTCTTTCCTGGTTATAGTGCACCTCCACTAGGTGTTTTATTCAAAATAGCTTGGACAGTAGAATCTTGGTTATCAGCTGATCCATTAAATGTTGTTTTAATTCATTGTCTCAATGGTAGAGGTAGAACAATCACTACAACTTCTTGTTTTTTGGCTTGGTCAGGCTTGGCACCTTCTGCTCAATATGGATTAGAGTATATAAGTGAAAAAAGAAATGAATCATCCATGTCCTTAACAGTACCTACTCAGAGAAGATATATCCATTATTTTGACAAAGTATTAAATGGAATTCATCCTTCTAATTCTTCATTAATATTAAAGAGTATATTAATCTATAACAACCCATTAACTAATTTGAAGAAAACACCAGAAATAAGAATATATAAAAGTGGTACAAAATTAGCAACATTAAACAACACTAAAATAGAAAATAAGTGTTTTAAATATGAAACGGATCTATTTTTACAAGGAAATATATTATTGCGTTGTACTCAAGTACTAGATGATGGAAGACCAGTAACATTATTTAGATGTGGTTTTCATACTGGTTTTATAGATAATAATTTATTAATTTTACCAATTTATAAATTAGATGGTCCATTAAAAGATCAAAATATTAAATTCCCTCAAAACTTTAGTGTAGAGTTACATTTTGATAATTATGCCTTAACAGAGTATATTTTATTTTATTTTATTTTATATAGTCAAGAACAATCTCCCTCAACAGATGCTAGTGATATATATGAGCAAGTCTTAACCTCCAACAAATCTTTTTGGGATGAAGTAAATGAAAGAAAATTGAAAAGAAAGCCATTAGAAAGAGGTGAATTGAATGATTTAGTGATTGGTAGCGAAAAGAAGAAAAACGTATAATATATAAATATATAAATATAGTTTTTAAAAGATATTGAAGTAGTAGAAAAAGAATATGGAATGAGTTCACCCTTGAAAAAGAATAGTAAAATCACATCTCCATTAAAACCAGGTGAAGAAAGATTACCTAATGATACATCTACAGATAAAGATGATGATGATAGTGAAGAAGAAGAAGAATTGTTCTTTAATAAGAAGTTTTCACCTTCCAAGAAAACTACACCATCTGTAATATTAATAGATAGTAGCAATGATAATGGCAATAATAGTAGGAAGAATAAGAAGAAATCTAGAAATCCAGGTATTATATATATATATTATATATAAATAGATGATATAGATTCTTCTACAAATAATAATAATAATAATAATAATAACTATGAATCAGTTCCAACTCCACCACCTACCATTCAATCAGAAGAAGATAATCAATTATTCGATTTATTATTAGGAAATGCACCAATTAATAACATATTAACAGATGAAGTAATCAATCAAAAGATAGCTGATGATAATAACAATGATTTATTCAACGACAGTAATAATGAAAATAGTGAATATATGGAGAGATTATTACCATCTATTAACCAATCGAAGTATGAAGATATTATTAATAAAACATTATCACCTCATGATAATGATAGTTTATTTCAAATTGATTCTAATACTCCATCACCTACTAAAGATAAACCTGTTGGTGTAGATAATACAACAACAACAACAACAACCACTGATACTGCTAAAAATGAAGATAATAAAAATGATCAATTTTCTTTATTTGATGATTCTCCAAAACATAGTGACAATACAGAACAACAACAACATTCAGAAGAACCACCACTACCAGCAGTTGAACAAGAAACTAATAAAGATGGTGATGAAGAAGAAAATGTTCAAATTACAAAGAAAGGTAGTGCTGATTCGTTTTCTATTGATAATATTATGAGTGAATTAGATATACCAATGGCTGATAGTAGAACTGGATCAGATTTTAATTTAGATGATATTGAGAATGAGATTAACGCTTCTTTGAAAGATATATAACGATTGATAGTATTATTATTATATTTAGTAATGTGTTTATTATCGTATGAATTGTTTGTTGATGAAAAATTATAATAAAAATATATTCGTTAAAATTAGTTTGATGAAAAGTTTGATTTTTTAAAAACTGAAATTCAAATTTTTGTTTTATTCAATCATTGAATTTATATAAAATTTATCATAATGACTTATTACAAAAGAAACTCTGGATCAGCAGTTGCTGCACTTTTAAATCCATCTCAAGGAATTAGAGATGATATGAAAAGAAAGGGAATAAAACCAAAAGATTATATATCACAAAACAAAAAAGTAATTGATGAAATAGAAAGTAAAACTCAAGAAAGAAAGGAATTCGAAGAAATAATAAAGAATAGAAAACCGTACAAAATGAAGGAGTTTGAAGAAGTAGAACCAAGAATAGAAAAAGAAATGGATAATGAAAAGTATCATCCAAAAGAAAAACATGAATTCTTGAAAAAGACAGAAAAACCATTACCAGCTCCATCAAAACCATTTGTTAGAAAAGAAGAAAGAAAACCATCAGTACCATCAGCAATAGTAAAAAAAGAACCAACTCCACCACCCAAAGATTTCATTACAGTGAATAAATCAAAAGCTTTGAAAATGGAACCAAAGAAATTCGAGCCAAAGCCATTAGTACCACCTGTAGATCCATCTCATCAAAAGGGACAAGTTCCAGATTATTTGATAAAAAGAAAAATTCAACAAAGTAGAGAAGAACAAAGAAGATTAGCCAATATGCCTGATCCTGATTGTCCACCAGGTATGGTATTATTACCAGATGATGAAAGAGTAAGCACACTCAGAACATTAGAAGAAACTGCTGCACAAATCGAAGAATCACTTAGAAGAATGCCTTTAGTTATTGAAACACCAAGTATGATCAGAAGGCAGAAAGAATTAGAAGAGAAATTGAAAGAAACAAAAGATGCTATTAAGATATTTTCTCAATCAAAAGTATTTGTAATGCCTGATTGATTGATAATCTAATTTATTTATAAAAAGAATTTTAGAATAATTTATTTTTCATTCTTCATAAAATCAAAAAAACAACAACTTTAAAACAATAAATAACATTATACTTTTTAATATACTAATCTATATTAACAACTATTTCTTCAAATCCATCATTTCTAGCCACTATAGTTCTTTCACAACATCTACCACAACAAGACCTTAAACAAATATACATGAAATAAACAATAAATCCAAGTACTAAAAAGTAGATAGATATAAATAACATTGGAGATAATATTGGACCATAATATATCGATGTATAACTATAACAGAAAAAATAATAATTCAATATATAAAAATATACTGATATAACACTTCTTTAGAAACTTCCATATTCTCAGTTCTCTATAAGAATAATATAAATAATAATAAATACTTCTCTAAATGCCATTATCAATGCATATAATATAAAATAAAGAATGACATTAATACTGTCATTCACTAAAACATAGAATAACAAAGATGATATTATTATAATTATTCTTAAATTCATTTTTATATGGAATATTACATCTAATGTTTGAACTAAGATTACTACAGTTTCTACTGTTAAAATATAACCATAGTAATAGATAGCATAATATTCTGTTGTGTAAGATGATAAGACTAGTATAGTGAATGTGTAAAATGGAAACTATAAATAAATAGCATAAATCAATTACATACAGTTGGAATTACAAAAAGAAATGCTTTACTAAATCGATTTGGATAATAATTTCTCTCTACATTATTTAAATAGAGATAAATTAATATATACTGATGTAAATGAGTATTGAAACACCAACCATTAACTGGATTAATATTATTGCTCCTATTAACAACACTATTATTTTTAAATTCATAAAATATTTAATCCATCCATGAAATGAAGTCTTTGTACTATTTATAATAAAAAATAATATACACAAAAAAGTAATTCATTAATAACAGTAACACATCTTCAACGACAAAATAAAAGTACAATAACCCTTATAATTAGAAAGATTAAGTATACATGTTGATTTATAGATTGTGTTGTTAAATATGTTAGTATTTGGACCTTTTACTAACTTTTGTGATATATCTGCACATTTTTCCAGACAATTACGTAAAGGGTGATCCATTTTTCTATTTGGGGGAATAATTTATATCGAAAATTTTCGTTGTTCTTAAATCAGAATTAACGAATATGTGATTAAATTAGTTTTGTTGTATATGATAGAATAAGTTTGAATAGTGAATAGTGTTTATTTACTAAAGCTGATTATGAAATGAAAAAAAGAGAATAAATAATTTTCTGACCTCATGTTTCGTTTATAGAAACCAAAACAATTAAGAATAGCAAGCTAATAGATTTTATAGCCTTTTCAGTTTTTCTATATTTAGCATAACGATTAATCAATTCTATTTTGAAAAATGCCGTTTTCTAATTTGTTTTTCTTAGTATTAGCTTTTTATTGCGATAATGTACTATGCATTATATTAGAGCGACCTTTTGTATATTCTACTGGAGAAACTTTACCAACAGGTGTTGATTCAATAATCACTTACTTTACAACGACCGAATATACTCTAAAAAAGATAAAAATAGATGGAAATAACAAATACTTCATTAATTTCAGAATTTGAAAAGTTTAAGAAAAATTATATCGATACTGTGTTTGCCTTACTTCAAATCTGCTGATTATAATATGATAAACGAAGTAGCTGTTGCATATGATATTTATATTTGGAATATTATACCTTATACAAGTCCAATTTGTTATTCTAACATTATTTTTGGTTATGATACAGTTTCATCAAGTTTATATACTATATCCAAAGAAATCAATCGATTTGAAAACGTCTGTGTAGCTTATGATTCAGATGAGAAGGATAAATTAGGAACATTCATTACTGAAACAATAAAACTATTTAATTTCGCTCGTGTTTCAGTTACTGAGGTAGATAAAAAAGCAGATAAAGCAAATGAAATCATTACTTCACTTACCACTTATTTACAAACGTCAAACATATCTGAAGTTTACATACTCAATTTTTATAGTACCACAGATTTAATTGATGAATGGAAAGCTGGAACATTTCCAACAGGTAAAAAAGTCCAATTGGTCAACATGCCAGTTGTTCCAAGAGAAGTTGTCTATCATAGTGCTAGCAGTGATGACTCATATATACTCAGTGAAAATGCACAAATACCTCCAACTTTACTTACTGAAATCGGTGGAAGTGGTACAGCATTAACAAACAAAGACTTAAATATAGAATCAGTTATATTATTTTCAATGTACAAATTATATATAACAATTGGTAATGAATATTTAAAAGGTAATTTCAAAAGTGGAAGTGATATAGTGTACTTTGGATATAATAATGATGAGTATATTACAATATATAAAAGTGGTGATGAGGAAATGAAAGTAGGTTTAACTCCTGGTAATAGAATTGCAACAATTGTTGATTTGGCAAAAGTAGATTCAACGAATGATAAAATAGTAGATAATAAACCTATTCAATTGTCATTAGAAGTATCATATACAATTACAAATGGTTTTCCAAGGGAATACATTTGCAATCAATTAGTATCTGATTCATTGTACAAACCTGATGCATTATATGTATTGTTATTTACATACAGAAACTTTTACCATGAAGATATAACAATTAGAAACTTGTCAAGATATGATGAGAATATTATACACGCATTTGAAGCTGCAATTAATTATTTAAATGCTGAAGTATGATATATTATATAATTTATAATATTCAATTAATAGAAACCGGTATTAAATAAACAAATAGTACCAATTTACATGGATATATCTGCAAGTAGTGAACAGTTATATAAGGAGTATACTGATTATAGAAAGGTCTACAATATAATAACTTCATTTAGTACATCTTCGATTGAAGATACAATTAAGTTCTTAAGTGAAATTGATGGTCATAACATTACTTCATATACTTATATATCTCTTCAACCTGATGGAAGTAATTTCTGTAAGAAGAATGTTATTCCTATATCTTTTTTTAATGCTATTAAATTTATTATTTTCTTTAATAATTATAAGGAATAAGTGTATATTCAATGTGGAAATTTGTTGTACAGGAATTCACTAATATAGTTACATTTAAGACATTATTCGTAGTGTCAAGTAAAGGTATGTATTCACAAGCGGCAACTGCATCGTTAAAGAATATTACTAATGAATATGGTGGCTTCAATACTGTAATATATGAAGTAATGAAAGATGGAAGTAGAGAACAAGCATTGAATGTATGCGCAGCTATAAATTCAAGATGCACAGATGGTTGTTTAGTGGCTAATGTATTAGAAAGAGATTATTTACAAGTGTTTTTCAGTATGTACAATGAAATTGTCCATGATAATGTGAATCATCCAGTTATTTCATTTACTTTAGATGAAGAAGTAATGGATAATACTGATAATGGATGGACAAATGTATATATATATATATATATATATTATGTTTATGTATTGTTTTTTTTATAGTATGATGGATCTTATGTTATTGGCTATTATTTTGAGGATTTGAATACAACAGACAGTAATGAATTTAAGGAAAGAATCAATGAGCTTAGCGATGTAACAATCAAACATTATTCATCTTCTATGGCTACTAGTTATGTAAGTATGATGTTATTAGCGAATGCTGTCAACTTAGCAAGAAATGATGATAGAGATACAATCAACCAAATGATTGTCTATGCTTCTAGTATTCCAGGACCTGGTGGTAATGTAGAATGGAATAGTCAAGGAACACTTTCAGCTCAATTACATATTGGAAAGATTCATAATGATACAGAAAGTGTGGAAGTTATATTATCATCATCTTATGTTATATCAACTAATGCATTTACTGATACTAGTATACAATGTTCTTGGATTGATGGTGTGACTGTTAATAGACCATATTATAAGATTGTTTTCTTATATATCACTAATGCTCAAGTAGAACGTTATATGAACAATTATAAATTATACTCAAGTATAATGTCAGATTATATGAATATGAAAGACGGAATAAATAACAAATTGTTGAAAGCAATTTTAAAAATATTTAACACAATCGATGAAATGAAGAAATACGTTGAAGAGAATAGTGATGATGAAGATTTATTAGCTTATTTTGGAACTACAAGCAATCCAGAAAGAGATGCTCTTGCTGATGTTTTAGTAGAGAAGAAGAAAATATTATTCAGCTTTCATCCAGGTGAAGGTCAAAGATGTTATTCAAATATCATTCAAGTAGGAAGAGTTCCTAATCATTATGCATTTGCTTCAATAGCTACAATATGGCAATATTGTCCAGAAAAGAAAGCAGCAATTGTTATGTGTGATAACCAATTCTGTCATGATGTTGGTAAGGCAATTGCACTTACTATTGATACATTCAGAGAGATTGATTATATAACAATATATCTCAATTCAACATATTCTTTAGATAATGCTACAGATACACTAAAAGAAATTCAAACAACAAGAATGATGATATTTACAGTGTTAGGGGAAGATATAAATGTTATGCTGAGATTAATGAGAGATAAGGATATGGATCCTGCTGTTTATACTGTCATTAGTCTTGATACAATGATAGAATGGGTTGATGATAAAGAAATATGGAATGGACATTTGATGTTTACATCCTATACAAGAGATAGTAGATCCAATCAACAGAATGAAATATTTGTCAATGATTTTACTTCAAAATTTGGTAATAATAGTGAATTATTGAATGAACATATTTTAAATTTATATACTTCAATGATGATATTAAAAACAGTATATGAGCAAGCTAGTGATTATTCATATGAGGAAATTAAAAGACAGTTGAAAGGACTTACTCTTGATTTACCAGTTGGAGAAATACAATTAAGAGATGATATGGTATTGTCAAATTCATATGTTCTAATAAAAATGAACGATTTAGAAGAAGGAGAAGGTTATACTATTATTTTACAGACAATCATGCCTATGTCAATTTCAGCTTATTTAGCTTATGTATATAATTGCTTTTTACTATTCTTTTTATAGAGAAATGACGGAGATACAGAAGCTTGTACATTAGTGAGTGATAATTCAGAACCATTAGTAATTAATTTAGTTATTAACACTAATGAAGAATCTTTAATGCTTTTGTTAGATATGTATTTATCTAATTATAATGATATGAATTATAACATAGTATATATTTTTATTATTATTTTAATCCTAATAGATATTGGTTAAGTATTATTGTGATGAGTTTAATGGAATGAATGCTTCTTCAGTTGCTATAACAACTTGTTCAGTTGAACAACAGAATGAATTTTTAGAAGAAAACCCTGATTTATTATTAATTTCATTAATTAACAAGAATGCTGATATTTGTGATAAAAGAATGTATATTTCTTTGTTTTTAATTATATTATAATAGTGTTGATCTTGGTACATTCCCAAGTCAAAGAGTTATTGCATTTATTGGTTATATTGTGAGTTATATTTCTCCAAATATCATGTTGATTACATCAACTGAATTACCAGATATTGATAATAACATGATTCTAGATACAATATCAAGTTTAGGTGGATTTGTTAAAAGACATTTAGTTGTTAATGAATCAAATCCATCATCAATGAATGAAAATATTTCTGACTTTTTGACTTCTTATAAACTATATATACCAGAAGGAGGTGTTATTTTGAATTATTTAACCACTACAGAAAGTTATTTGACTTTATTCAAAGTATATCAAAGTGCTTTTACTAATTTATTCACAAGTTCAGCTGAAGCTTCACAAAAAGTCCCAATTTTTAGTTTTTCGAAAGAAACATTCATGGAAATAGACCAATATTACACTGAAGAGCAATATGCATTAGCCAGTTGTCATTCTGACAAATATACAGCTTCAAATATATACAATATTGGAGTAAATATGTTTGGTGGATCATATCAAATGCCAAAAGTTGAAACAAGAGCAATTATTGCATATGAATTACTAGTTAGAGAATATAAAGAATTAGGAGATTTTAGTAATGAAAAAATAATGGAATATTTAAGTACTTATCAATTAGAATCATCATTTGGTGTTACAAAGATGTCTGATAGTGATACAAATATACCATTCCCTGTTACTATTTTACAAATGAAGCCAGGAGGAATTACTGATGTAGTTTCAACTATATCAGTCAATTGGCCAGCTCAAAGTTTTAGACATGGTTTCAATGAAGACGAATATAAAATCTGTTCAAAGGAAACAGGAAAAGGTGAGACATATACTTCATTGAAATTCTATATATTGATTTCATTTACTGGAACTTATTCATTCAATTCAAGATCATTGGTTAGTGGATATTTAGCAGCTGTTGATTATGTTAATGAATATTTTCATGGCATTAATAAAAGAATGATTGTCACAGAAGTTATAAATATAGAATCAGATAATGATTTAGCAAGAGAATATGTCAGAAAAGCAATAAATGAAACAGGTAATAGAATTATATTTGGTTTATCAAACTCAGAAATGAGAAAATATGTTATGGATGATTTAGCTGATAATGAATTACTTTTATTCTATCCATTTTTATATGAAGGTTATGAATGTAGTGAGAATATTATTTATATGAATACCCCATTTACGGAATATATTTCAACATTAGCTTATTTCTATTTACCTGGATCAGATATGAGAGATATATTTGTGCTGTATACTGACACTGAAATGAATTATAAGAATGCTTTGAATGTTCAGTATGAATTAACAAAAAGAGGTATTTCTGTAGCAAATGTGTTAAGAATACCAATTACTAACTACAAAATGGATATTATTATGAATATTATTATAAGCAGTATGAAATCTGGTATAATTATTTCATTATTGGAAGGAACTGCAGCTACTGATTTGTTCTTAGAGATAAAAAAGAATAATTATGATTCTTCAACATATACAATTCTGTCGTATAATGTAAAATTACCTGATATTATTGACGATTCTTATTGGGAATTATTTGATGGACATTACTTTATAGATACATACAAAAGAAAACATTTTAAAGATGATAGTATTTATAAAATAGCTGATAATAGATACAGTTTCATTAAAGAAGAAGCATCAGCATCTGCTATATTGTCAGTATTATTTGCTGCAAAGGCATTATTATCAATCAATTTCGCTGAAGATACAGGTGAAGAAGGTTTTGTTCCATATTCATTTGAAGATTTACTTAATGCTGTTCATCATACAGATGTTAGTCAAATAATCGATAATTTAGTTATTAATTCAAATAATCAAATATCATTACATCTCGACCTTGTTCAAGTTCATTATTTTCCGAACAATAAGAGTTATACAATAGAATCATTAGTAGAATCGTCTGATCTTAATCATATTAACCCATACAATGCACAATATGGAAATAACAATACAATGTATTATTGTGAATGGAAAATATCAAAAACAGATAAAGTAAAAAGAGGTTCATTACTTGAAAGAGAGAATAAGAAAGTTGCATTATTGTATTCTATTACAGGTGAGAATAAAAAATATGAATTAAGAGCTGTAGATATAATGATTGCTTCAATTGATTCTTTGAATAGTGAGAATACTTTGCATGACTTATATCTTGATTATATAATATTTGATACCACCAATGAGAATAATATTACAAACATAGCAAATATTGTGTTGAATGATGAAGATATTATATTTGTTGTTGGATGTACAAACAAAATATGTAGAACAAAAGTGAATGAAATTTTTTCTAAATCAACAAAATATAGTAAATATTTATGGTATCCTGCTAAATTTGAAGGTCAAGAATGTGATGAAAATATATTCTATACAGGGTTATTGCCAAGTACATACACAAAATCACTATCGACTTATATTGACCAAGCATCAGTGGATAATTCATTATACTTCATTGGTACAAATACTGACAGTAACTTTTTAATTAATACAATATTGGATAATGCGCTGTCTGAATTGTTTACTGTTATTGGAAATGATTTAGTAGAATCAGGAAGTGGAACAACTCATTCATTAGCTAGTAAAATAGTTGAAAAGTATGTAACAACAGGATGTGTTATTATTCTTACATTAGATGATACTACTTCAATAGATTTCATAAATTATTTTGATAGTTTAGTTACAGATGCACATATTAAATCAGGTAATACAATAACTAATAAATTTTTTGTTATATCTATTAATAGTGATAGGAATATATTAGCATCATTATCATTATCTGGAAATATCAATCTTTTCTTTGGTGGTTCTTTTTTTGATGAAATTAATAGTGAATGTGGATTCAGACAATCTTTTAGAAGTAGTTATGGTGACAAATTAGATGCAAATGAATTAGCTCACAGTTCCTATTTAGCATTAATGTATTGGAGTAAAGCTGTTGAAAAAGTAGGATATCACAATAAAACATTAATAAGAATGCAGTTGTATAGATCAAATATAGATAGTTGTACTGGTGAAACAATGATGTTTGATAATAATCATATTTCTTTACCATATTTTATAATGCAAGTGGTTCACAAAGATGGAACAAGTATATTAGAATCTATTTACAGTCAAACTAGAATTCAAGAACCATTAGCATGGAGTTGGGATATTAAAGAAACAGACGGATTAATATGTGATTTCACTGATCCTAGTGTTGGATCTGGAAAGAAAGTTGATACTATTACAATTGCTGTTGGCTTATCAATTTCTGGTAAATATAGAGAGACTGATTTATATGTATTGAATATCTTTGAATTATTATTTGATGATTTGAACAATAATGGAAATGGATTATTGAATAAAAGAGTTACTATTCAAAGTTATGATCTACAGTCTAGTGATAGTGTTTGTATTGAGTTATTAAGAGCATATTTAAGTCAAGTAGAACAAGGGGTGATATTTACAACAGCTACATCTCTATGTCTTAAGAGTATAAACCCATTATTAGTTGAAAAGAATATACCGTTGTTCGAAATTGGTTATACAGGAGGAGAAACTTGTTATGAAAATGTATTTTATATGTTGAAGGAGCCAAGTTTTGTAGGAAGAATAATTGATTATATTATGGAACCTACACAACCAGAAACGTTACATTTTTGTGTATTAACCACAAATGATGACGTTGGATCAAAGTATTACAGTTATATTAACAGTTATTTGGATTTTGTTGGTGCTAATATTGATTATTCGTCCAATACTCTTGATTTATCAGAATCTCATTCGTCCTCATCCTCATCTTCTTCATCATCCTCATCTTCATCATCAGATGATAAAGACTCCACCAAAATTATTACAGATGCTGTAAAAGCACTAATTGCTTCTACCAGTGAATATGGTTGTTACATTTTATACTATGGTGATTCTGGTTTACATTATTTATTAGATAAATTATTAACAGAAAATGTAAATAAAGCAAATAGAGGTAAATATAATATAGTGTCATTATCAACAGCATCAAATGCTGCAGCAAGAGGTGTAAAATCATTCTATTCAGCTCAGACTTATTTCACTAATTTAGATAATACTCATAATACTAAAATGAAGGATGATATATTATCTGTTACAAATTATGCCAGTGAGATTATGTATACTGCATATATATCAAGTGATATCTATATAACCACAGTTAATAAATTGCAGAGTATGAAAGCAGATGCATTAAGAAATGAGTTTTATAATTTAAATTATGCATCACCAAGTGGTGGAAATCTGAATATTGGATTTAATAATTATATTAATCAATATATTATATATGGAAAGATGAAAGAAAATGATGAGAATTATGGGTTCGATATTATATTTACATCTGCAAGTATATATGAATCAATACCTTATAAAGATTGGGTGAATAATGCAAAGTATATTTGTGATTTTAAAAATGGATATGGAGAAATGTATAGAAAGACATCAAAGACAATTGGAATTTTAACATCATACAGTGGCATGTATAATACAACTGAAAGATCTATTACCCAAGGAATTATTCAAGCAATTGATGAAATCAATAAAGATGGTGGTATTATTGGTACAATGATTTCAGTATTAATTAAAGATGCAAAATCTGATATTGATCTCTATAAGACTTATGCTGAAGAATTATGTAGACTTGATGAAGTTGTTGTTGTTTTTGGAGTTGCAAATTCTGTTATTGCTCTTAATATATATACAATATTTGAAGAAAAGAAGAAATTGTTTTTCTTTAATGGTTTGACTATTACTGAAGAATGTCCAAGATATACTATTTCAACTCAATTAAGTTCTAATCAACTGATAAACGGTGTTTGGAAGTATATATTACCTTATACATATCATGTGTATGTTTTTCAAGATGATGAAGAATTTAGCAAACAATTGGCAAGAGGAGTTAAGGTTTTATGTGATAATATCAATTTAGATTTCCACTTATACAATTTAAGTGATATTGAATCAAATAAGAATTATGTTCCAGAAGGTTTTGATCCTAAGAAGTTGGATAAAAATTCAGTAGTCTTGTTTAGTGTTACAGAACAAAATAACATTAAACTATTCAATTGGTTATGTGGATTTAATATCAATATGAAGAATACTTATGTTGTATCTGTTAGTTTAGATAGATATTTAATGGATTATATTGATGGAAAGTGCCTAGATGGTGCTTATATCCTTACTTCATTCATTAAAGAAATGGGCTTATCTTCTTCAGACACAATGACTTTTAAATCAAGTTCTGAAAGCTTTGTAACAAGTATGAATGATAGATATGGTCAAAATTGTATTATTACAGCAGCAATGGAAAGTGGTTATACATCTGTAAGATTGTGGGCTAATGTTATTATATCTTATACTATGTCATTTGATAATGATAAAGTTGGTAAAGCATTGTATGGATATACTACAGTTGCACCTTCAGGAACAATAGAAATGAGTTCTGATGGTTTTACTAACAGAATTGTGTATTTAGTGAAAATAGCTCAAGATAAAACACTTTCAATTGCTGATTATGCATCACAAAGTGAAAAAGCAGAAGCATGGAATCATTTATTCCCTGAAAATGAAGGTTATATATGCGACTTTACAAGTGATTCTGAAAATAGAATATTAGAAGAAAATAATAATAATAGATTTAGACCAGAAGCATTAAAATTGATATTTTTCCATGATGATAATACTGAATCTAAAGAAATTGAAGTAAACTCAATGTTAATGGAATATTCTTTAGTCCAAGAACTAAATACTAATGGTGGTTTGAATAATCAGAGATTAATACCAGAGTTTATATTTGCATCTACTTATGATCAATTTAGTAATTTATCAAGTAAATATATCAATGATAATGAAGTTATTTCTTATTTTGGATGTAAATCTGAAGCATGCAAAAAGAATGCAGAAGAGATATCTAAAAAGAGTAATCGAATATGGATTTCTTACGATTTAAATGAAGGAGGAACATGTAACGGAAATCATATCATTTCTGGATCTACTGCATCCCAAAGATTTTTGTCTATTGAGTATTATTTGCACAATTTTGAACCAGAAATTAAATGTTTAATATTCATAGGTGAAGATTCAGATATTATCGATTCATATTACACAATAGTAAATTATTATGTGAAAGATCATTACAAAGAGAATAAACATAATTTAGTTAGACTTACTATAAATCCTAATAGTGTTGAAAGTTCATTAAATAATGCAATTAGTTCAATTCAACAGAAGAGGGATGAATATGACAGGGTAGCTATATTGTATTACTTATCAGGAGATATTAGTAAGAATTTCTTTAACAAATATACTTCAAATGGATTGACTAGTCGTGAAGCAATTGTAGCAATATTGAATTATGTTTCAAATGATTATACAAGTGAAATATTATCATCTGCATATGGTTCTTTAGTTGTGACTGGATTTGATTCTGTTATTTCTACATCATTAGCTCAATCATTCGTTAGTACGACAGAAGGCTTTGTTGGCGTTAATAAAGTAATAGATGAGACTCTTGAATCTATTAAAACTTCATTTATGATTTGGCAAGAAGTATATCAGAATGCAGCTGCTGATTCGAATAGTGTTATACCTCCATTAAGATACTTCCAATTGTCAAGTGTAGGATTAGAAATAAGTGCTCCATCAGGAAGTATAAAAATAGAAGAATCATTATATTCATCAAGAAACTCCTATATATTTGAGATTAATAGAAATGCTAAGTTTATTCAAGTTTTCCCTACTAGAGGATCTGAACATTTGTTTGAAGCTGAACCATATCCATCAGGATTACCAACAGAATGTAAATTTGGAAAGAATAACATATTTTATAAATACAATACAGGAATATTAAGTATTGCATATGTATTATTTGGAGTTGCAATGATACTTAATATTGTATGTTTAGTATTTGTTATAATTCATCAAAAGCAATTAATCATTAAAGTATTAGGAAGAGCCCATAATTATGGTGTGGTATTATCATTATTTGTTGTTACTTTTGGATCAATTCCAATGTATGTTTATCCTTCATCTTCTAACGGAGTTTGTACAGCAAGAGTTGTGTTATTAAGTCTTGGTGTAAAGTGTTTACTTTCAGTGCTTATGTCAAGTGAAACAAAGTTGTACAAGAAGAGATTTAGAATAAAAGGATCAATAAAAAAGACAAGAATTACAGTTTATAGAACATTTGTTTTTTGGATAGCATTTATGTTGTTTCAAACACTTTTGTTGTTATTATGGTTTTTAATTGATCCAAATGAGTATGTTGGAACATATAGTTCATCAGAAAGTGACTATTTTAATGAAGTTACAATTAGAGAATGTACAATATCAACACCATTCATAGCAATTGAATTAGTTAGTGATTTTTTACCAGCATTAATATTGTTTATATTGTCCAATTCAACTAAAAATTTAGCTAATGAACATAGTGACACATTGAGTTTATTTATATCATCTTCTGTTATTTTAGTGTTAGGAGCAATCATGGTTTTGCTTGATTTTAATATCAATACTGATCCTGATTCGGTTCTTCTATTAAGATCTATGGGAATTAATTTATCTGTGATAATTATTGATATATTAGAATATGGTATAAAAATAGTTGTTATACATTATGATGAAGATGCAAAAAATGATACATTAAGTGGATCTGCTAATATAGCTAATAACACAAACTTAGGTGTTAGTGTGTCTACTACATCTAGATCAACCCATCAACTAAGTAGTATGTCATTTGCAACAGGAAATATGTCAAGAACTTTCACTACAAATAAGCAGTTGAACAAAATTGCGACATTAACAAAGCATTAGTATTTTGAATTATATTATATTAAAATGTTATTTTGAATTGTTTTTTATATTCAATAAAAACAATAACAATGATATAAAAATAATGTGAAATAAGAGAATAACAAAAAATCTTACTTAGGCACTTTTGCTTGTGTAATATAACTTCCATGATTTTCACTCATAATTAAAATGCCAAATTCAACAGCATTATCCATTTGATCTGTACTAATCGAAGCATAATCAAATCTACCACTCAAATCACTATATCCATCTTTATAAAACTCAGCTCTATCATTCTCATCTTTGCTGTATACTTTTATATAAGCACAAGGTAATGGTTTGTGATTTTCATTCTCTATTATCTGCAATATTCCCATATTCTCTTTTATCATCACACTGAATAAGCAATAATTATATAATTCATGAACTTGATTTCCATTATAAACTATCTCAATTATTCCTGTTTTCTTTTTAAATTCATCCAATATTGGTATTTTCATATGTTCTTCACTTATCTTTTGAATTACACTGTAATTGGGATAAACATAATTATATACTGATGAATCAATCTTCTTTAAAAATGGTGTATCACTAAATAACAATTCTGTATCAATAATATAATAATTGATTTGACATTCTTCTATGTTATTACTTGAGATTATCAACTGATTTTCATTTGCATCTATCTTCATTGCTAAAGATGGTGTAATTGATGAAACATGTAATTGTCTATCTTCACGATCTTTATAACTGCTTATATCATTTGTATTATTATTAACTGTATTGTATATTCTTTTAAATAAAGTACGCCAACTTTCAATTCCATAATCTAAATACTTTTTACTTATTTCATTACTACACTCTGGAGTAAGTTTGAAACAATCAAAATAACAACACAAATAATCAAATTGTAATCTATAATCTTCATTCTTTGGAATTGGAATACCATCCTTTCTTTCTTTCACTATATATTTATTGAATATTTCTTCACTCTCTTTAATTCGATCTTGTAATAATAAATAATAAATATGGATATAATAATCATGATCATTTAACACTTTCTTACTACTAACATATAAATAGAAATCATTTAATGTTTTCTTCATTTCATCACTTGTTATTCTGGGTATTTGTTTTAAAGTATGAATTCTTGGATTGATGAATGGATTATATTCAGTGTGTTGATAATGCAACAATTTTTCATATCCATCTACTTTCAGGATTGTATTTTCACTATATGGTAACAGAATATCAATTAACTGTTTGTTGTTGGATAAATAATCAGATATTCTTCTTTTATCATTGTGATATAAACTAAAACTATATATTGTTTCATCATAATGTAAATTATCTTCTAAATATTTCATCATTATTTCATAAAACTCTTTATCTATCAATTTATAATAGATATTACTCAAATCAACAGATTCTAATGAATGATTCTTTAAATATTTCATAATTTGATCATTATTACCATTACTTGACACATCTAACCAAGAATTTTCATCAATACTGATTTTCTCTTTTGTTACATTAAACACATATGCTTCACACCAACCTTCTAAATCACCATTTAATCCACTAACATGGCAAGGATATAATTTATATTTACCTTCATTTGGGAAATAAAAATTACCTAATTCTATCTTTTGAGTTTCAAATGATCTGATAGTAACAATTTTTGAATATGTTGATAATGAGCCACCTATTGGTATACTTCCTTCAGGGAATGATATTAATATATTATATGTTTTGTTTATTGGTAAATAGTTTGATATATAAATACAATAGCCATACTCTACACCACTTAAATAGTTATTATCTTTTTTATATTTTGGATATGACACTCCATTGATTATTTCCTTTTTATCTTTTGGATCATAGAATTTACATAATAATGAGACATTTCTTTCATCTGTTTTTCCATCAACTTCTTTATAACTCTTTTTGAATACTATAACATCACTTTTCATTACCATTTTATTCACTTCACTTTCATTTACATATTCTACACTTTTATCTACTTTGAATGGTAAATCTAATGTTGCTAACAGTAATATTATATCATTTATGGAATTATCTTCATAACAGAAATGTTTACTTAAGAATAATTCATCTTTATTATGATTCAATATATATCCACAATAATCTTCCCAATATTTTGTAACTTTTAGTAAATTTGGTTGAATTGAACTATGATGGTTATAATATGACATTTCTACTATTTGTTGAGTTTTTGGTTGCTTTTGATAAGGTATCATCTCATCATTTGTTACTGCCATTCTAGCCATCATCAATCCAGGAGTTGGAACTCCTCTTAACATTCTACTTCTTGCTTGGATTGGTGCTTTACATTTCTTTACTGCTTTTTTTAACACCATTTCAGATGATCTGTATGATTGTGAAGTAGGAGCATATTTTGCAAATGAATTTATTGATCTATAAGAATTTTCTTCATGATCTTCTTCATTTTCTTCTTCACATGGTTCTTCTTCTTCTTCACTTGAATCTTCTTCATTTATCTCATTATTGATTTTGAAAACTATTTCAAATATTCTATTAAATTCATTAGCATCTTCTATCTTATCAAATAACTCATCTCTTATTTGATTGAATATATATTTTCCTTTTTCATTAAGTCTTTCACAAAGCAAACATTTTTCAAATACATTCAATTCTTTGAAATTCTTTAATTGTAAATAATCATCAAGATTTGAATTTAACAAATAAAGATCAACAAAACTCTTTTCAAGTTTATTACTAATGAATGGTAATATGTATTTGTTGAAGAATTCTTTGTCTTTCTTGTAAATAAAATAGTTCAATTCATGGCAAATATTCTCATTATATTTATCTAACTTCTCTTTTTCACTCAAATCACTCCAATGTACTAAGAATCTGAATTTGTTCAATTCATTTTCATTAACTTTATGACAACTACTGAATATTGAATATACATCCTGTAAACTATCGATAATCTTATATTCATCTCCTGTATTAACTATCATTTCTTGATTTTTGTATTTTGGTTCTATTACTCTACATAATGTCAAATGACAATTCACATCAACTCTATTCTTGATTGTAAGATTTCTAAATGGTTGATTCTCTTTCTTTATATCATCAACAGAATAACTGTAACAACTACCAATATCATTATCAAGATCTATTATAGTTAAACAACCACCATTATCAAAGAAAGGTAATTCATTCTTTGGTATTTCTATATAACCATCATCATTAACATCACAATTATAAAAATCAATTAAACATGGTTTTAAGAAATTTGGATATATTTGTTTGTTTATAGTACCACCAGTACCATTACTGACATTAACACCACCATAACCATAACCACAACCCATTCCCATTCCTCCAGCAGAACACATACATGGCTTACATGATGAATCACATGATGATTCAAATCCACTTCCATTAGAAACTTTTGCAGATTTAACAGTAATTGGTTTTACTTTATCTTCTACTAATATTAATGATGGTCTATTCTGTAAATTACCTAACTGATATGACTTACGCTTCTTTACATATACATATTCATCACTAAGTCTACGATTGTTCAATATGGCAGTTTCATATTTATATGATTGATTTTTCAACAAATAGTTTCTAACTTTTGGTAATACATTTATATCGTAATTATTAACAAAGTAATTCCACAAAACATGTATCTGACATGTATTGTTGAAATTATTCACTTTTATTTTGATTTTATCATCATTAATTACAGGTGGTAGTATTAAACTATATTTTGTTATTTTACTTTTTTCTATTACCATACATTTAGATAAGTAATAATTATTCAATTCTACACTCTCTTTGCTCAATATGTGTAAATGAATTGTTTTGACTAATTCCTTATTGAAGATGTTTAATAGATATTCTCCTTCTTTTAAACCTTTAATAATCATACTTGTATCATTCACTTCAATGTTATTATTGTAATTAGTTCTTTTACAACATGAGAATAACGAATACCTATATAATTCTTTATTAAATGGCAATTCAATTTGATTTTCATCACTTTCTAAACAAGATACATCATCTGGATATTCTACTCTATGTTTTGGTATTTCTATACTTACATTTTCTACTACTAACTTTTTGATATTTTTCAATTTGCCTAATTCAATAATACCATTCTCATTACTTTTAAGAGTATATTTTATTGGTATATAAAAACCAGTATTGAAGAATATTATATTGGTTATAAAATCTTTGATTATTTCTCCATTTTGACCTAAGATTTTCAACTCATAATTACCACTGTTGTTAATTCTTAAATATGGAGTTATTATGTTCTTTTGACTGTTTCTATCATAATTATAACTGCAACAACCACTGATCTTTACTTTTTCATAATTAATAACCATTTCGCCTTCCATTTTCACATTTATATCAACCAAATTATCATCTATGGTTATATATGGAGTTATGTCAATTTTATCTAATAATTCTTTGATGTTGATATGTTGATTACTTCTACTATCATCTAAATAGTGTAATTCTATATCTATTGATATATTATGTAATAATGATAATGAACATTCATATTGACTTTGTAACAATAACAAAGGATGGATAATAAACTGATTATTATGTTTTCCTTGTAATACATGTTCATTATTCAATAACATACCAATTCTTAATTCATAAGATTCAGGATGTAAATAACAATTAAATGGTATTGAATATATATGATTGGTATTATTAGCTGATTCATTCTTCTCTTTTACACATAAATATAAATCATTATTTGAACTATCATTATCTTTATGTATGAATGGTATTAATATTCCATTACATTCTTTATTGTATTTATACTCTTTGTCATTCATTATTATTGAGCATTTTTCATTATCATATGGTAAATTATATTCATTTAATAAGTTAAACAAATAACCATCTGGTGTTACTTTCTTAATGTAATTAATTTCACCTCTATTGACCAATATTCTACTTTGATGACCATTTCCTGTTAATTCAATAACATAAACACCATTGAATCTAATATTATCAAATCTGAATAACTCTTTATGTAAAACATGATGTTTGATGTTGTTATAGTCTTTTTTATCTACATAAGATGGTATTAATCCATCTAATTCATTTCCTTTAATCCATTCATTTAATGACTTTTTACTCTATTCAAAATAACAATAATTAGAATAATATATATACTTTTTTAAATTCTAGTGTATTAATTTCAAACATTTTTATTTCTAATTCTGGAATGTTCTTCAAGAAACATGTTACTTCGATTATTTCATTTTCATGGAAGTATGTCCTGTTAAAATCATCGATTTCTAATTCAATTGATTCTACTGTATCTGCAAAACCTTTATCATTTAAATATTTCAAACTGGCAGTAACTTCTCTATCAAAATATACATTTAAAGTATATTTCTGTCTATTAAACCAATCATTCTTAACATAACTGCTAAAATCATCAATTGATTTATTCATTTCATAATAATGGTAGAAGTATTTATATATTAACTTAGTAATTCCACATTTATCTACTTCACCGTCTAATCCAACATTTCTCATAATACAGTTGAAAATTTGTCTTTCAGAATCATCATTATATGCTTTAATCTTATTATCATCAAATGGAAAATGGGTAGTGTATGTTTTACCTGCTTTCATCCACTCTTTGAATAATTTATCATCAAAATCATTGTTTAATATTATATTTGTATATAATATAGAATATAAAACACTATAAGTAATACTCTTTTCTTCAGATGGTAATAATTTGTTAAACTTTAACAGCTTTTCAAAGTAAATCTTTACTTTCTCCTTATAATCATCACTCTTCTTGTTTATATCACTTCCTAATTCAATAATGTAATGAATTATGAAGACATCTTGTGATAATACAATTGAATTATTCTTTATTAAATCTTCTAAATCACTTATTGTCAGTTTATCATAACATATACAATTGCAATATTCTATCTCTTTTAATAATTCTTTTATATACTTCATATATCCTTCTAATTCGATTAAAACTTCTTGTTCATAGAGATACTTGATTATTTTCATTCTCTCATCTTTTTCAATTTTACACTGAAATTGTCCTTTTAATAAATCTTCACAAAAGTCTTTGTTATGAATATCTACATAATTAATCAACATTTCCAACTTGAATAATGCGTTTTTATCATCTAAAATTGTTTTTAACTGAGCAGGATACTTGATTCTTTCATCATCAACAGCGTTTGGTACTTTTTCATCTTGTAATTCTGAAATGTTTGTTGAATTACCTTTTGTCTATTATATATTATTATTACAAATATTTAATACTGGCTTATTAAAGTTAAATTGCAGATGCCACTCTTCTATTAAGAACTTTACTAATACATCTTCAGTTCCATTCATCTTAATACGATAATTAACTAATTTTTCAATAGCTTCATTGTGATTAAATACACCTACTTTCCCTCCTACAAGATTTCTAATTTTTTTCTCATTTTCTTTTGGAGAGTGAAGTAAATCCAACAGCTATAACAAATAATAATGATAATAGAAGCATTTATACTAATAACAAAGGCTGACTAGTCTCAGCATCAATACTTCTTAAATACTCGCTTCTGTCCTAGAGATATAAACATACAAAAAATACTTCTGCAAAAGCGTATTTTTCAAGAACATCAAGAGAGATTTTGAAAGATTCCATAAATTCTTTAAAAATAACACAAATACTCAAAATACAGTGTATAAAGTGTATTACAATTAACAAAATTTTTACATAATTTACACAAATACACTTAACAAAATATAAAAAACGGTTTTTATTACATAGTTATATTTTTTTCTAACACTTCAACTATTTATAGAAAAATTGATTAATTGCTAGAACTTTTTGTTAAAATTACATTCAGTACTAATCTTCTGTTCCTGTTAGTTTTTTTTTGATTATTAATAAATAACAGTCATATTTTTTATAGTATTGAAATTTAACTAATGAATGGGACCATAATATACTACTCTTTGTTGTTTATAAACACCCATGGTAGGAGACTGCAAAATATCTTAAAATGAACATTAGTTTCTTACTATTTCTCTTAATAATCGAAAACACTCCATTTAATAAACAATGAAATATTTTATATAGGATTTTATCTTTTTATCATCCCATTTCGCAAGCTTCACTCAAACAAATATGAAAATTTTAATCTTTTTTATCTGTGTGTTTATAGCAAGCACCAGTATATTATTATTATTTATAGCGATTAGGCACCATAAAAGGATGCTCATTCGATGGTAAGAGTTTCGAGTTAAGTCAAGATGACATTATTTCAATTCCATTAAGGTGTGATAAAATAATCAAAACTTTAGAAATATTACCAAAATTACCTGAAGGGTTGTACATTACTAAGGAATTCGAAATTACTGGCTCAGTAAATTATACTTTCCCAACAACTGAATATAAAGTTACAATTAACAAGAATGAGAAATTCCATTTATATCTTACAATATCTAGACCTTCTAGACAGCTAGATAATGAAGAAGTTATTAATTTCCTTCCTCAGCTTAGCTTAAAGTATTCTACTACTTATAAAAAAGGTTGGAAAGATATTGGTGTTAGTGCTGACAACTGGCCAGACTTTAATGCTGATTCGAAGAAATCTGTTTCTAAATTTACCACTTATATTAGAGGAAGCTTCACTGTTCCTGATATTAATAAACAAACTAGACTAAGCTTGAAAGTCAGTTATTCCGATGGATTGATTTTCTATTTGAATGGAGAGATGTTTTACAAGAAGAATATTGATGGTGATATAAGAACAATAGGTATGTATACGCCAAAATCTAGAACAATAACATTAACAAACCAACAAATTACAATATCCAGTAATTATTTAAGAAATGGTAAAAATTGGTTAAGTATTGAAATTCATAAAGCTAATACTAATCCAAGTGATATTTTATTCTCAATATCTGAATTTAAAAGTATCACAACTGGTACATGGGCTGGTGTAAGTGAAGGTCCAACTAACAACAGAGATAATGCAATGAACTTTTGGTCTGAACAAATTCCATCTTTCAATTGGGAAGAAGGGAAGAAATTACTTGATATAAATGAGGGAAGTTATATTGATCTAGTTACACCATGTGTAAACGGTGGTTATCCAACTCCAGTTAATATTACATATCAATGGCCACACACTAAATCAATGGCAATATCATATATTAATCCAATGAATAAAGGTGTTACTTCAGCTCAAAGTGTTAAAGATTATGCTTGGTATGGTAAATTTGATATTAGTTCACCTGATGATTATGAATTAATTCAAGATTTCCCTAATGGTGGTTTTGATTCAGGTAATGGTCAGAATTTTAGACCATTTAATAACAGAGTACCTTCATATGAAGCTATTAGATGGGAATTCAAGAACACATATGCTGCATCATCAAGTGGAAAATGTAGTTATAAAATGGGTGAATGCAGATTATATTATCGTGGTTTGGCATCTACCATGATATGTGATTCTTCTGGTTTATTACCAACAGCAACTCAAGGAACGGTAATTAAAGGAAATGCATGTAGTGGTGATGATGTTTATGGATATGAATATGATTTATGTTATGGATTTAATAAACCAAGTTGGCAACATAAAACTGATAAATGTTTTCCAATTAAGCAAGTTAAATATGGTGTTAATAATCTATTAGATTTCTTCAAGAATATTGAATTAGAGTTTATACCTTCTCAGTTATATGATTCTATTGTATGGAATAATACTGATCCTGAAATATCATTAGATGCAGTAAATGGCAGAATATTTGGTACTTTTACAAAGAATGCTGATTTTTATGTTGAAGTAACTAGTCATATAGATTCTCACAATAAAGATATGAAGACATTATTACATATTGTTTCAACGACAGTGATTTGTCCAACAACTGAAGATGGTTATATGACAGTTGAATATGGCGAATATAGTAAAAAGATATGTGATCCAGAGAAAGAAAGTAATTGTGGTGCTTGTACAAATGATCAATTATTAGTTACTAGCAGATTATGTGGTGCAGATGGTCATTTTGGAGATATTAGTTTAAGTTGTGAATATAAAACTCCAATAGTAGAATATGATAGATCAACATTATTATTAAAGACTAGTAATAACTTAGTATTAACTCCAATAACATACAAATATCCAGTAGATGAAATATCTTCAACATGTGACTTTATTAGTGGAAATTCAGTTGATGGAAAATTAACATTTAATACAGCCAATGCAAGAGAAAAAGTTACTTGTAACATTAAATTCAAAAATAGTAATAATGAATTGAATATAAAAATGGTTGTTACAATATACGAAAATTATGCTACAACTGTTATATATCCAAATCAACTTGATTTTATTCCTCATTTATATGGTTCTTATACTCCAACAGTAGATGGCGCAGCAACAAATTGGGAAATAACCCCTGATTTAGAAAGTGGATTATATTTGAATAAAGGAGATGGAAGTATATATGGAATAATAACTGATGAAACAGAAAAAACAATTAGTTGTACAGTTAAAATAAAGAGTGGTGAAAGTGAAGTAAAAGAAATCCCAATTACAATCCATTTTACAGGCCCAAAGAAGTGTGATAATGATAAAGATGGATTTCCAGATACAACAATATCCACAACAGCTACTATACCATGTTTATCACCCAAAATTGGTAATAGAACAAAAGAATGCTTAAATGTAAATGATCAACCAGTTTGGGCTGATTCAATTGATGATAGTAATTGCAGAGATCCATATCCAACGAAAGCATCATATGTTTTATTAGATCGTTATTTTGTTTATAATCCATTTACAATAAGACCATTAGTTGAACCATTAAGACCAGGTATAACAAAATTCAAAGCAACAAATTTACCTAAAGAAATTGAATTTGATGAAGATACTGGTATAATAATTGGAATATTTATTAAATCTGGATCTTATCCTATAAATATTGTAGTTTCTGACGAGCATGAAATTGACATATCTTTTACATTAGTTATATCACCACTTTCATGTAGTGATTATGGTTGGCCTGAGACTGAAGTTGGAGAAGTTGTTACAAAAGATTGTGCATCTGATGAAACAGGTATTCAATATCGAATATGTGAATTAGTTGAAGATATTGATAGTA
Source organism: Proteromonas lacertae (assembly GCA_002245135.1). NCBI lineage: Eukaryota > Bigyra > Opalinata > Proteromonadidae > Proteromonas > Proteromonas lacertae. The sequence goes on along the minus strand of NGBS01001162.1, from coordinate 136,126 downwards.
AATATGGTGTTTTTTCTTCAATAAATAACAATTGTATTAATAAAATGCCAATCAAATTTGAATATCCAAACTTGAAATCTAAGTATTATAAAGGAGTAAAAATACCAACTCTATTCCCAACAATTGAACAGTCATTCTTAAGTGGTTTTACATTTGAAGTGGAAAATTTACCTGATGGTTTAAGTATTGATAATAATGGAGTAATAAATGGAATTCCAACAACAACAAATACTTATGATACTGTTATTAAATTGAAGAAAGATGGTTTAGAAAAGAGAATAGAGAAAACAATTGAAATATCAAATCCTGAGAGTGTTCCATCATGTGAATATATAGTAGATAATCATTATATTAGTGATGCTAGTTATACATTAATCCCATATTGCAATGCAATCATGAATTCAGCTGTATTAAAGAATGAAGTAGATGGTGTGAAATTAGATAAAGATGGTAGTATTAAATTTAACATTAAAACAGCTAAAAGAGTAATAATAATAGTTGGCGGTTTAAGTAATGTGGATTTAACAGTAGAGATTGAAATACTTGAGCCATTAGTATGTGAATATGCAAAATCTGATTGGATGATAATGCCATTAACAAAAACAACTATTCAAAAACCAGAATGTAATAACAATTTAAAATCAGTTAGTGTAACCAGTAGTAGATTATTATGCGGTTTAAATGTTTTGAATAATGAAGATCGAGTAGGTATTATTATGGGTCAAACCTCCTATTATGAAAAAGAACCAATAGAAGTAACAATGACAATAGTAGATATTTATAATCAACATACTGAGTATAGAATGACATTAAATCCAATTAAAGAATTCAATAGTAAAGGATTTACATTTAGAAAAACAAAGATCAATCAATTTACTCTAAACAATTTACCAGATACTGAACCATATTGGACAAATATGGATATTGAAGGAGTATATGATATTGTATATACTGGTTTTGAATCATCAACTATGAATATTACATGTAATGATAAATGTCAAGATGTGGGATTTTTTTATTCAACATTCAAATATACAGGATTGATTAATATAGAAACAGAAGGAACATATACATTTATATCTAATGTTGATGATGATACAATTTTATATTTTGATGATATGAATATTGCTAAATCACATTCCAAAAGCTATAAAACAACTATAACAGTGAATGTAAATGCAAAGAAAGGATATCATGCAATTGGAGTTTTATATTATGGTGGTGGTGGTAAGAATAGTGCATTTCTGAAATGGAAAAAACCAGGTGAAAATAGTTTTCAACCATTTGATCCATCTATAATTATTCCTGATTTAATTCCAGTATCAAGACTTGATTATGAATATTCAGAATATATAATAGAAATTGGTAAAGAAATGAATAGATTAATACCAAGAGTGTATGGATTAATAACCAAATTTGATATATCACCATCACTGCCACCTGGTTTATATTTTAATAATAAAACAGGAGAAATATCTGGTTCTACAAATGTAAAATCTGTATTTACAGATTATGTAATTACAGCTACGAATGGCATTGATAGATTATCAACAGTTTTACCAATTGCAGTTGTGGATATAACTTCCTTGACAAACAATGGATTAACAGGTGAATATTATTCATTATTAGATGTAAAATGTAATGAAAAGCCAAATTATGATAATATTGAAGTTTCATATAAGAAAATAGATGTAGATATAAATCATGAGAAGAGTAATGAAATATGGGATGGTTTAACAAGCGAATTTAAGAATAATTTTGTTGTTCATTGGTATGGTTATATAAAGATAGATATAGAAAGTAGCTATAAGTTTAGAATTGAATCATATGATAGTGTAGTATTAAAAATTGATAATAATGAAGTATTATCATATTATGATTGTTCTACTCATAATAAAATGAGTAATTCAATCGAATTATCAAGCGGAATGCATAGTATTGATATATTATATTGGAAGAGTAATACTGAAGAATATACTATGTTTAAACTATACTATGAAAGAGCTGGTACAATGACTATAATAGTTCCAAGTGATATGTTATTCTTTGTTTCAACAAATAGATTAGAATATGAAAGAGTAGTTGATAAATTAACAAGAGATAGTGAAATGATGAATAATAGACCAATATTATCATATTCAACAACAAGTATAAGTGATTATACATACAGAATCAAACCAACATTACCAAATGGAATGCATTTCAATTCAGAGAATGGTGAAATAAGTGGAACACCACAAGAATTAATAAACAAAGTAGTTTATACTATAACAGCAACAAATAAGAATAATGAAAATGAGGTAATAAATAGCAGAATAACCATAACAGTAGTGTATTATCCACATCCCGATAGTTTACATTATGATAATTCAGTTGGTTCAATAGGTGTTAATATAAAGAAAATTATACCAACAATCGAAAATGGAGAATATGGTGTTTATAAAATAGAAAGTGGGAATTTACCAAATGGATTAGAATTAGATTCTGAGAATGGATATATAAGTGGAATATCTAAAGAATCTGGAGTATTTACACTAAAAATTAGTTATGAAAACTCAGCTGGTAAAACAATTAGTAATGAATTTACAATTACCTTAAATGGTTGTGAAGGTAGTATGAAATTTGTGTATTTGAGTTATGAATGTTATGATAATGATTTTACCTTAGAATTAAGAAGTTCAACATCCTCAGCACTTTATTATTCTCAATATTCATCCTCAAAGAAAAGTAGTTATTCATTTTTGCAGTGTATAAATGATAATGAATTGAAATTATCAATAATCAGTCATTCAGGTCAAGGATTGAAATATAGATTATACACTGATAAAAATCTGTTATTAAAATCTGGTAGAATGAATGATAATGAAGATAAAGTGGAAAGTATAATCTCATTAAATACTGAATCAAATCCAATAATCACATATCCATCAGATAATAAATATTTAATGAACAATTTCATCTTCATATCCCCGTTATCAATTATGAATGGAGCTAATAGATTTGAATTGAAAAATCCAAATGATTTACCCAGTGCAATGATATTTGATGATAAAACAGGTGAAATATCAGGTTATTTCCCATCAAATGAATTAGAAACAATCACTTTAAGAATAACAGCCACAAATCTAATATCAACATCATCCGAAGTATCAATTATGATTAATAAAATATCATTATGTAATGATCACTATGATTTAGTGAATATAATAATGACAGCTGATAATTCTAAACAACAAAAATTGAATGTAGAATTTGGAAGTAGTACTTTAATAGAATACATCTATTTTGAATCATATGAAATTCATAAATGGAGCTTCTGTTTATCAAAAGGTAATTATAAAGTAATAGTAGGAAGTGAAAATTCCAAAGCTTGGGAAAGTGATTCAAATGTTCAAATAGTCATAGGCAACACCAATCCAACTAGTTTTAGATTAGATGATAATATAGAATCAAAAGAATATATAATCAGTAATAATTATTTAGTTACATCAACCGATATTTACCTTTATATATCAGGTAATTCAATAGAAAGTGGATGGAATAATGTTGATTTTATACCATCATCAAGATGGAAATCAATATTAAATAATAATATTCCAAATTCAATAGGAACTATTTATTTAAGAAAATCAATCAATTTAATGAATAGAATAAATTCATTTAGTATAACAGGAACTGTAGAATTTACAGCAGGAATAAAGATATTTATAAATGGAAAATTATTTTACACCAAGAATCTAAACAGCGAAGATATTGTTGTTGGAGGCACAACTGGTGAATATGTAAAACATATAATAGCTGATTCAAGTATAATGAATATAGGAGATAATGTAATTGGAATTGAACTTCGTAGTGAAAACCCAGAAACTGAACATTCTGATAAGTTTTCATTATTGTTACAATATTCAACAGAAGTGTCTGATTCATGTATTAAACAAAATGATAATGTAAATATGAATGGTGAAGAAGGAGTTGATGAGAATCATTTGATCAATAATTTGATAGATGGAAATGAAGAGACAGAATATAAAATAGCTAAAACTGAATCAGATAAAACAACAATAATAATGTCTTTTAATGATAATAATATTAAGAATATAAACTCATATTATCTAGTTTCAAACAGTTTATGTGAAGTGAATGATCCAGTTAGTTTTGAATTATATGGAACAATTAGCTATGGAGGAAGTGATGCAAGTTCTAGTTGGATAAAAATAGATAATCAAAATAATCTCAATTGGTCTAGAAAAACAAAATATGAATATAAAATCATTAATAATGAAATGTCATCATATGTATTTGAAGCATATAAATTAGTATTAACATTAAAGAATGAAGGTGGAAATGAAGAATGTTCATTGGGTTTATCTTTAAGTGAATGGGGAATGAGTATCTGTGAAACAAAATACTGTCTATCAGAAGTAACAGAAAATGATAAATCATTATATTGGCCTGAAACCAAAGGAGGAAATACTGTAACAATAGAATGTGGAAAAGGATATACAGGAAAACAAACAAGATTATGTTCAATAGAAGGAATATGGCAATCTGCTGATAGAAGTGTTTGTATATTAAATACTCGACCATCGTCACTAAGTTATGATGAAGTTAAAGGATATAGTGGTTTTACATTCACAGCAAATCCAATAATAGATAAAGGCTCATTTAGATTATTTAGATTTAAAAATAATGAAGAACTCAATAATGTAGAAATAGATGAAAACACTGGAATAGTTACTGGAAATATTGAAATACCTAAAGCTTACACTTATGAAATTGAAGGATTATTATTCGAAAGTGATACAATAATAACAGCTACATTAAAGGTTGTTATAGAATCAGCAGAATGTAAAGAATCAAATGGATTTACTTCAGCAACAGTTGGAAATAAAGGTAAAAGCAGATGTCCAAGTGGAATGTCAGGATATGTTTATCAATTATGTACAGCTGATTCGAATGGTCCAATTTGGAGTGGAATAATTGATTATAGTGAATGTACAAATGGTCAATCTCCAATATGTTCATTACAAGTTATTAATTATTCTGTAGAAGCAAATAATCCAGTAACAATAACTCCAGTATGTCAAGGAAGGATAACAAGTGTAAAAGTAATTCCATCATTACCAAGTGGTATAAAACATATGGGAAATGGTTTAATAAGTGGTTCTTCAGGATATTCAACTCCTTCAATTGTTTATACAATGAGATTGAATTCTGATAATAATGGTTATGATATTGTAACATTTACATTAGAAATAACAGGTGAAATAAGTGATTGTAGTTATGGATTTAATGAATTGAAGATAGTATCAAATTCCGATATAAATATAAAACCACCAAGATGTTATGGATCAATTTCATCTTATAACAGTTTAACATTACCAAATGGATTAATTCTGAATAAAGATGGTTCAATAAGTGGTCAAACCAGTGAAACAGTAGAAGCAAAAGCAGTAACTATTGTAATATCCAATTCAAAATACTCCACAAGTGTTACATTCAGTTTAACAGTAGTATCTGAAGGAATATCCAATAAAGAGATAGTTCAATATTTAGATTATCCAAATAGTCATTTTATATTCTCTCTGAATGAAGAAGTGAATATAACTCCAACAAATGCAATATCATTTGGAAGTTGGGAAAATACAATACCTGAAGGAAAAGGATTAACATTTTCAAATGGAGTAATTAGTGGAAGTGTAAATGAAGCAACAACAATGGATATAGAAATCACTTTAAACACCGAATCAGTAACAATAAAAACAAAGTTATCTTTATTATTTGTAGAAAAATCAATTAGTAATTATCCAAGAGGTTTATTAGGTGAATATTATAGTGGAAATAACATAAAATGTAATGAAGATCCAACAAATGAGTTGAGTGAAATGATTAAAAGTTATGAAAGAATAGATAATGTGATTAGTCATGAAGATAGTGATTCTTATTGGGATGGATTAAACAATGAATTTAAGAATAACTTTGTAGTAATCTGGAATGGATATTTGGAAATACCAGAATCAACAAATTATGTATTTTATATTGAAGTAACTGATTCAATTGATATTACTCTTGGTGATCAAAAAATCTCAACAAAAGGATGTGGAATAAAATCCTCTACAACTGAATATTTGAGTTTAGGAAAAGGATTAATTCCAATCAGAATAGTATATTGGAAATCATCATCAAATGCCAAGTCATATATAAATATAAAATGGAGTTATACAAGTCAACCAAACCCAATAGAAATACCATCAACTTACTTCTATCATTCATCAACAAGTCAATTCGAAATGACTTACAGATATAATGTATATGATATAAACATAGCAATAAGTGATAATAAACCAATATTTACATCAATATCAAGCAATAACTTCATATCATTCAATTCATATCCATCTTTACCTAATGGAATGTCTGTAACAAATAAAGGAGTGATTGTTGGTACACCATTGATTAGCCAAGCAAATCAGAAATATATAATTGAAGGAAAAACATCAGGTGATAATCCAACTTATATACATAGTTTAATAGAATTGAAAGTAAATGATAATACAATTCCAAGTGGTTTAAGCTATTCAAAGAATAATATTTATGGAAAAGTATTAACATCAATAAATGAAATTAGCGCAACATTATTAAGTGGTAAAAATGTGAAATATAGTTGTAATGATTTACCAAGTGGGTTATCAATTGATATTGCAACAGGAAGGATTTATGGTATTCCATTAGAAGCATTTAATAAAGATGTGATAGTATATTGTATAAACAGTGTGGGAGAAACATCTGTAACAATTCATCTTGAGATTATTGGATGTGATAATGATGGTGAAGTATTATCATTATTTGTTTCAACAATGAATCCTGAGTTTTCAATCAATTTGAAACAAGGAAATAATGTATTAAATGTTTATTACAATTTTGATAAATTTACATCAAATGTTTATCATTTATGTTTAGCTCAAGGAGATTATCAAGTGATAGTAACATCAACAGCAGTATATGGTCCTTCAATAATAATGAAGAATTCAGGTAAATATGTTTATAAAGAATACAAAGTGAAAGATGGTTCAACCGATGAAACAATTAGATTTACTCATACACATTCAAATATTCCAGTGTTAAGTTACAATGATATTCCAGTTACTTTACAAGCATATACTTATGTTGATTATATGTTGGATATAATAAATGGAGCAAATACCTTAACATTTACTGGTTTATTACCCTCAACGATTCATGTAAATGAACAAACTGGAAGATTAAATGGTTATTTTGTAAGTGGAGTATATTCCTTCAGTGTAATAGGATCAAATGATAAAGGAAGTAGTGTAAAACTAACTAAAAATATTCAAGTAATATCCTGTGTTTCACCAAACATTCCAATTTTAATCAATATAGAGAGTGGCAATAGTGGAAATGAAATGTATGTAGAATTATCATCACAAGAAACAAAATATTTTGTATATGAAGGATTAGAAATAAACAATAATTATATAAGATCATACTGCGTAAGTCAATATGAGAAGATGAAATTAATAATAGGAAGTACAACAAATACAAGATGGATTAATAGTAAAGTGATAATAACATTAAAGAAAACTCCTGAACAGGTAATAGAAGAATCATTCAATGAAAATTCAAGTTCAAAGAAAACAATATATTTTTATGATACTACAGACAGTTCTATATCTGCTGATAGTGAATGGGCTTATTTTAATGGAAATAAAGAAACAACTGATTGGACTAAAGATTTTACAATGAATAGTGATGAATGGCCAGTTTCAAAACCATCTACAATACCAAACAAAAGTAATGTTTATAGATTATATAGAAAGATATTTAGTTATGATGTTGTTAAAGCATCATATGCTTATATAAATATTGATTGCACTTATGAAGGCAAAGTGAAGATTTATATAAACTCAAATGAGATATTTACATATAAATCATTTGATGGACAAAGAAAAGCTCAAATTAAAATGGGAATTGATATATTAAATATAGGGATAAATTATGTTGCATTAGAAATACAAACTTCAAATGTTCATAGTAATCAAAAAGATCCATTTAGATTTATATTGAATTATGCTGAATCAAATAATGAATGCAGTAAACTAAATATATATGATGGAACAATGGAAGGATATGGACTTTCATATGATCGTGATACAGGAGCTAATAGACACATGGAAAAAGAAAAAGGTGATAGTGAAGGAGGAAATAATCTAATTGATGGTGATATAAATACTAAATTATATATTCCAGCTGATAATACTAATAAATGGCTATCAGGAGAAGTGTTTTTCAAAGATGGCCAATATGTTTACTTCAACAAATACACTCTTTGGACTGCTAATGATGAATGGCATATAAGAAATCCTAAATCATGGGATATACAAGGATCAATGTCTCATTCAATAACAGCATATAATCATTGGACAGATAAAATTCAAACAATTGAAGATGGTAATTTGCCTAAACAAGCAGCAATTCCAACTGATTTTTATATAAAGAGAACAGATTTTAAAGCATTTAATGCTATTCAAATGTTAGTAAAACATAAAACAACTGATGGTGCAGATGGTGTTCAAATAGGAGAAATGTCTATTTATATTTGTAAACCCAAAATCTGTATTGCTAAAGATGGCTTTCCTACTTCATATCAAGGTAATACATATTCATTACCTTGTATATCTGAAGCTGCAGTTGGTGAAAAAACAGGATTATGTCAAGAAAATGGTGAATGGTCAATTAGTGAATGTAATGTGATAGATTTAGATTTTTCATATAACGAAGGAACAAATCAATTGTCATTTAATGGAAAAGAAGAAAACACTTATAGTCCAACATTGCCTGAAGGCAAAACATTTGATTCATTCAAACATTATTGTAGTTTACCATCAGGAATAAATATTGATTCTTTAACAGGAAGAATCTATGGAAAATCAATTGTACCTGGTTCAGTATTATGTTCAATTGAAGGAAATTATCAAGGTAATGTTAAATCAATTGTAGTAAATATTACTGTTAATACAATATGTAATGAAGCAGATGGATTTTCAAGTGCAAATCAAGGTGATTATGGTTATGCTGATTGTATTTCTCCATTATTAGGAAAAAGAAAGAAGATGTGTTTATCAGATGGTGTTTGGTCCTCTGAAGTAGATGATTCAGAATGCTATGGTGTTGTTTATGGTTCTTCAAGTTATATATTCTACAGGAATCAAGATGTAATGGTAAGACCTACATTGTATGGGCTAAATCAAGATAGTTATGAATTTACAATAGATAAAACATTACCTGCAGGTTTTAATGTTATTGATCCAAAAACTGGTGAAATATCTGGAAAACCAACAAGTATATCTGAAACAGCAGAATATGTAATAACTGTATCATCAACTGCTATTGAAAATGAAATAACCATAATATTGTCAATTGAAGTAAAAGAAGAAGCCAAAGAGAATACTATTTTACAATACTCCAAACAAGAATATGAAGGAACAATTTATCAACCATTTGAGACTGATATTCCAACTACTGATGGTGATATTTACTATTTTGAGATTATTCCCGAATTACCAAGTGGATTAAAAATAGAAAAATCAGGTCAAATAAAAGGAATAGTAACTGTTCTATATGAAAAGAAAGAATATGTAATAAAAGCTGTGTCTGTAGCAAATACAACTGCTTCAATATCTATAGCAATAGAAAGTATAATTGTTTTACATTATATATATTTAATAGATGCATATTGTGAAGAAGAAGGCTGGCCAAAAACTGCAGTTAATACTATAGCTACAATTAGTTGTGGAGATGAATATGTAGGAAATCAAACGAAGGAATGTACAAACCCAGAAAGTCCAGTATTTGGAGATGCAAATAGAGATAATTGTAGATTAAAATACCCAACTAGTTTCTTCATTACTCCAAAAGAATTTGATATAGGTTTAGGCATTGAAGCAAATGAAACATTTTCTATGTATCCAGTTCCTGCTGAAGAAATTTATTCATATTCAGCAAGTGAGAATCCATTCAATGGAATAACAATTGATTTTGAAAGTAGATCAATAAAAGGAACAGCTGTTGGAGAAGAAACTACAAAGAATATAACAATAAGCGCTACATTAGAAACAACCAAAACTTTTAATATAATGATATATATAAAACGTATAATGTTATTATTAATTATATAATTGAATAGAATATAAATGTACAAGTGATAGTTGGGATGAAATGTTAACAGGTGAAACAAAAGAAGTCAGTTGTCCTGATGGAAAAATAGGTACAATCACATTAACATGTCCAAAAAAAAAGAATCCTGAACTTATTGTTGATGATTCTAAATGTGAATTGCCAGAACCAAGTGCAACATATCCTACTCTTCAATTTTATACAGGTGTTCAGAATTCAATACCTCCGTTAAGTTCAATCCAAGTAGATTCATATGAATTAACAGATGGTACAACTCTTCCTGAAGGATTGATAATCGAAAGAAAAAGTGGAATAATTCATGGAACAACCAAATTAGAAGGAAATTACAATATAAAATTGAAACTGAAGAATAGTAAATATGAGAAAACAATCGATTTAACTGTAATTGTGACATATCATGGATGTAGTAAAATGAATGGATTTCCAGATACAATGGCAGGTGAAATAGGAAGATCTAGTGTTTGTGAAAGTGGTAAATATGGTTATAAACTGAAGAAGTGTAAAGCTGAATATCCAGCCAGTTGGGACGAAGATAGTACAGAAGATCATTGCAGAATTTTACCTTCAATATCTTATAGTGGAAATATGAATGAATTATTTGTTGATTTAGAAAGTGAAACTGAAGAAATCATATGGAGTAATACAAACGATTATGAAGGATTATCAATGAAATATGGTTTTACCTTATCAAAAGATGGAGTAAGAATAGAAGATATAGAAACTATTGGTTTGTCATTTAATGAAGAGAATGGTAAATTAAGAGGAATACCAAGTAAAGGTTCAGATGGAACATATGTATTAAAGATTCAAGGTAATGTAACTGATGAAGATATTGTATATCAATCAAATGAACTACCAATTACAATGAAAATAACACAGCTTAAATGTCAGAGAAGTGAAGATGGATTTGGTGAAGTGAATATAGGTGAAAAATCAAAATTAGAGAATTGTGAAAGTGGTGAAGGATATAAGTATAGATTATGTCCATTAGAAAAGAATCCAATATTTGGAGAAGTAAATGATAGATACTGTGTTCCAAAATTTGAATATAATTCAGAGAACAAGATAGAATTTTATACTTACTTCAAGAATAGTAGTAAAGTAACAAATGTACTTAATACAATTGATTATTATCAAATATTAGAAATCAATGAAAACATTTCATCTCTAGTTACAATTGATGAAGGAAGTGGTGAAATAACCTATAATGGAGCAAATTCAGATTATTCAACAAAAGAAAATGAAGAATTATCCATGATAGTAATTGGAAAGAAAAGAAATGGAGATGGAGCTGATTCAAAGAATTTAACAGTCATAATAACAGTGAAACATTTAGAATGTGAAGGAAATGAAGAATACCCATCAACTCCAATAAAAGAAACAGCAACTAGTAAAAATGGTTGTTCCAATAATCAATACGGATTTGTTACAAAGACCTGTGAAGCAATCTATCCAGGAGTATGGGGAGAAGAAATAACTGATTGTAAATCGATGGTTAATATAAGTTATGAAAAAGAAAGTTATGATTTCTATATAGGTTTTACTGATAAGACTGATACTCCTAAAAAGTCTGGTTCATTGACATTGAATGGATATAAAGTATTGAAAGGAGAATTACCAAAAGGTATAACAATATCGACAAGTGGTGTAATAAGTGGAAAACCAACTGATAAAGGAGAATATAAAATATCTGTAGCTGGTTATGTGAATTATAAAGAAGAAGAATTTTATACAAATGGTGTAGAATTAACATTAGTTGTAACACAACCAGAATGTAAAGCAAATGAAGAGAAAGGATATCCAGCAACACCAGCAAATGCAGTGTATGAAGCAAAATGTGATGGAGTAAGTGCAAATTATACAGTGAAATGTTCCAATTCAAGAAATCCAGTTTGGCTTGAACCAGATTTAAGTAAATGTATTCCAGAGATAGAATATAATGAAACAGAAATGTTATACATTGGATTCGAAGTAATAACTGTAAAGCCTAAATCAGCCTTAGGAGATATTGCATCATTTGTATTAAAATCAGGAGCAACATTTTATATTACATTTAATGAAACAAATGGAGAGTTTTCAATCAATCAATTCTCCGTAGGTGATAAATCATTTGAATTTACTGTTGTAGCAAAAAGTTCATATAATAAAGAATCTACACCAGCGAAATTTATATTATCACTAATTCAACCAGAGTGTAAGAGTGAAGAATATGGTACAACCAATGCAGGAGATGCAGTTGAAAGAGATTGTCCATATAATTTAGATGGAAATATAAAAATCCGATGTTCACATGAGATTAATCCTAAATATGAAAATTTAGATGAAAGTGAATGTAAGCCATTAGTTGATTATAACTTAAAACAGTTTTATATAAGTGAAACATATTCAATATTGCCAATATTAACAAGAGGAGATAATATAAAATATGAATTATTAACACCAAGAACAGATATGGTTTTAATAGTAGATGAAAATAATGGTAGAATCAATATGTCAAGTTCAATTCCACAAAACTTCAATATTTCAATTCGATTAACAGTAAATAATAAATACACCAATACATATACACAACCATTAGTTATTAGAGGAATTTATTGTAGAGATAATCCACCATGGAGTGAAGCAGTATATGGTTCTGCATCAATGATTCCTTGTGAAGATGAAAATGATATTGGTTATCAAACAAGAGAATGTATAACAAAGAGTGAAGAATATCCACCATCTGGTATATGGAATGATCCTGAAGATGAATTATGTCATTCAAGTGATACAATACCAACATTAAATCCATCTAAGAGTAATGTATTGTTCTATATTACATTTTATGATGTTATAATGAGTGAATTAAAGAATGAAGATGATTTTGTAATAAGAACAGCCATAATTCGAACATTTAGAAAATATCATGTGGAATTGAAATATTCTGATATGTTAATAAAGATAGGAATTCCCTCAAGAAGAAGAAGAGCATTATCTGTGAGTGATACATTTTCAATAACAATAACATTAGGAATTGATGAAGATGATAAAATCTCAGTAACTTCAATCATCTATGATTTAGTGAATGATGCATCAATATTTCAAAAAGAAATCAACTTAGTAACTACTGAAGAAAGTAATGTGAAAGGTAAAAGTGTAAAAATCACAACTTCCGAAAAACAACCTGAATCACCAACAGAGATAGGATTAAAAGTTACATTATCTAATTTGAGAGATTCTTTAAATAGTTCTGATATAAATGTGATTCAAATATCAGTTCAATCATTATATAATAATAATGGAATAATTTTAGAATTGGATGATATAGAGATAAAGATAGTTGGGCAAGAATCAACAAAAGCAGAAATCCAGATAATAATTCATATTCCTAAAACAACAACTTACAGTGCAGTGAATAGTTTAGCTGAAAAAATAATAAAAACACCATCATTACTATCATCTGAAATCAAGGAAAATGTAGAAGGTGAAGAAAATGAATATAAATTTGTTGGTGTAGAAGTGAGTGTAGAAAGAACAAATATAGATCGTGGTAGTGATGATGAAAGTGGTGGATTAAGTACAACAATCATTATAGTAATTGCTGCTTGCGTTGTTGTAGTTGTTATTATTGCAGTTGTAGTTGTTCTGTTAGTGTTAAGATCTAAAAGTAGTGGACATGCAAGTCATAAACCAACTGAAAAGAAGAAGAATGTGAAAATATAAAGAAGAAATGATTGAACAACCCTATTATTATTATTATTATTATAGTTATATTTCAAACGTTGTGTTTTATATGAGTTAATTGAAGAAATATCATTGTTTCTATATATTTACAAAATTTAACAAATATACTTTTACATCAAAATTCCATTTGAATTCTTCCGTTATTCTTAATATATACGAAATACCACCTACAAATCTTATATAGCTTCTTATTATATAATATTTCTTATAAAATACATGAATGGATAGTTTTATATCATTTGACTTATCGTTACGCAGTTTTAATGAAAAACTACTTAAAGGCTTGAAATCAAAGCTTGAATTATTAATGATTTTCTGTTTTATTAACAACTAGGAGTAATCTGATAGTGCTAATAGATTAATCGTTAATAAATAATTCATAAAAGCAAATACTAATTGAAATGGATTCTACTGAATATAAAACACTAAAAGGATCTAAATGCGTTAGTATACCGTTGTTTATTTTAATTTATATAGCTTCTAAAGGTGATAATCAACTTCAAATGGAGTGGAGATTCGATTATTATGAGTATTTCAGAAAAGCAACACCGTTTGGTATTTATTTTTTTTGTAACTATATAAGTAGTACCTTATAGAAGTTGTACAAAGGAGGAACTGATGAACACAAATGGATGGAGCTTATTCTTAAGTTCGGTGTCTTGTCGGGATATAGAATCAACCTCAGTGTATATAATACACAAATATATGCTTATTATAGATATTTAAATTTAGATGGTGATTATTGTGATGTAATGAAAGATTATATTGTTACATTTCAAATAGTTATTCTGAATATGTTAGAACCTAAACTATCGATTTGTAAAACTCATCGTCATTACGTTTTTAACAGCAGTCAAAGTACTTGGGGTTTTAAATACATGTTTCGAAAAAGTGAAATTTTGGAAAAGAATTTCATATATAATGGAATACTGACTATAATATGTACTATTAATTTTGAAGATGTAAACAAACTCGATACAGGTACAAGATTCTTATTATCAAGTAAAGTTGGTGATGAAGATAGTGTGATTGATTTGTTAAATAATAATGTATCTGTTAATGTTAAATCACCATTGTTTATATATCCATATCACAGTTTATTTCCAGGAGCAACACCATTAATAATTGCATCAAATTATAATCAAATAAAAATAGTCGATTTATTATTACATAACAAGGATTGTAACATAAATGGAGTAAATTATGATAATGAAACAGCTTTACATCGTAGTTGTTGGAATGGAAATAAAGAAATAGTTATGGCATTATTAAATATGGATGCTAATATTAATATAAAGACGAAATTAGGTAATACTCCACTGATGTTAGCTTGTAGAACAGAAATGAAAGATATAGTGGAAATATTATTGAATCATAAACCTGATTTAACTGTTCAAAAGTATATATATATATATATATATTTATGTTATTTCTCCGTTAATAGTGAGGATGGTGATACTGCATTACATATTGCATGTTACAGTAACAATACAGATATAGTGAAGTTATTAGTTGATGCTGGAGCTGATATAACAGTGAGTAATGAAAGAGGATTAAAACCAATAGATGTAACAAAAAGTGAATTGGTTAGAAGAATTATAATAGCAAAGTATATTAATAATTATTGTTTTTGATATATATAGAGACGTATTTCCAACTTTCAAATCAGATCCCAATGCTTCATTTAGTCCTCCATCTTTATATATTCTCTCTGTCTTAATAGAAGCAATAATCCCATTACAAGAAGGTGATCCAATTTATATTCCTGATGTTAAAGTATATCCTTTTAATTATTTACATCCTGCTGAAGTATTGATGCTGATGTATCGATTGTCACAGAACTCATTAGATGGAAAAGCACTTCAACAGAATCTATTACAGGAAAGTGCATACTATGCAATATTCAAAACATATGGTTTATGGATAGAAAATGAAATTAATGAAGATAATAATAGTAGTAGTTGTATTAAAAAAAAATCAACAAATTCAAATATCAAATCATCAGATTTAACTGATGATGATGATTTATCCACTTCATCTAATAATATTAATACATATTATCGTAACTTATTATTAGATGCTTTAAGTAGTATTTTAGGTGATAAAATAAAGAAATGTATATCGATGAGTCATACTACAATGAATGTTTGGAATACAATGATTGATATATTAGTATGTTGTTGTATTAGAGATCATTTTTGGGAAAAAAGAGAAATATTTCTTGATGCAAATTGTGCATTAACAGAATATAAACTTCATAACTCAGGAACAAATATAATTAGTAATAAAAATGTAAAAGGAGAAGGAAGTGTTAAAGTATTAAGTCATTTATATTATAAATCTATTCCACCATGTGTTGATAAAGTTATTATTAGTGGAATAAGAGATAGATTAAGACAAATATGTTGTAAAAATCCTCAACATCCTGAAAAGAGACCATATATTAGTAATTCATTTATATCAAAACATATTATTAAGTATAATTTTCTATAGCATTTTATTGTATGAATAGTACTGATAGAAACCCTGTTTATAATATATGGAGTGAAATAAAACCAAATGAACTTCGATCCAATAAATTCCCAGAGAAATTCCCTTATAAAGATGTTTATGAATATTTTGTTGAATTAAGAGAAGGTGAGCAAGAAATGAGTTGGATAATAACCAATAAGAATTTATTATGTAGAGGATATCAAGATCATTTTTGGAGCATTCACAGACAAATATTGTTTGGGAATGAGAATGAAATATTTACTGCAAGAATCAATTACGATCCATCTACTTTTTCATTTTATGTAAAGAAAGAATATAGAAATATTGATACATTTAAAGTTATGAGTGAAATTGGAGAAAGATATAGAAATAATATTTGTTCAGATACATCTCCAACATTTGTATATCTTATATAATACTATAAATGAATAGATATTCAGGAAAATAATCAGAAGTAATCCAAAATGTCCAATGATAGTATCAGATGAATGGATTCAGAATAGATATATATTAGAGTGTTTTATATTGAGAATAATTGGAGAAAGGATATATGAAGGATATAATAAAAGACAATTACAATATTTGGCAGATGAAATGGCTGTATTATTAGTTCAAGAAGAAGAGGAAGAAGCTAAAAGAAAAGCAAAGAATAAAAAAAATAATAAAAGGAAGAATAAAAAGGGTAAAAAGAAAGGAAAGAGTGGTAATAAAGATAACAACAATAACAATAATGATCAACAACAACAGCAACAAAAAGAACCACCTCCACCACCTTCAACAACTTCAACATCAACAACAAAACAATCAAACAAAAAGAAAGAAAATGAAAGTGAAAAAAATATTAGTGACTTTAGTAGCAGCTTATCTGATTATGAAGCTACACTTTTAACTAGTCCTTTTGATATTAAAACATTTGATAAAGTGATTGATGCGTTGAGATTAATAAGAAGTAATCAAAATTCAATGCCTCAATCATTCTTTGAGTATAATATAGAAGATTTAATATCAAGCGATGATTTGATGGATATTACTCCAGAAAGACTGTTGCATGATTTAAAAGAAGATGATAAGAATAGTGAAGATGACGAAGATGTAAAATATGAATTTGATGATAATGATGAAAGAGAAGAAGGTGAATTAGCTAGTGGAGATGAAGAATTATTCGCAGAAGAAGGAGAAATAATATTAGAGAGTGATAAAGATGATGATGATGATAAGAAGATAGAAGATGGAGAAATTAGATTGATAATTGATAAGATTGAAACAATACCTATTAATAAGATTAAAGATAAAGATAAAGAAAGAGAAATAGCTGAAAAAGAAGTAGAAAAAGAGAAGGATAAAAATGAAAGTATACCAATTGAAAACCCTAAAGAAACAGAGATGAATGATAAACCAGTTATAAAAGAATCTGAAAAACTTACTCCATCAATAAAACAACAAAAGAATAATAATAATAATCCACCTCCATCTTCATCATCTTCAGCTACAACATCTCAACAACAAACTCCAAAAATGAATAATCAGTCCAGAAAGAAGAGAAGAAACAACAATAGAAATAAGAATAACAATAATAATATTACTAAACAAAAAGAAACTCAAGAAGAATTGAAAAAGGAAATTGATAAATTGAGTGAAAAACTGAAAGAAAAAGAGAATATTGAAGATAAGAAAGATGATGAAATACAATTGAAAATAATAGAACCTTTATTCCCACTTGAAGGACAAATGAAAGAAGTAGATGAAAGAAGTGAAGAAAATAATATAAAACTATGTGTAACAACATCAATTAATTCTCTAATAGTAAACGAGAAAGAAGAAGAAAGAGAAAGAAAAGAGAAAGAAATGGAAAAAGAAATGGAAAAAGCAAAGGAAAAAGAAAAGCCAAAGTTATCAATAGTATCATCTGAACCAATTTATTTAGAAAATGATAAAAAGGAAATAGTATCCGAAGATAGTGTCATAATACCAAAAGTATCAACTCCTCCTCCTTTGTGTCAACAGAATGACAGTAAATTACAAACATCATCTCCTTCGTTGAATCAATTTAGACCAGTAGATATAAATGCGATATTTGGTAAATCAAATAGTAATGATAATAGAAAAAGTGAAAATGTAGAAATGAAAGTAATTGAAAGTAATAATGATTCAGATAATCAACCACAACAGAATCAACAAGAAGTGATTCAAAAGATGCAACCTACTCAGCAACAGCCAATTCTGCATCCATCTCAACAACAACAACAGCAGCTGCAGCAGCAGCAGAATGAAACAATGAAGCAGATAGTTGAGTCATCATCAATTCAACAACAAGAAATCATTCAACAACAGCCTATTCAACAAATACATACACCAGAAATGCATCAATTACAACAGCAATTACCGATTGAACATATTCAACAAATTCAATCACAGTATCAGTTTGAACAAGTTATTCCAGATAATCAAATTCAATTCAATCCTTTTACTCAATATACTCCTAATCATGATATT
This sequence comes from Proteromonas lacertae, assembly GCA_002245135.1. NCBI lineage: Eukaryota > Bigyra > Opalinata > Proteromonadidae > Proteromonas > Proteromonas lacertae. Next base: position 117,202 of record NGBS01001162.1, on the reverse strand, counting down.
CCTAATCCTATAATTCAACAGCAATTACTTCAGCAATTGTCTTATTATTATCCAAATATGTCTTTGCTTCCTGAAATGAATCAAATGGTTTATCAGACGCAGCCACCTCTACCACCTCCTCCTCAACAACAACAACAACAACAGCAGCAACAGACACAAATTCCTGTTTCATATCCAACTGACAATCTACAAAATCAACAATATATATTTGATAATACGTACTTTGATTATAACTCATATACACCACAAGCTATTCCTAAAGATGAAGTTATTGAGACATCACCATCTTCATTACAATATTTACATTCTTATACACCGATTGTATTACCTTCAATAGATAGTAATAATGAAGTAGATTATAGTAAACCATATTCACTGTTTGAAGGAAATACTGTATTTGAAAGAGAACATGCAAATGAAGTATATTTTATCTATTTATTTTTGTTAATATAGTTGCCTATATGTGAAAGATGTGGAATGAATTACTGTAAGATATTGTTCTTCCCTTGTAAGCATTTATTTTGTTTGAGATGTAAAGCAATACTTGATAATGATAAACTCTGCCCAATATGTGGAATTGACGGTTTTGATATAGAAATTAGTAAGAGTCTTTGAATTTTAGATTAAATTGTTGCCTTTTGTTTGTGATGTAATTTTAAAATAATAAAATAAATAAATGTACAACAAATACTGCCTGAATTGAATTATAAAGATTCGAATAGAGCCGTTTCATTCATCTTTTTTTTTAAAACAATGAATGAACAAGCTATTGAGATGGTGGATATCAATTTAAAAGAGAAGGAAACGGTGGTGAAATTCTCAAGCTCAGTATATTGTCATTATTTATGTTTATTAACAGAAATTTTGCTATTCTGCTGAAGAACTGTCTGCTCCTACAGCTAATAATAAAAATTCATTATTTAACTGGGAGAATAAAGAAGGTTACAAGACCGTTCAAGCTTTTGGTGGTATTGAAAACATCGCTAAGGTTTTAGGCAGCGATTTAAAAAATGTATTCTTGAATTATTATTTTTTTCTTAGGGTTTGACAACTACTCAAGCTACTGAAGAAGAAAGAATTAGAAAATATGGCTCAAACAAGCAAGAAATTCGTAATCCAGTTTCATATCTACAGTTATTGTGGGAAGGTTATCACGATATGACCTTAATTGCCTTAACAATCGCAGGGGCAGTATCAATAGTAACAGGAATCATAGGAGAAGGTATAGAAACAGGATGGTTAGATGGTTTTGTCATACTTCTAGCTGTAGTAATAGTATTAAATGTAGGTGCAATCAATGATTGGCAAAAAGATCGTCAATTCTTAAAACTCAATGCAGAAAACAACAAGAGAGATGTATCTGTAATAAGAGATGGTATAGAGAAGACAATATTAATCGATGACATTGTAGTTGGTGATATAATGATAATAACAGGTGGAAATAATGTACCAGTAGATGCATTATATGTTTCAGGTGATAATATCAAAATGGACGAATCAAAATTAACAGGAGAAAGTGAGCAATTAAAGAAAGATCATGAACATCCATTTATAGTGTCAAGCTCGGAATGTTTTGACGGTAAAATGACTTGTATAGTTGTAGCTGTTGGTCATAACAGTGTATATGGTAAAATGAAAGATTTAATCACTAATGATCATACAGATCAAACACCATTACAAATGAAATTAGATACATTAGCAGGTCAACTATCAATATTAGGTGGTATTGCTGCTGGTTTAACCGTCATTATTATGTTCATTACTCATATAGTTGAATATGCAAATGGTGATGGTACTATTGATGAAAATGGTGATCCTGAATGGACAATGTCTAATTGGACTTCATTAATTAACTTTGTAATTGCTGGTATAGCTGTATTGGTGGTAGCTATACCAGAAGGTTTACCATTAGCTGTATCTATTGCATTAGCTTACTCAGTAAAAAGAATGATGACTGATCATAATTTAGTGAGACATTTAAATGCTTGTGAAACAATGGGTGGTGCTACTACAATCTGTAGTGATAAGACAGGGACATTAACAAAAGGACAAATGACTGTAATGCAGAGTTGGATTCTAGATACTAAAGAAAAAGACCAAACCAAATATATGAATAAATATGAATCCTTATCAAAAGAAGAAAGAGATAACTTCATTAAAGCAATAAAGGAATTACCAAATGGTTTACGTGAATTATTTATAGAAGATAGTATACTCAATAATGATGCATTTATTGATATAAAAGAAGATGGTAAAGAAAGAGGAATTGGTAGTTCATTAGATATTGCATTATTGAATTTCTGTAAAGATTTAGGAATTGATTATAAAACTGTTAGAGAGAAGTTCCCGTTATTAGATAATAAAGTTGATCAAACAAGCACAGGAATTATTAGTTGTTTCCCATTCCATTCAAATCGTAAAAGATCATCTATAGTAATCAGATTACCAAATGGTAAATATAGAGTATATGTAAAAGGTGCTCCAGATATGTTATTAAGATTATCCAATAGAATAATTACTAAGGATATGGAAATGAAGGAATTAGATGGAAATTTCTATGAAAATAGTGATGGTACAGCTGATGGTAGTGGTACTAGGTTTATGGTAATGAATAAATGTATAAAACCAATGTCAAAAACAGGTTTAAGAGTTATTGCAATGGGTTATAAAGACTATGATGATGAAAATGAAGTAAATGATTGGAAAGAAATGATTGAATATAAATCTACAGATCAAAAGGGAGTAGGTTATTGTCCAAAAGTAGAAGAAGACTTAACATTAATCTGTTTGATTGGAGTACAAGATCCAATAAGACCAGAAGTACCAGAATGTGTATTAAAATGTCAAAAAGCAGGAATAGCTGTAAGAATGGTAACTGGCGATTCATTAGATACAGCTAAATGTATTGCTAAACAGTGTAATATATACAATGGAAATGGAATATGTGTTACTGGTACAGTATTTAGAGAACAAGTTGGAGGATTTGTTTTACCACCACATTTCGATCATGAGTGTCATTGTAAAGACTTATCCAGTGATCCTGCTTATAAATCAGGTTATAGAACTGCCAAATATCCTACACACTACGATTATCCATCAATAGTTGGACATAAAGATGATTTATATTGTTGTAGTTGGAGTGAAGAGGCCATTAATAAAAGAGGAGGTAAAACGAAATGTACTGAAGAATGTAAACAAAGAGGATGTAGATATCAGATGTCTGAAAAAGAAAGAAACAATAAAGCCGCTGAACAGAAATATTATGTCATAAAGAATCAATATATATTTGATAATTATTTACATAATCTTCAAGTTATGGCTCGATCAGCTCCAACCGATAAACATTTATTAGTAAGTGGTTTAATGGAAAGAGGACAAGTTGTAGCAGTAACAGGTGATGGTACAAATGATGGTCCTGCTTTAGCTAAATCAAACGTTGGTTTTGCAATGGGTATAAGTGGTACTACCATAGCAAAAGAAGCTTGTGATATTATTCTAATGGATGATAATTTTGCATCCATTGTAGCTGCTGTTAGATGGGGTAGAAATGTATATGAAAATATTAGAAGATTTTTATCATTCCAATTATCAGCTGCATATTCTGCATTAGGTTTAACATTTATATCTGCATGTGTGATTAAAGAATCACCATTAACAGCTGTTCAGATATTATGGTTTAATATAATTATGGATACAATGGCTGGTACAGCTTTAGGAACTGAAATGCCAACTGAAACATTATTATTAAGAAAACCGAATAGTAAAACTGAATCAATCATTTCTCCCACAATTATGAGAAATATAATATCACAAATAGTATATCAATTAGTAGTTATTATGTTTATTGTATTCAGAGGACAAGATATTTTAGGTGTTCCTATTGGTACAAAATTAGGTCCAGGATCTGATCCATCCGTTCATTTAACGGTTGTATTTCATATGTTTACGTTGATGCAATTATTCAATGAAGTGAATTGTAGAAAGATTAATAGTGAATGGAATATATTCGGCAATGTTTGGAGTAATAAAATATTCATAGGTGTTATTATTGTAACTACAGGCTTACAGTTTTTAATAGTTGAAGTAGGAGGGAAAGCATTAAGTGTGAAATCTTTAGATGGTACGTATCATGGTATATGTATAATTGCTGGTGCTTTTACATGGGTTGTATATCAGTTGGTTAGATTTATTCCAGCTAAATTATTCCCACAATTAGGTAGATCTGAAGCAGGTGAATATTCATTCCAAAATAATTTCCTATTATCTCAAAGATCAAGAAGAGCTTCTTCATCTATAGCTTTGGGAAGAACAGGATCAGCTAATTCTAGAAGTGACAATGGAAGAAAATCTTCATTTGGCAAAATATTCTAATTCTAATTATTATTATATAACTATATTATTTTATGTAATTATGTTTTTGGTGAAATAATGAAAATATTAGAATGTAATTTACATGTAATTTACATTCTAATTTTTTATTTTGTGTGGCTTGTATTATTCCTTAACATATGATTATTTATTTATTATTATTTATTCTTGCAGTGTGTATACTTTCCTTTTATTTATTTAAACATGATTCCATCAAAACCAGTCATATTAACAACAAATTACTTACATTTAATAAATGTCTGTGGAATGTAGTGAATAATAAGACGAATTATGATAAAGAAGTTAAGCAATCTTGTAATGTTATGTTTGATACTGTCGATAAGTTGAATATTACATATTTTATTGCATTTCGGTACAGAGCTTCAAGCATACAGAGATGGTATTCTAAAGGCTAATGATCATGATATTGATATTATAATTCCTATCTGGCTAAATACACACATATTTGGATGTGATGAATTTAAACCTATCAATAGAATGAAATTAAATTCTACATATGTAAAATTAACTGATAAATTTAAACTCTGTAATAAAAACTATACTGAATATCAAATCATGTATGAAGATTATGTTAAAAACCTAAATCTAAAAGAAATAATATTTATAGTTAGATACTCCAAAAATATTCAAATATATATTAAAAGTGTGTATGGTAAATACTATCTGGATGCTTGGTTAATCATATCTAATGAATGGTCATATGAAACGATTGACATTTGTAAATGCAAACTCTGTGGAAGAAATGTTAATTGTATGAAAAACCCATTGAAAAGCATTATAATCAATTATGGATATGATTGGATGATTCCTTCTTCCAAAGTAAGTGTAGGACCAACATTTATAAATTCTATTGAGTAATGTTGTAAGTATTATTCATACAAATTACTTAATACGATATTGACTATATACAATAAATAGTTAATAATATTTATTTCTAAAAAAGTATTCCTTTAATATCGGTTTTGTGGAATAAGAAAAATGAATAAAAAAGAAACATGTAAATTACATTTAATGACATAATTACTATCTCTTATTTCTTATTCATTTAACTCATTCTTTATCATTCTTTTTAATATCTTTATTTAATAAGCTTAATTTATTCTTTACATGATTATTTATTTAATTGTTTTCGTTGCCCTAATATCAATCGTGTCCTTTATTTTATGTAATAAAAAAAGTAGTACAAGATATAATTACAGTACTGAAGTAATAAAAGAATATAGTATATACTGTAACAACTCTAGTTTTGAAGATAAATGTCCTTGGAGTAAGACTATTAATGGTAAAGACTATGATAAAGAAGCAAAGCAGTCTTGTAATGTTATGTTTGATACTGTCGATAAGTTGAATATTACATATTTTATTGCATTTCGTACAGAGCTTCAAGCATATAGAGATGGTATTCTAAAGGCTAATGATCATGATATTGATATTATAATTCCTATCTGGCTAAATACACACATATTTGGATGTGATGAATTTAAACCTGTTAATCGCAAAAGGTATAAAAGCAAAAGTATCAAAATAACTGACAAGTATAAATTGTGTAATAAAAATTTCACTGAATATGAGTTAATGTTCAAGAAATATGTTGTAGATCTGAATATAAAAGAGATTATATTTGTAGTTAAATATTTGAGAAATATTCACATCTATATTAAAAGTGTATTTGGAAAATACTATATGGATGTATGGCCAATGATATCTAACGAGTGTATATTGTATTAAAAATCCATTGAAAAGCATTTTAATAAATTATGGACCAAACTGGAAGATTCCATCATCCATCCAAGGTGTTGAACCTATTTATATTGATTCTTTAGATTAATTATTCTCTAGATTAGGATATAATCAATAAGATTTATTTATTATATACCTGTAATAATTTAATTTATTTTCTTATTCATTTGTTGTTTTTATGAAGAAAAAAGAAGAAATGAAGAAATGAAACGAATAAATTTCTATTTTACTAAAAACATCATTCGTCTCATGTCTACATCATTTGATAGATCTTCTTACATAAAAATAGTATAAAAAGAATATATATTGCAACTAGGAAAATGGAATTGAAAAGTCTGCAAGTGACAGTAGATCTTATAAGACTATTACTCTGAAAAATCAATTGAAAGTACTGATGATCAGTCATCCAGATTGTGATATGGCAACTGCAGCAATGAGTGTTGGTAATGGAAGCAACAGTGATCCAGATAATATTCCGGGAGTAAGTCACTTATTAGAACATATGCTGTTTCTAGGAACAAAAGACTATCCAGAAGAAAACAGCTTCTCTAAATTCTTAGATGAACATGGAGGTTATAGTAATGCATACACTAGTGCTGAAGAAACTGTCTATTACTTTAATGTTAATACACCTTTCTTAAAAGAAGGATTAGAGCAATTTAGCAGTTATTTCATCTGTCCATTATTCAATCCAGAGTGTTTAAATCGTGAAATCAATGTATTCAATTAATTTTATTGCATTATTATTATTATAGGTAGTTAATTCAGAATATGAGAAAAACAATCAAAGTGATGCATTTCGAAGACATGAGATATTTCGTTCCTTATTAAAGCAATCCTCTCCATTTTCTCACTTCTCATGTGGTAACTTAGATACATTACTAAAATACCCTCAAGATCATAATATTGATATTAGAGATGAAGTTATTAAACATTACAATGAATATTATTCTGCAAACATAATGAAATTGGCTGTAATAGGCAAAGATCCAATAGATAAGATAGAAGAATATGTTCAACAATATTTCAATAAAATAGAGAACAAGAATATTGAAAGAGTTGAAGGTGATGGTGATATTTTTGATAATTTATTGAAGAAAACATTAATTTACATCCCAGTAAAAGCAACCAGACAATTATCAATATCATTTCCATTTCCGAGTGTTAAAAACAGTGATAATGACGTATTAGCTCATAGATATTACAGTCATTTGATTGGTCACGAAAGTGAAGGTTCAATATTGCATTTATTAAGAAAGAAGTGTTGGTCATTAGGATTATATGCTGGAATTAATCATAACTATGTAAAATGGTCAACTTTTGATATTACAATCGATTTGAGTGAAGAAGGATTAAATCATATTGATGAAATTGTTTATATTGTGTTTCAATACATCGAATTAGCTAAGAAGAACGTTGAACAGTGGATTTGGGAAGAGAATACGAAAATGAATGCAACTACATTTAAATATAAATCTATCTCAAATAATCCAAGGTAAATATTTATATATTTAATTACTTTTAATAGTTATGCTTATGGTTTGTCAAACAAAATGTTTCATGCACCATCTGATCAACTGTTAACTTATGGACATATACCTGAAAAGTATGATGAAAAAAAGATTATTGAGATGGGAAAGAATTTCAATACAAATAATGTATTTATCAATTTAACAACTCAAGAATATGAAAGATTGGGTTTAAAAATAGAAGATTTTAAAGTTGAACCGATTAATAAAGGTCAGTATTATATTAAATCAATAGATAATGAATTGTTAAAAAAATGTGACAAACCAGAATCAAACCCTGAATTACATTTACCTGTCAAAAATCCATTCATACCAGAAGATTTTTCATTACATAATGAATTGAACACTGATTGTTTTACACCACCAAAAATGATGTTTAATAATGAAAGAATGAGAATTTGGTTTAAACAGGATTGTACTTACAAATTACCAAAAGTAATTATTGATGTTGCAATTCATTTACCATTATTCTATTACAATCCAAAAGATATTATATTATGTAATATTTATCTAAAGTATATAATAATATATTTTGTTTCTAATATATTTATACTAATAAATAGATGTTTAAAGCATATATTCTCCAGTGAAAGTTATTATTGTGAAGTAGCTGGTTTAGGAATGGAAATGACTACAGACAGCTATGGTCCATCATTCACAGTAGTTGGATTTAATGACAAAGCAGTGGTACTCTTAGAAAAAGCAATGGACTTATTGAGAATAACTGATATAAAAGAAGAAATCTTCAATACAATGAAAGATAAAGTGTTAAAATCATATGAAAGTGAATTGAAATCAATGCCATTTAGAAGAATGTCAACTATTATTATGAGAAGTACAAATTATCAAAGTCCTAATGTACAAACAAAATTAGAATTGTTACAAACTATTACATATGATGATTTATTACATTTTAGTAAGACAATGTTAAAAACATCATTTTTAGAGTGTTTTGTTATTGGTAATTATACTGAAGATAATGTGAAAGTTATTCAAAAATTAATATCTGATAAGTTTAATGATGTTAATCCATTACTTCCATCATTAATGGTAGAAAAGAGACATGTTATGTTGAAGAAGAAAGAAGAATATGTGTTTAATTATTTATGTGAAAATCCTGATGAAAATAATTATTGTACTGTTATGTTATATTTAGTATATATATATATATATTATATTATATTAATAAATAGGTTGATTTATTTACTCCTAAAATAACAGCAATGTGTCAATGTATTGAAAATATTCTTAGCCAATCCTGTTACAGTGAATTACGTACAAAGAAACAATTAGGTTATGTTGTTTGGTTTACTTTCTATTATTCTGATGGTGTTACTGGTATTAGAATCTTAGTACAGTCTGATAAGAAGCCTCCAGAAGAAGTTACTGTTGATATTAAAACTTATATGAAAGAAGTAGCAATGAAACTAATTGAAGAATTAAGTGATGAAGAATTTAAAACTGTCAAAGAGAGTTTAATCACTGAAAAAACAAAGAAAATAGTAAACTTAATGAATGAACATGATGAACATTATGCAGCTATTAAAAGCAAACTTTACAATTTCGATAGAAAGAAAGAACAAGTGAAAGAGTTAGAAAAATTGACAAAACAAGAATTGATTGATTTTTATAAGAAATATTTTGATGAAAATAGTGATGAATATAAATTCATTAATTACAGAATGTATTGTGTTGGAAAACCACATCCTGATGGAATTGAGAATTTAGTAAAAAATTACAATGAATTTCAATCTAGTCATTCATTCTATCCCTCAAAAGCAAAAGTTTATTTTTAAGATAGGCTATACTATCTATTATTATTATTATTATTATATAAATGTTATTATGATTTTTTTAGTTTTATAAATTAACAAAATTACAATCAAAACATAATAATAGATTATATTTTTATAGTTGAACCTAAACAGTTGAATCACCTTTAGATTCAGATATTACTGAGAAATCTTTTGCTGGATATACTTTGCTTTTACTTGATCTATTTCCATCTTTTTCTCTGTGATTATATCTGTAATAAAATACTCCTCCACAGATAATAATACCAATAAGAACAAGAACACCAACAATACTTCCAACTATTACTCCTGTATTATTATTCTTCTTCTTTTCACTTCCATCAACAGTAATAACATTTAAGACAATATCTTTAAACCTATTATTCTTAGCTCTAGATTTAATTCTGTCTAATAAAGACTCTTTAGAATTAGCTAAATTGTTTGTGGCTATATCAAATACATCTGGATCTATCTCTTTTGGTATTGAAATCATAACTACGATTGTAATACTTCCTACATCATCAACTAATAATCTCCTCTTAGGAGATTCAATCTCTACATTATCAAATGGTATTTCTACATCAAAATTAAAGTAATAAACATCAATAACAGCTTGTTTGATAATATTTTTCTCATAATCAATTAATGGTTGTGTTGGTAATGATAAGTTTGAGATATATAATCTAATTATCTTTATCTCTAATGGAATAGGTGTTGTTGGAGTATCTGTTGGTTCTGGTGTTGGTGGTGGTACAGTTTCCATTGATATGCTATTTTCTACTTTTGCTACTGTAATCTTAGTTAATCTTTCAGATACTTCAGTCGATTTCTCTTTAATTGTCTTTTGTAAATCTTCTGGCTTATTTGAAATTGAATCTGTAATCTTTTGAATTTCTTCTTTTCCTTTTGTTTCAGTAATTTCGGGTAGAATTCTTACTGTGATTTCTAATTCAAGATTTGATGAAGTATCAACTAATAATCTCATACTCTTGGAATTTATTTTTACATCTATATCAATCTCTCTAACATTTATACCATTTAATCTATATATATCCATTATTGCCAATTTTATTACTCTTATTTCTTCTTCTGTTAATTTGGTGGTTGATATATTTTCTACATTATTTAATGCTACTCTCAATGTAATTTTTGCTTGTTCTCTTGGTCCAATTGGTGTAGCAGTTGTTGGTTCTGGATTCTTTAATGCTGGACATGTTGGTTGAGGATCTGTTGGTAATGGAATTGGTGTTTGTGTTGTTGGAGGTAATGTTGTTGTCTTTGGAGTTGTTGGTGTTTCTGTTGGTTTTGGACATTGTTTATAATCAACATTATACCAAAATACAGCTTTTGAACATTCTCTTGTCATAAATTTAGTTGGATCTGTTTCACATGGTAATGATATTTCTACACCTGGTGCTGTTTCAGGCCATATTCCCAATTTTGGACATTTTGTTTTACATGTAACTGCTAATACTTGACCTACATTGATTGGATTAGTTCCTTCATATTCAAATTTATATCCATGATAAGTTTTGATTGGTAATGCATCATTTGATGTTAAATAAGATGTATATGCAACTAAACTTAATTCATTCTTTTCACCTATTATTTCAGTTGAACCATCTTCATTTATTCCATAGAATTTGAATTTTGTCAAAGATTTTGAACCATCTGATGGTGCTTTGTATTGTATTCCAGTAAAATATTGATATTCTGTTGATGAATATGTATAACTCACATATCCTGTATTGGTATTTACTGTGGCATATTTACTATAATCATTTTGGAATATATTGGTTAATGGATGGTCAGTTGTTCCTTCAACACTTCCTTCAACACCATCTTCATTAAAATCAATTATCTTACTAAAACCACATACTCCATTTACTTCATTTCTTAATTGACTAAACATATACGTGAAATATAAACTATCTAATTTGAATATTTCATCTTTATTACCTTCTTTAACTGTCATTTCGATTGATAATATATTCTCTCCCATATTAAATAATTTAGATGGACCTCTGATTTTTAATGTTTCGGTTGTTGAAGATTTTGTACTTTCATGGAATTTTACTCCATTTACATACATCTTTATTTCACCATTTACTTTCAATCTTAAATCAAATAATATCATATTTTTATATTCATCTTCAACTCCATTTAAATTGATTGGGATATTGTAATATCTCTTAGTTGATGATAATGATAATAAATTCTCATGATTATAGCCTTTATTCCATTCTTTATAATAATTATTATTCAACCATTCTTCATTATTCTGTATTGTATCTGTATAATATACAACTGTTGATGAGGATAAGTAATTTCTTAAACTTACACCAAAAACCTCCATACCCCTATAAGCTAAATTATCTCTAATTATTTCAACTCCTTCTGGTGATATTAATACAAATTCGGATAACTTATAAGCTGCAAACGAATTAAACTTAACTTTTGCTAATCCATTTACACAGAAATCTGCATTTTTATTGAGACTATTCAGTTTTGTTTCAGTTCCATTTATTGTAACTATAACTTCAGCATTATCAATATTATTATAATTAAGATTAAAATCATAAAGTGATTTACCACTTTCACATTGCGATGTTAATTTTATTGTTTGAGTATTTTCTAATTTTGTTATAGTATTCTTAGTTTTGATGATTAATGTTGTATCAATTCCAGCTGTAGTTAATTTTCCTCTTATTATTCCTTTTTTATCATCAAATGTTATACCAGCTGGTATTGTTCCTTCTACTGTCATTACATCTGCTCCATTTTCAATTTCAATTGGAATATATTCACTTTCTTCTTTAAAACTCAATATATCATATTCATACATTATATATGGTTTTAAATTTTCTGTTTTTACATTAAACTCTATTTCTATATTCTTTTTTATATTTCCATATTTAGTCATTTCTGTAACATCATAATATAATTCATACCATCCATTATTATCAATATTACTCTGTATATTCAAGGTATAAATATCAGATTTTAAACAGTTTGTATACTTTATTTCTTCATTCGATTTCATTTCAGTATTACTTATATTATATACAACTTCATTATTACTATTTATTAATTCAAATACTTTTATATCTTTTGGTTGATTGACTAAGAATCTTAATAATATACTTCTATATCCATTCTTGCAAGATAATATTTTTAGTTTATAATTTAATTGTTTATCATCACATGTTGCTTTTATATCATATTCATTTGGTTTATTTACTTCTCCAAATATTGTACCACTCTTTTCATTAAAACTCAATTCAGATGGTAAATCAGCAAATGATAAAATATCACAATTCATGTCAGGTTTTATTATTATTTTACCAACTTCATATTCTAATTCATCAAGTTTGAAGAATGAATCTTTTGGGCACTTAGAATCTTCAATTTCATCCCATTCAAAATCATCATTACAATATCTTCTCTTTTCATATGATGAAAATTTCTTACACTTAAGTGTCAAAAAGCTATTTATTAATGTTGGTTTCCATTCACCATCTACAAAACATCTTTGTCGACAGGTATAAGGAGCGATTTCAGCTATACCAAGATCTTTATTATCTTCTCTCGAATATTCAAATTCAAATCCATTTAATGGCATTAATGGCAAATCATTTATCTCAGAATAACCATATCGTTGATAAGGACCATCTAATTCAAGATTTTCATAATCATTTAATACATTATATTTACCTTCATTGTCTAATCCACTAAATCTTATTTTTGTTGGAGTAATTTCGGAATTGTGAGAAGCATAATAAAATCCATTGAAATATACTGACCAACCATCTGTGAAATTCAATCTTATATAACCACTTTTTCTTGATACTCCTGTTAAACCATCTTGATCAAATACTCGATATATACTATTAGTTTTAACATCACCAGTAATTGTACAATCTGGGTTACATTTTACTGAATTTTTGTCAAAATCAACACTGGTGGGAACTACTTTTGTATAAGCACATTTATTTTCTCCACCTACTATAAATAATCCAACAAATTTTGCTAAATCAGCTTGACTTTTCACAGTTTCCATTTCGATTGTTAAGACATTTAGTCCTATTTGCATAAACTCGATTGGAGCTCGAATTTTAGATATTCGATCATTAGCATCAGATTCAATATTCGGAGTATTCTCAAAGAATTTTATTCCATTCATATACATTGTACTTTTACCATTTAATTCAATTCTTAAATCAAATAATACACTATCTCTCATATTAGCATTCTTTTTATTTATATCGATTAATAATTTATAATATCTCTTTGAATCACCAAGTGCTTCGAATTTTCCAACTTTTTTGGTTGTACTACTCCAACCAGTTGTATCTTTACTTATAATCCAATCATCATTTGTTTGTTCATTATCAGTATAATAGATTATACAACTATCATTTATATAGTTATTATAATTCACTATATAGGTTATATCATTTCCATCATGATTATAATCTCTCATTAATTCCACAAAACTAGCTGCTACTGTCATATCACTGGCTTGCCAATTATTTCCATCTAAACTCGATAATGTCACTTTACCAACTCCACCTATTGTACAATATCCTCGACTATCTATCTCTCCTTTTAAATCACCAAATGTATATAATAATCCTGCACTTGAATCAAATACTCGAGCATTAGTTCGATCATATTCACTCCATAACACTTTCTTGCTTGCATCTTTCAATACTGCACTTACTAAGTTAAATTCTACTAGATATCTATGATGTCCACATTTACCAACTTCTTCTACTACTTCTTGACTATTACTTTCTCCACTATAACTATTCTTTGCACTTATTTTTAATGTTCTTGATTGACATTCTAATCTAGATAAACCACTTATTGTTCCTGTTGTTTTATCAAATTCTGTTCCATTACATAATAAAGAAGAATCTTCGATTGAAAATTCATCTGCTCCATTCTCGATTTCCACTGGAATAAATTCTTCTTCATAATCAATACTGAAATATAATTTATCTGTATAAGCATATCTTATTATTGGTTTACCACTTGATCTTTTCAATGTCACTTTTTCATGAACATCATTGTTAATTCGACCAAATTTATAAAGTATATCATTCTCATAATAGATCTTATACCAACCTATCTCATTATGTAAACTCACTATATTGATTTTATAATCACCAGATTTTACACATTTACCCATTCTGAATAATTCATTCTCAGTTATATTTGATCTATCTATCATCAATATTGCTTCATTTGATTCATTGGTTATATTTATAGACACTAAATCATCGATATATTCTACTAACACACTAAATCCAAATACTGATTCATCTGCTTTACAATCTGGAACATTAATCTTTAAAACATGATCAACACTTGCTTGACCTGTTACTTCACAGGTTAATGCTATATCTTGAGTATAACTTGAATAGAATTTACCTCGAATTACTCCATTCTTATCAATTGATAATGATTTGGGTAAATTATGATTCACTTTTTCACAATTGAATTTCGTTGGATAATGAATTATTTCTTCACCTATTACTCCATTTAATTCACCATATTCAATTACTTATATCTTTACATCGAATATCATTGATTTCTTCCCAAACTAAATCAGAATTACAATATCTAAACATTTCTTGATCTGTCTTTCCTGATATACATTTCACTTTTGCTAATGTTTCACCAGCTGTTAATGGCCATTCATTATTAGCAAGACAATGATGTTTACAACTCAATGTATAAATATCAGCATATTCTACACCACTTACTCCATCACTTAACAATTCAAATCCATAATAGGACATATTATTATTATCATTATCTTTTTCAAAGGAATATCTCTGAAGTGGTACTTTTATTATATTTTTTAAACCACTCTCTTTAACTATTTCACTTGTTGCATTAGATTTATCATATCCTTTCAATGTTATTGAAGTTGGAACTCGATTAATATCTGAACCAGTTGTGATTATTATTCCATTGAAATACACTGATTCGGTTTCTTTATAATAATAAGAAATATCAACACTCTTTGCTGAAGCAGAATATTTCGTTTTGTAATTATTATCAAACATTTTATACACATTTTGATCATATGAAATACCACTTTGTTGTGTTACTACATTTGAATCAGAATAATCATAGATTCGATTATATCCACAGTTATTATTTCCACTTATTATGTAAAAACCATTCAATTTCATATTATCTTTATTTCCAGACTTAGTTGTCATTTCAATTGATAAATAGTTTAATCCAATATTCAATAATTCAATATTGCCTAATATCTTATATTCATCATTCTCACTTGCAGTTTCGGATAGACTTTCATAGAATTCAACTCCATTCATATACATTATTGATTTTCCATTTAATATCATTCTCAAATCAAATAATACACTATCTTTCATATTCATTTCATTTAAATCTATTGTTATTACATAATATCTTTTATCAACTTTTAAATCAGGTAATGGAGATGATTCTAATTTGGTAAAACCACTTGCATCTTTCTTCCATTTTTCATCTTTTTGAACAACATCACTGTATGATATCTCAGATTTTTCTACATAATTTTCATAGTTTACATTCACTTCTTTACTTATATTTCCTTCTTTGTAATTTCGGAATATTTCAATTCCATTCATTGTACTTATTATTAATTCACTTGCATTCCATCGAGTACTATTATCATCTAAACTAGATAATATTATTTCACTTGATCCTTTTAATACACATAATCTCTTTATATTATCATCAGCTTTCGTGTTTTCTTTGGTATATTTGTAGATTTCAACATCTTCTTTATTCTTTATTGAACTACTTACTATTCCCAATTCATCAGCTTTCAAACCATAATTAGAATTTACACCTATTCTAAGATTATAATCTAATAACATTCGATGATGACCACATTCACCTGAACTTAATTTCACTGTTTTATCACTCTTTTGGTTTGTTTTACTATTCTCTAAGTGAATTGTTATTTCAACATCATCAAATTTTTCACTTGGCTTTCCACTAAATGTTCCTGTTTTAGAATCAAATGATATTGAAGAAGGTAATTTATCAACATTTGTTATTTCAATTTTATCTGCTCCATTTTCAATCTTTATTGGCATAAACACTTCTTCATAATTCAAACTGAAATATAACATATCAGAATATTCATATATTATATTTGGTAGACTTTTCTCACTCTTTATTTCAATTCGATCTTCTATCACTTTGTTCATATTTCCTACTTTATATAATTCTTTATCTCCATAATATATTCGATACCAACCATTTGAATCTACTTTACATTCACCATATAATATATATTCTTTACTTTTATCTACACATTTACACATTGTATAGATTTCATTCGATTCGACACTTGATGGATTGAATTCCATTATCTTCTTTTCTGCTGTGTCACTCACATTCAATTTCATTAAATAATCACCTATGTAATTCTTGGCTTGAATTTTTATCATTTCTTCTCCACTTCCACATTCACCTTCAACAGTTATCTTGACATTATTCATTTTCACTTTTTCACCTATACATTTTATATTTATTAAATATTCTCCTTTTTCACATAATACTCCTCTTATTTCACCAATTTCATTCATCCATAATGATTCAGGTAAATTATCACTTTCAATTTTATCACAGGTCATTTCAACTGGTTCTATATAGATTTCTTCACCTATCCTATATGTTTTACTTTCATATGTTACATTGGGATATTTATTTTCACATTCAGATGTTAAATATATCTTTACTTCACTTTCTCCACTTGGATTTACTGCAGTTATACTTACTTCTTTACTTATCAAAATCTCATTTACATAACCATCAAATACACCTGTTTCACTGTTAAATTCTAACCCTTTGGGAATATAGTCAGTCTTGAAATAAGAAACACCATTTTTGATTGAAGATGGACCATAATAGGAATATGAACCACATTGGAATGGATCTACTAATACATTGTAACTAATTCTAGGCTTTCCATCAACTATTAAATCAAATGAATATTCTATTGATTCTTTTTCTACAAAATAATCAGTTCTAATTGTCAATCCATTTATTGATAATTCATATGAACCACTTATGTTGTAAGAACCTAATATTTCTAATTTATAACCAGTTGTACCATCTATATCATCAAATCCTCTTTCATATATGTATCTTTTACCTTTTATTAATTCTCCACTTGTAAATATTTCTTTACCATTATGACTTAGTTTATATTCCATACAGTCATTCTCACTTACATATACTAGTTTTAACCAGTATCTATACATCTTTTTATTGATTTTCATGTTTATTACAGCTTTATCTAAACTGTTTGGAGTATATCGATAAATTGTTACATTCTTATTATCTACCACTTCAGTTGCAATTCCACTTATTATTCCATTTTCGGATATTTCTAAGCCTTTTGGTAATTCACTAGAATAATAGATTGCATTTATATTCTCGGTTGAACAATTGATTGCTGTTATATCAGAATAAAGATATATATCATCTTTAATTTCTTCACATTCAAATTTATTACTTTCTTTTATCTCTTCTACACCTATATGTATTTTTATCATAAAGACTTCATTATTTTCAGTATTTCGAACTTCGATTTTATATTCAGATACTTCTACTACACTTCGAGGAGTTCCACTTATTATTCCACTCTTCATATCTAATTTCAATCCTGATGGTAATACTTTATCACTAATAAAACTATATTTCTTATCTTTATATAAAAACAATGGATTATTATCAGGAATCTTTACATTACGAGGATAGATTGCATATGAATATTTATATTCTACTTCATTACTTATTAAATGTTTTACATATTTCTTATCTAATATTGTTCCTACTGGAATTCCTTCAAAGTTTTTACCCACATAAAATACATTACTTAATGGTTTATCAGTTATATCTCGACTTTCTTCATAAAAAAACATATGACCACCTTCTTTGATTGTTTTAGTCTTTTCTTCAGCTTTCTTTACATCACATGATGGAATAAAACTTCGACCATCTAATATTTCATTTGAAACACCAAAATGAGTTGAACCACTTCCTTTTACACCCAATACCCAAGTAGATGTCGTTTTACTGAAGATTATACCTTTTCGACTTACAAAGGATTCTTGTTCTAATTTATAGCCTAATTTAGGCCAATACATTGAACCTTCTTCATAATTGATTGAATCTTCTATTCGACTATATTTCAATACAGAATCATATCTACTAGCTCGATATCTTCCATTACATTGACCTACTTTATCTTTGTAATAATTACTAATCCAACCTTCTATCATATTCTTTTCATCAGATTTCATTTGAACTATTCGAACTCTTGTTGTTGAAGAACTGTATTGATTCTTGCCTTGAATAAACAATATACTTTCTTTATTTTCACTTACATCTTTCGTTGAATTGATTTTACAGTTATTATTATCTATCATTATTCCATCAGGTAATTTGGTCAATGATTTACATTCGGTTATTTTACCACTGTAACTTGGAATATAATAAACATCATTTACACTCATTAATATCAAATAATCACTTATATATTCTAAATGTTGAACTGGACTAGAATAAGATTCCACAAATTCTTCAATTATTGATAAAGTCAAACTAATACTCTTCTTCTTCACATCTGTCTCATAATAAACTATTACATTTGTTGGATTTAATCTTTCATTTGAACCAATTGTGTATAATGAACCATCACTTTCATTGAATTTTATACTCACAGGTAAATTTTCAACTGAAAATGATTTGATTGGACCATTACATTTTGGACCTTCGATTTTAAATCTTGTACTACCAGCAATTCGAATTGTGTTTTCATCTACACCATAACTACATTCCACATTCTCATTATAGATTATTATTGATATTAATACTTCTTTGGATATTTCATTCTCTCTATAATATAATCGATAGGTTTCTTCATTCATATATCCATTACTAACACCATATAATTCACATTTATCAGATAACGAGATTCCAGCTGGTAAATCAGGTTCAACTCTACATGAATTTATTTTATCACCTTCAATTATTCTCTTGTTTATACTTTCACTTTGATGTAAAATTATTGGGATTATCTCTTCAGGTTTTGGAGTTGGAGCAATTGTTGGTATTTTATTGTTTCCCAATTCATATATTCTATCTATTTTATCAAATTCATATTCTACACCACCAATTGTTCCTTTGAATGGAGTGAAGATTGTTGATTTTATTTCATTTATTTCTACTTTATATCTTTTACCATCAAAAGTATATTCACTCTTTCCATTAGATCGATAACTAAAACTATTTCCATATTTATTCATCATTACTGCTCTTATATTCAATAATGTCACATCTTTGTTGAATGTAAATGAATAATATTCACAAATACCACCTGTTGCTTTGTTTGTTTCATAACAACTTAATTTATAAGAAACATCACTATTTCCACCTAACTTGCTTAAATCTAAATCATAATCACCATTATCTGTTTCTATCTTCACACTCAAACCAGATGGAATCTTACCTTCAAAATCAATATAAATATAATCATTCTTATTCAATGACACTATTGGATATATCAATTTTTCATTAGCTTTCATTGATTTACTATTCATCATACTTGGAAGTGTATGAAGATTGGGTGGAATTGTTGCTGAGGTTAATATATACTTGTTTTCATCATCAACATCTTTATAAAAGGCTATTCTCTCAGTACTATTGTATTGATATACATCAAATGCATCAGAACCTTTTACTTTACCATTACTATCAGTTAATAATAAGATTATCTCACTAAATCCAGTAGTTTTTAAATCAGGAATATTGTAATTCAAAAAGCCACCAATTATATTACTACTATCTATGCTTATCTCATTTCCATATAAATCAATCATCTTTAATTTATCTCCATCTGCTAATGTTACTTTCGCATATAATACATTTTCATGATTTACATATTTATATGATGTATCTGGATCAGATGCTTTTTCTTTCGTATAAACATTTACACTTGACCAAATATTTACATTCGAAATATCATTCGATGTTATCTTAGTTGTTGTTATATCAACACATAGATGATTTATTGTTTCACCAAAACAGTGTTTATGAGGATTTACTGATTTACCTAAATAAGAAACAAATCCAATTCGACCATTAGTTGCTACTTCTTTTGAATAAACACGAGGAACATTATCTTTTCTTGATTCTGGTTTGGAATAAAACCAATAAGATTCACTATATTTTTCACATTTAATGGTTTTTGCATTTTCATCTGAAACACAATTTGTTATTGTTGGGGAATTTTCATAAGTTGGAAATGGAACAGCTGTTGTTGGTTTTGTATATTTCGCATCAGGTTGATAATCAATTTCAATTTCAACATATTGTGGTTCATCATATTCTCTCTTCTCTTCACTTCCTATATTCTCATATGTATTAGATTGAATTTTACTCCAATGAATTCTCTTTACTAAAACACTCATTGTACCAATATCAATATTTCTTGGAACCCATTTTACACCTAATGGGATTTGAGAATCACCATAGCCTTTATCTCCACCAGATATTCCATCTATATCAGCATCTAATAAATCATCTAATATTCCTTTTATTGGATTGGTTGATGGTCCCCATAATACTCGAACAGATTTGTCTTTCCAAGAATATTGACCTGAACCAATATAACGATATTCTAATATTGTTGAGATGTATTGCTGATTTGCTGTGCTAATCATATTACTTCTATTAAATGGTAATTCTATCGCTATTCCTTGATATTTAAATGGTATTTCTCCTACTTTTTCATCATCAGTATGATAAGCTTTGTCAATACCTAAATAATGTCTTGAATAAGGATGATCAAAAGCATATAATCTATAAGTTATATTATTACCTACATCACTTAATTTCTTCCAAAACCAGCTTTCAGGATCTTTGCCTACTACATTATAATAATATTGTTTTGCTGTAATTGGTTGATACCAAGCACCAGCACCCATTATACATGCATGATCACCATAACCATCGGATAATTCAAAATTATTGAATTGACCAGTTTTACTTACTTCTATTCTACCACTGTGACTAAATCCCATATTATGATGCATTTCATGAACAAGGGCAGTTGAATAACAAGGACAATTTGGATAACCACCATAACCATTCACTATTGTCCATTTTGTATTTGTTTGAGATGACCAAGTACCAAAATTACTCACTATACCCATTCCTGCCCAACCACCTGCAGTGACTCGAACTCGACCTATCATATAGATAACAGAAGCATAATTATCTCTAGTTTCGGGTAAATCAGGAACTCTTTCTTGTAATATACTAACAAATGCAGGCGCTTCACTCTCGTAATAGTAATCAGTTTCACCAAGTGCATAAATACAATCAGATATAAAAGAATTCTTTGCATCTACGGAAACTCGATTTCCAGACCAGATTCTAGCAGCATAATCTACATGGAACAATAACTCTCTCATCAGCTCTGTGGAAATACATTCACCAGCATATTTACTAGCCATGGACCACATTATACGCCACACTTTCACTCGGATGTTTCTTTTACCTTCTAAATTTTTGGACCATCCACTACTACCAAGCATTCGTTTTTCATTCTCTTCTGACTCTGGCAGGTATTGATAAGAGTAAAGGTGAACTTGTCTCTTCATCTTAACAAACTCATAGCTTGATATACTCATTCCAGATTCCAATTTGAACTCGGCAGCATTTTCAATCTTGTAACTCTTCGAATTAACACCTAAATAGTAGTTACCTCCTGAGTCCACTTCTACCTCAACTGTCTTGTTAAAGTAGACACCACTGCTTTCAGCTCCTACTGTAACAAGAATTACAATAAAAACAAAATCAATCAAATGCATGTTTTTATTGGCTAAGAATTTTTGAGAACGAAATTATAGTCGTTACTTTGTTGTAACGGTTTTGTGTTAATTCAGCTTAATTTACATATTAGAGTGGATTATTTCTGCTTTCATAATTTAAAAACATATTCATTTGAAAGTTAGAATATTATGATAGATTAATACTTAAATGTTGTTTTTTACATTACTCTAGGTTAAATAGTATTAATCTCTGTACTATAATATATCATGAATTAATAATAAAAATTATATCCTCCTAAATAAAAAGTAGCAATCTCTTTTTAGAAGAAGTAGTATCAGTAATATTATTAATTAACTATCCAATCATTTCATCACATTTTCTATTATATAAACATCTGTTGAAGTATCATCTATTTTACATGTGTAATTATCCTCAATCTCACACTAGAACAATAAAAAAACATAAACTAATTGATTAAGCATATTTTTTAATTTCAATAATCAAATTATATCATCAAATAATACTACAATTAAATATACACAAATCAAAATCGATATACTCCTAAATTGATAATAAACTAATAGTAAAATGTTTGTATTCTTGTAGATTAATGTATTATCATCTTATCGTTTTATTCCTACTTCCATTTCATTTTAAAAAACAAAAGAAAAGAAAACTCAAACCATCATCAAGCATTTCTGTTTCTGTTACACAGTTTTTTCGCTGATATAATTATTACAGAGGATCTGCAATATAATAAATGGGCTGTTATGAAAGTAAAGCTATAAATAGTGATGTTGTGAATGAA
The DNA here is from genome assembly GCA_002245135.1 of Proteromonas lacertae. Taxonomy (NCBI): domain Eukaryota; class Bigyra; order Opalinata; family Proteromonadidae; genus Proteromonas; species Proteromonas lacertae. The sequence goes on along the minus strand of NGBS01001162.1, from coordinate 94,067 downwards.
TATATTGAGGATTTATATAAAACTGAGTTATCTTCAAAGAAAGAGAATATTTATGTAGTAGAATGTTTAATGTTATTAAAATATTTGTCAATGGATAATTTATTACTCTCAAAAATTACTTTTGATAATAACAGTATTGAAATATATAACCCTAAATATAAAACTAAATCTGAATGGCCTATGAATGAGAGAATGAAATTGGTGAAAGATATAATCAATATGAATGAAGATGAATTCTTGAGATTAATAAAGAAGCAGCCGAAGAAGGTCAATAGCATATTGTTAGAAGAAGAATTAATTAAAAATGATGAGTGTGTTATTAATTTCTATGTAGATGAAATAATGAAGAAATTATTAAAAACAAATGCAGAAAAGTACTACTTTAGGAAATATCATCGATTAAAACATTATAAAAGTATAATACCAATTTAATAATACAATAAATAGAAGCTAAAATAAACCGTAGAATATTATACTGCCGAAGTCACAATAGAACAGAATTTCTGTTCTGTTTTTGTAAAATTGGTTCAATAGGTTTAGAATATTTATGTACAAAAATTCATACTTTTAAATATATATCCTCAATGAATCTACAATGTATAAATATATATGTTATAAATAATGATTATATTAGTAAATAAAATTACTCTTGATGGGTTTCTATGTTTTACAGAAATATGTAAATATTTACCTAACATTACTGAGTTATTATTAGATAATAATTTAATATCTCCCAGACAATATAATGGATTATTTTCATATTTTAGATATTTGCCAAAGTTAAAGATATTTGGAATAGGTGAAAATCCAATAGGTGATATAGGAGTATTATCGTTAAGTGAGAATATAATGTTTATAAGAAATATTGTTTATTTAAATATTGAAAGTATATATATATATATATATACATTTTAGATTGTGAAATAACAGATATTAGTTTTGAATTATTATGTAATAATTTGCATTACGCAAAAGAATTAGAAGAATTGGATGTTGGATGTATTAATTTATAATTAATATTTTGATTAATAGATAATAAAATAACAGGTAAAGGAATGAATTGCTTTATCAACAATTGTAGTTGTGTATGTAAACTAAAGTATTTATGGTTAAATAATAATAGTATTGAAAATCTAAAAGAGATTGAAAAGAGAATACGAAAAGTTCATGACAATAAAACATTGAAAATATTTCTATCAATATCAAAGAAATGTAAATAGAATTTATAATCCCACACACATTTACATGAATAATAATAATATTTAGAATAATAATTAATATTTTATTTATACTCTTACCTTCTTTGAAGTGTGTTTTGCTTGATTAGCTATTGACATTCCTCTACTTCTTCCACTATCATTATTACTTCCAGAATTGATTGACATTTGAGAAGCCGTTGACATTCCTCTTGTTCTACTTTCACTGAATGAAACAGAAGGTAAATGAGTTCTATAATCTGTACTTCCTGCTGTTGATCTAGCTCTCTTTCTAGTTTTAGCTTTCCAGATTAATACAACAATCACACAAATCAACAATACACCTACAACTGAAGCAACTGGAATGATTACTAATAAGATATTAAATTCAGAATCTTCTTCTGTATCATCATTTGGAATATATCTTTGTACTTCTTCATATTCTATTTCACTACTAATTGAACCTAATAGCAATTCACTTGATTGACTTTTTAAAATGTTTTTGTCAATGTAACTTCTGGTAAATGTTGTTTTAAAGAATGAAATTGCTTCATCTGTGTCATTTCCATTATCTTTCATTTTTATAACTGATTCAAATATTACTCCTTTAGAATCATCTACCAATATTCTAGAATCTTTATACTTTCGAATTATTGATTCTACACTCATTTCATCATTATTTCGGTAAGCTCCAAAAGCATTTAATATTTTCTCCTGTAATATTTTATATTCAGCTTCTTTTACATTCTTCACATCTAAACCATGAACGATAAATGATAGAGGGAAATGTAAATAACCTTTATCCGGTTTATTCTTATTTATATACTTACACTGAGATTCATCTACACTATCCCACATTCCACTTGATAAACATTTCCTACTAATTATACCACTCTTCCCTTCATCTACCAAACTACATGGATTGTATAATATTTCACCTCCAGTTGATTCTAACCAATTTTCATCTAATCCTTCACATTTTAATATATCTCCTGATTTGATCGTTATTGTCACTGTTGTAGTTGGACTTGTACCTTCTGCATTATTAGCTGTTAATATGAAACTTTGTGTTACTAACACTTCAGTTGGAGTTCCATATATTTGGCCACTCCATTGATCAAATTTCAAACCACATGAAGTAATTACAGATATTGATGAAATTGAATAATCTATCGGGTTTCCTAATACATATGGAGCTGCTGTTATTACTGAGTCATTTCCATTCTTACTCCAAATATAAGTGTTAGGAATTACTACTAATAATCTTGCTGGTTCTTTTTCTACTGTTATTGTTAATTTAAATGGCTCAGATTTTCCTCCATTATTGATTGCTCTTATTTCATAGTCTGATTTTTCTAATTCAGCGGTTGGAGTTCCATATAATACTCCTTCACTCTTATTCCATTTTATACCAATATTTTCAAACTTTTCTACATCACTTATTTCAAATTCCACTACTTTGCCATAATATGTTGGTTTGTTCATTGTTACTTCATTACCTACATAAAATACAATTGTACTTGGATTATAATGTAAACTTGTTACTACTTTATCAAAACAATCAGAACTATCTATTTCACTCCAAGTTCCATTTTTCAAACATTCTCTTCTTCTAAATCTCTCTGTATATCCTTCAACACATTTTAATATTTCTACTTTATTGGCTGGAGTAGATGGCCATTCTCCATCTTTTGGACAATTGGGGAAGATTATAGAAATTGTAAAGTTACCTGTTGCTGAACCTTTATCATTTACACCTTTTACAAATATTACAGTTTCATCTAAGGTTTGAGAATTTGGTGTGCCTTTCAAGAATCCAGTTTTTGGGTCAAGAGATATTCCACGACTATTTAATAACGAACTTTGATCTGCTCTAGCTAATTCATAATCTTTTGTTACTATTGAATCTAAGGTGATTTCTCCATTTTCAACTGGTACAATCTCTACATTTGTATAGAAAACAAATGAATTTGGATTATATGTCATTACAGTTGGTGCTTTATAATACACACTTATATAAAAGTCATTACTAACTTTTGATCCTTGATCATTTGTAGCTGTTGCTCTACATTGGATCTTTAGTTTTTGAGCAGTTGGAATACCTACAGCAATGCCATTACTTTCATCCCATTCTAATCCGATTGATTCTAAATTAGTTTTACATGTAGGTAAAGAGATTGTAATTTTATTCACTCGAGTATCTAAAGTAGGCTTCTTCATTTCAATTCTATTGACACTAGTATCTTTAGCAAATGGGTCAATAATAAAATCATTATTTGTTTCATATCTACATCTATCTGGTTTTGTATAACCACAATCATAAGTATTTCGTGTTTCCCATTTTCCATCATTTGAACATTTTCTTGTTTCATATGCATCTACACCATTTGTGCATTTCAGTTGAGCTGTTTCACCTGGTTTTGTTTCTGCATAACCATCTTCAGCTGGACAATTTGGAATTATAATTTCGATGTTTACTTCTACAGTTGCTTCACCATCTTCATTTTCAGCAGTTACAGTAAATGGACTAATATCAGGTACTACTTTTGGAGGATCAGAATTGAAGTTGGTATATATACGACCAGTTTTTGTATCAAATTTTATTCCATATGAATTTAATCTTGACAAATCGCTTATTGAATAACTGGATGGAATACCTCCAGAATCTTGTTTCAATTTAAATTCTTGGATTAATTTCACTATAAATACTAATGGTTTTGTATCAGATTTAGATTCACCATAATAAATATCAGCAGGTTTTCTATATAATGCTTTTATCTTTATTGTAAATTCATTTGATTTTCCACCTTCATTTTCACAATATATTGTAAATGTTTCATCAATAGGTAAAGTAGGTTTTCCACTTAATACACCTGTCTCTTCATTAAATACTAATCCATTCAGTTTATCTTTGGGACTTATTACAAAACCTGTAATTCCTTCACCAACTACACTAACTTTATTTGTTTCAATCTCTTCATTTATATATACTTTTATTTCACTCTTCGCATAACTTATTTCTGGAGCAGGATAAAGACATTTGGAAGTGTCAGCCTTTTCCCATTCACCATATTTATTACACTTTCGACTTTCTTTATTTGGTCTTCCATTTGTACAATCAATTTCAGCTATTTCACCTGGTTTAGTAGATTCATAATTATCATCTTTAGGACAATTGTCATATCTAACATCAAATTTAACATCAACACAAACTGATACATCACCGTTACAACATATTTTATACAATTTAGTATTATCAGTTCCAGGTTCAAGTTTTGTTGATAATTTTCCAGTTATTGAACCATCAACTAAATTCAACTTCAAATCATTTGGTAGTTTTGTACCTTCACCTAACGAGAAGGTTATATCAACAGGATAAACCCCATTCACTTTCACTTGTTGATTAACATCTTTATCATAAGTAGCAGATATTACATTATTTCCATTATATTCTATCGATTCTGGATAAGCAACATGACAAGTATTTATTTCATCATCGAATTTGGGATGTGGTCTTGTTAATGGACATCTTCTGTAATTTTGCCCATAACTTTTATCACTTGGACATTCTTTTTCAGCTGATGATCCTGTCTTAGTTTTTGGCCAATCACCATCTTCTTCACAATATAATTGAGTAACTGTTATGGTTATTGATGTTGTTTTATTGGCTGTTTTATAATATGTATAAATATTAATTTTTTGTTTTTCTATAGCATCTGTTGGTGTTCCATATATAGAACCATCAGTTTCATTAAATGAAATGCCATTTGGAAGTGTATCTTCTATCTTTATATCAGTTATAAATCCATCTATCGTTGGTTTAAATGCATCAGAAAAACCAACATTAAATAGCAAATCTGAAGATGAATAGGTGACTGTACCTACTTCTGGATCAATACATCCTGATTTATCGATTGTCCATTCATTCTCTTTTTTACATGTATATATTGTATTACCAGTTTGAGGATAAGGACAAGCAACTTCCTTTGGTTCAGAATTTACTTTTGTCTTCTCTACTACATCTTCTATTGCTGGACAATATGCATAGTCTATTATGAAACTAATACTAGTTTCTCGTTTTATTTCATTTTCTACTTCGATTGTTATTATTCTTTCACTTTCTATATATTCATTTAATGTACCATTTATAATTCCAGTGTTTGTATCAAAATGTAAATCTTTTGGTAATTGTAAACTTCCTTCCTTTAACTTATACACAGTTGATGTTGTTAAACCTTCACTTGAACCTCCTAACACTGGTTTTAATTCAATATAATTATACATTGTTGTATCAATTTTATCTTTATTATACGAGAATGAAGAAGGATATAAATAAACACATTTATCAATTTCTTCACTGAATTTAGGTGGATTATCAGCTAAACATTCAAATGCTTTATATCCTTTTTGCTCTTCACTACATCTCTTCTCTTGTAATTCTTTGCCTACATCAATATGAATTGGATCTTTGCCTTCTTCTTCTTTTACACATTCTCCTTTTAATACTTTAATTTTAAAAGAATTACTGGAGACTTTGTTTTCTTTTATTGAACCAGTAAGAGTATAACTCTTTTCACCTATTAAGTAATTATCTGTTATTTTACCAGTTATACCACAATTAATTGGATTTATAATCAATCCACTTGGTAATTCTGGATCACTTTTACATTCTAAAAATCCATTACTTTCATCATCTAATATTGCTTTTATTGGCTTTATTTCTACATTTGTATAAACTGCATTTTCTTCAGGTATTGTCATTGTTTTTGGAATTCCATTTAAAACTAAAATTGAGATATGAGTTGTATTTTCATATTTTTCATTTTTAGCTGTTATACTAAATCTAGTTAACGCTTTTGCTTCAGTTGCTGTTCCAGCAAATGCACCATTTTCGAATTTAATTCCATTTGGCAATTCAGTCTCATCAACTATAGTCCATTCTTTTATCAATCCTCCAGTTATTGGTTTTATATCAACTATATCATTCTTTACTAAGTAATACTCTGATTGTGAATATGATAATAATGGAGGGAATGGATCACATGCATTTACTTCATCTTCAAATTTTGGAGATAATTGTAATGGACAAAATCTATATTTCTCACCATTATATAATTCGCCACATCCTTTATTATTTTTACTTCCTGCTTTCGTTTTTTCATATTCACCTATACTCTCACAATACAATTGAATTACATTTATTGTCACTTCTGATGGATATTGATCTGATACTTTTATATTACATTTTACTGTGAACTTCTCTCCTTCTATTGAGGTTGGTTTGCCATATATTATACCATTACTTTCACTAAAACTTAAACCACTTGGTAAACTACAGTCCTTTGAAAATATTCCACTAATTGGAGAAGATGGAGATACTGATGATGTAAAATCAACATAAAAATTGATAATATTATCTTTACTATAATATATTTTATCAGATGGTGTATCAAAGCAAGTATTTACTTCAGTATTATCATCCCATGTACCATCAGATTTACATGTAATTTTGATTGATCCTAATTGTTTCGAATCTGGACATAAAAATTCAACTGTATCTCCTGCAACTGTTTTAGGATAATCTTCATGATTATCATCAGCAACACAAGATTTTTGAGCATTTAATCTCATATGCAATTCATCATATTGAACCCAGCCTTTACCATTTACTTTGACATCTTTGACATCTTTGACAGAAATTTGATATGCTTCAAATGATTTTAAACTTGAAAAAGTAAAAAAATAAGTTTTTCCTTTACTTGCATCAATTGCTTTGTTGTTATATGAAAAAAGTAATTCCCAATTATCATTATTATGAGTTTTATCATCATCATTATAATCAGTTGATCCATATATGTCAAATATAGCAGCAGCATATTTATTATCGTTTGAAAACGGATGATAATACATTAAATCAAAAGCATTAGCTGTAAATTCTTTAAAAATGTAAGAAATTTTATAAGGATAAGCTTTATCAGTGAATAGCTTATGAGTGAAATAATAACCTTTTGTTTTTACTTTGTCTCCTTCACATTTCGCCATTGGTATTGGATTATTATAATCCCATGTTGAATCATCATGTGAATTAATTAATGATTGAAGTAAATAATCATCTTTACAATTAACAAATTGATCTGGATAATTAATTTTACTCTTATCAAAATCATATCTCATTTCTGTTGTTCTTCCTTTTTCGATTGGAGTAATTTGAGTGATTGTATTGGCTTTACCTGATGTAGCACTTAATTCTAATTTGAATTTATTTTCTTTCTCTGAATCATCTTTATTATGTAATTCTACTGCTATTATGTTATTTCCATTTAATATTAAGTTTGGATTAATTATAATTGAATAACTTATAACTTTCTTAAATTGATAATATGCTTTTGTATCTTTAGTTACTCCTTTTTTTATAATATTCTTTCTGTAAATTTCATTTCCATTTACATAAATGATTATTCCATCATCAAAATCGACTTTCATATCTCCATATAAAAATACTACTGAATTATCATAATAATAAAATGATGTTTTATAATAACTAGTAATATATGTTCTTTTAGGGAAATTACCTGATGAATATTTATTCCAATTTGTATTATCAGATTTATACCAATCAGCTGGTGGTTTACTATTATCGGATTTATATTCCCATTTTGTGTAACTATTTATAAAACTACTAGAATCACTTGAAAGAGGAATAGTTTTTGTTGTTGATCCTTCAAAATATGCATTATTTACTACTGTTGTTCCATCCATTTCGATTGTAACTGATGATCCTTCACTCCAAGCAGACATTGTTGTAGATGATAATTCTAATATATATAAATCTTGTTGTATTGATTTGGTTTTTGTGATTTCATTATTATCTCCTAAATTACTCCATTCTATTACTACTCTTTCATCACTTTTCTTTAATATTTTGATAATCATATCATTTCCATTTGACTTGGTTGTAATTATTGCTTTTACTATTGTATTTCTATTTGTATCAACTGGAATAAATGTAAATTGAATAATTCCATTAGTTACAAAATTCTTTGAATTTGTAATAACAAAATCAAACAAAAATTCTTTCATTATTTCATTCATTGTACCACTTATTATACCGTTTGTTTCATTTAAATTGATTTCTTTTGGTAAATTCTTTATTTCTACTATTTTTATACCATTAATAATTGTAGGCTTAAATTTGAATGAATTGAACTGAGTTATTTCAGTATTTTCATAAGAAATACTTGGAATTCCAGAATCATTTGTTTCTACTACAGATTCAACATTAGAACTACCTTCTATTTCTTCATATTTCAATAAATCATTTTCATTATAGATTTCATACCAACCATAAATATTAGTTCCTGTCATAGTGAATGTCTTCTTTCCATATACTACACAATTCTTAAATTCATATAATGTTTTTAAATTAAATCCATCTTGACTAAATATTGGATCAATTGGAGTTACTCCAAATTTGAATTGAATGTCAGATCCACTGTTGATAAATATTCTAACTACAATATTAGTCTGAGTCAATATATTACATCCTTCTATTTTTATTATCACATTCGCTTTAGTTGAACCAGCATCATTTGTTGCTGTTATTTCAATTGTTCCACTAAATGATGCACTTGTTGATCCACTTATTTCTCCATTCAAAGGATTTAATTCTAATCCTTCTGGCAATTTCATATCACTTGTTATTGAATATCTTACTCCATTACCATTTATAATAGATTTAGGTAATACAGATATCTTTTCACCTACTCCTGCATTTATATTATCATATCTTAATTCAGATGGCGCTAATACTATATTGATTGTTATTCTTATTGAATCACTTATACTATTCTCTTGTTTACTACTATCACTCACATCTGTTGCTGTTATTACAAACTCTTTACTCATTCCACTTGTTGTTACTACTGGAATTCCTGATATTTCACCTGTTTCACTACTGAATAAAAGACCACTTATTCCACTATAAGTAAAGGGTGGATTAATTGAGAATGATGTGAATTGATTCTTTGTTCCACTATTCAAGAATAATGGGCCAAATTTCGTAATTTCTTTACCAGATATATATTCTGATTTTCTTACCGTATATTTCATATAACTACCAAGGAAATTATATATTTGAACTTCTTCTCCATTCATTTTTAAAATTATCTTTCTAAATATATCACTAGAAGATTTCCAATATTTCACTTGAATCTTATGAATTCCTGCTGATAATTCATATTTTTCGATTTTATCACTATTCTCTCCACATTTTAAAGATTTTATTATATCATTATCATCAATTGTGACTATAGCAGAATCATAACTTTCTAGTGTAAATGTATTTCCTCCTTCCTTTACAACATCTACATTTATTGAACCTTCAAATTCCACTAAGAAATTTGTTAAGTAACTATTACCTGTATCATACCAATCAATATCAACAGAATGAGATATTTTTGATTCAATTCTTTCTATTGTTGGTGAACCAACAGATGGAATTGTATCACATTTACTATTACTTGTCAAATAATATTTTACATTTACTCCTTTTTCATAATTCTCGATTTTATCTTCTAATACATCTATATAAACATCAACATTGATTGAATTCAATTTACTTTCAATTGTTATAACATATTTTGACAAATCAGATGAAATTGATCCAATACTAGGACTTCCACTTATAACTCCTGTTTTTGCATCAAATTCTAATCCATTTGTAAATGATGGACTAATTGTAGCTGAAACTATGGTTGAATCAATTGTTGGTTTTATCTCTTCGATTGAATTCTCTGATTGTCTGAATAAATAATGAGTTTGAGGATATTTCAATGATTGCAATGGTTTTGCTACATGATATAACATTGAATCTTCAATTGGAAAATATGTTGTTTTATCAAAAGAATAACTGATTTTTAAATGGAAGTTTTTATCTTTTCCATGATAATACATTACACCTATTGGATAGAATAAATTACCTATTTCAACAGTTGCTTTAGAAACATAAACATTAGATTCTACTGAATTTGATGTTGTTGATACTACTGGATTCTTCATATCATTAATAAATAACCAAACTCTTTCTTCACTTTCAATCTTGAAATAATATGAACCACTTTGTCGGAATTTTATAAAGCCATACCATTTTATGAAATAATTGTTACTTCTTACGATATTTGGTTGGAATGTTTGTTTCGATGAATCAAGGTTTAAATCACTAAACACATTTTCTGGTGAAAATCCTTCTTCAAAACTAAATGTATTGCTTTTCTCAGTATTTTCAAACAAACTCCAAAAAGGTTCAAATGTATTGGGTATATCACTTATATAATCAGATTTACTATATAAACCAATTAACTGATTATCATAAACATCTACATTCACTTCTACTATTTCATATTTTATTATTGCGTCTGCTGTTTCTGAATTTCCGTTCTTTGCTTTCGTTGTAATTGTTCCACTTGTTTTTGTTGTAGGTTTGCCATATATTAAACCACTTTCAGCATTGTAACTAATTCCAGTTGGTAAACCACTAACTTCATAACTTCCTACTTCAGTATTACATTTAGGTGGTAATATTTCAACCTTTTCATTCAACACAAATTTCATTTTATTATCTGTGAAAGGATAATAACATCTTTTTAATACATCCCATACTCTCATATTAAATGAAATTGTATCAAATCCTCCATCAGCTGTTTTGAATGTAATTGAATATTCAGCATTTTGAGCTGTTTCAGCATCTCCTGTTAGTTTACCGTCATTACTCAATTTCAAACCTAATGGTAATGAAGGACTAATTGTTGCTTCACTAACTGCTGGATTACACCCAAAATCAATACTCACTGATTCTTTTATTTTATAAATGTATTCTTTTTCAATATTACATTTAGGTCTAACTTTTTCTACACAATTATTTTCATTCCATGAACTCCACTGTGGTTTATTATCTTTCATTTCACATGTTTTGATTCTATATCCACTAAAATCATTTTCACAATAATCTCTATATATTGTACCAACTGGAGATTTGGGAATTAATCCTTCACCTTCACAATTCGTTGTTGTTATTTTTATTGTTATTTGAGTACTTGGTTGAATTCCTGAATTATCTGATGTTACTAATCGAATTGTGTATGTTTCACCATCTTCTAAGGCATATATTGGAGTTCCACTTATCTCACCATTCGATGGATTGAATTTTATACCAGTTGGTAATAATGGTTCAAATTCTAAATTAATAAACTCACCATTGATTTCTGGTTTAATTGGAGTAATTGCTAAACCAACTGTAAATGTATATTCAGATTGTGGATATCTTATTGATGAAGCTTTTGGACATTGAGAATCATCTTCATCATCCCACGAACCATCTAAATTACATCTTACTATCACTGAATCACTTCCATCACCATTTGGACAAGGATATTGATGGAATGAACCAATATTACTGGGAGGATATGATCCAGTACTACACTGATTTAATCTACAATATCTTCCATTTATTTCACTTAATTCTACACCAAATCCACAAGAATTATCCTCATCACTTGATTTCTCTAATGTTTCAGTTATTACTAATTTTATTGCTTCAAATACTAAGGAAGTTTTGGTTTTGATATTGAAATAATATGTTTTACCACTTTCCATCATTTGATCTACTTCATCTAATTCAATCCATTTACTCTCTTGTGTTACTGAACCATATACTTTCCATTTCTTGGGAATTAAACTATTACAATTACCACTTATATATTTTTTGGTGGATAATGTATATGATAAAAACGAATGAGCTTCAACTGCTGCTTTCAGTATTATTGAAACTGGATTAGTAACAGTAATTATATTATCCGATTCAAATTTCAAAGAAGTTGTCAAATCACCATCTATCAAATCATTCAATTTTATATTATTTTGTTGTTTATAATTTATTCTGTAATTATTTAAATTTTGATTAGTACATGTTTCACTATTATCACTAAATGGTTGAAGTGTTAATGTAGAAGATAAAGCTAAAGGAATATTACTTTTATGAAATTCAAATCCGAATATATTCTCACTATTAGCAATTTGAAGAAAGGCTGGAATATAAAAAGTAGATGCAGTATTTACTCCTTCAGATAGTGTTTCCTGAGTAAAATCATCTGGTAAATTGATTTTATATACTAAATTACCATTTAAATAAAATGCACCACCATGATAAATAGTTATTCTGCCTACTAAATATTGTATTGTTGAAGGTGAAACATTTTTAAATGAAGTTCTGTAATATGTAGTAGTGGGTTTTCCATCAATTGCATTCTTTGTATCATTTATATTTACCTCAGACCAATTTTCATCAAGTTTCATATTATATAACCAATTCTTATCATAGACTACACTCTTTTGCCAAATTGTTGATTCATCTAATACAAGCTTATAAGAAGATATTACATCACTTTTCATTCCTTCTTCGACTGCTATACTATATTTGTATACTCTTTTATCATTCTTTTCTATATTCGTTAATATAATCTCTGATTCATCATCCCATATTGAAGATCCACCATAATTAATTATTAGTACTTCTTTATCATAACAAAATCCCCATTCATATTCATAATTATTTGGAAATCCTTTCATATCATATAAGACATTGGATGAATCTTGAAGTTTTAATGTCATTATATCTCCTTTACTATCTGCACTATGAATAAATACTGTGTATAATTCTCCTAAAGAACATTTTTTGTTAATTGTGAATGTTAATGATACTATCGAACCATCTTTTTCACCATTCTCTGGCTTTATTTGATATAATCTATTTGTTAAAGTAATACTAGGCTTTCCACTTATTACTCCGTTTTTCATATCAATTGTTAATCCATCAGGTAATAATGTGTTATTGTTATTTCGAATTGCAGTAATTGAATTATATTTGATTGGAACTATAATTATTGGTTTTCCAACTACAAATTCATATTTACTCAAATCAGGATATTGAATAGCTGGATCAGCATCTTTAACAATATCAAATTGATTGATTGATTCTTTATATTCTAATCCATCATAATAACCATAATGGTATAATACATTATTTTCACCATAAATACCATAATCTCCATGTAAATGACCTGAATATTTCATGTCTACTATTAAGGAATTATAATCATGGCAAAATGAATGGAAGTATTCTTTATTCACTTCTTGATCTTGATTATTTTCATATATCACTTCACCTCCTTCTTTAGCAGATTTGATTTTTAGTTGTAAATGTGTATCAGTTGGTGTAAATTTGATATAAAAGAAAATTTGATTTTCTTTACATCCTGTAACTGTAAATGTTAACGTCACCTCTAAATATCCTAATGGATTAGTAACTCTAATAGTAACTTTTCTTTCACTCATTATTTCTAATAATCTTCCTTTTATATTTCCATTTTCTAAATCAAGAGTCAAACCAATAGGTAAATTCATCGATTGAACTATGTACATTGCTCCATCAGATCCAGCTGCTAAACTAGCCTTTAAATCTATTTCATCACCAATATTTTTGTTTATTACATCTTCATTATAACTAAAATCTTTTGGTTCAATATTTTCTTTAATTTCAATCATGAGTTTAGTAAAGAGTGTTGGATGTATTTCTGGATTAATAGATTTAGCTTTTATAAGAAATTGTTCCCATGGTGAATCATTTACCATATCCAGACTAATATCAGGTTTAGAGAGTATCACTTCTCCATCGTTTTGATAAATACTAAAACTATTGTAATTTTTACTTTCTTCTGTTGTTAGAGAGAATAATCCTTTATTAAATACTCCTTTGATAGCATCATAAGAAGCTATCTCATTTTGATAATAGAATTTTGATGGATATAAATAATAGAAATTATCAGAAGGAATTTGAATAAATTCAACATCTTCACATGATCTACACTTCCATTCAACATTCAATATTTTCTTGTAATCTTTATTACTTTTCCAATACTCTAATGTAATTGGATGTAATCCTTCCTTCAGTATGAAATCTTTTGATTTACTACTTACACCACATGTTTCTGTTATTAATTCATTATCTTCGATTTTTATACTTCCACCATCATTTGCTGTTATTCTTATCTCATATGTTCCAGTTGTTGGAACATTTATATAGCCAGTCCATTTCACATAATAATTATTATAAAACTCAAATGTTAATCCATTCCACACATCATTTGATTCAGTATTATGAAAAACAGAAGACATATCATCATATTTTCTGTATTTCAAAGCTGCTGATGGTGATAATGTATTATATTTACAATCAACACTTCCTTTATAATACGTACCAACTAAACCTTTACCCATATTTTCAATTTTTAAATCTTTAAAATCAACCAACAAATTATAATCAATTGCATTACCTTTTGGTTTGATAGTATAAAATTGTTGAGTATCTGGGAATATTACTTCACCATTGCCATCATAAATAATTTCACCATAATTATTTATTTTTAAGAAATCAGGTAAAGTACTTTCCCAACCATTTGTATTATATTCACCATTAACCATTGGTGTTATTGTCTTTGGAATTGTTTTATATATTATTACATTATTATTTGGATAACCGATATATTGAACAGGATTTGGATAGATTTGATAATTCTCTTGAATTGGTATAAATTTCTTTCCATCATTAGAATAAAAAACACTTAATTGTTGTTTTATTGAACTACTATAAATAATAAAAGAAAGATGAATATATTCTTCAGTATGTAATATTTCTTTTTCAAATGTATATACACCTTGACTACTGGGTAATATTATATCATCGATATTGTCATTGATAATCATAGCACAATAAGCTTTGATTGAAGAATCTAATGGTAAATAAAACCCTTTTATTTCAGTATCAAATTTGACAAGACTAGTCCATATTGTATATCTATTGTGACTAATTTCATCTACACCAGCAATATTTACTTTACAATCATCTTTATTATTACAGTAACCATCCGACTTTTTATAAATTGTGTTAAATGTACCAATCTTACTCCAAATCATTATGTTTTTGTATAAATTTTTAAATTCTGATACTGTATTATTCGCAGTCATTATATTTTCTGTTGTTTGACCTAACATACCATATTCAGTTGGTATTTCTTTGACTATCAGTGAAATAGTAATACTTACATTGGCTTTTTCACGGCTAACAACAACAGTAATGCTAGTTGCATCTTGAGCTTTAGTGGCACTACCATATATTCTACCATCACTGTCTAGATTCAAACCATCAGGAATTACAGAACCATCTTCTAAATTCACAGATAAATATTCACTAGATGATGAACATTTTGGTGGAAGAATATAATAATATCTATTTAAAGGGAAAGTGAAGCTTTCATAACCATATCCCTCACACTCTAACGCTGGTTCTACTGTAACGGTAATTCCATAACTCTCACCTGCGTTATAAGCATAATTTCCTTTGTACGTACCTGCTGGATAGTTAACACTTATAGAACAAGAATCTGAGTCTGTACATAAAGCTTGATCGCCTACAGTCACTGTAATTTTACTACTGCATGAAATAACTAAGCGTGTGCCTTCACGTACGTTGACTTCAATTTCACTCTTTGAACATTCAACATTAACGCTACTACAAAGAGTAAAACTGAAACCTATAATAATAAATAATTGAAATATACACAGTACGAGTGATATTAAGATTGCTATGCTCTTCATTTTAATAAAATCAAAATGAAAGATCGGAGAAACCTTAATCGTAGAAACTTGGCTTGTGAGGCTTAAATTTTATTAAACTCCTATTTATTTAAAAAATGAATTTTGAAAAGTATTTTTTTATTGTGACCATCTTTCATTTAATAAATATATAGATAACTTGTTTGAATGTTTTTTTCGTAGTATAAACTGAAAAGACATGAAAAATAGTTTTATTAAAAACCAAATTTACCATATCCGAAAGTAATGCTATGAATAAAATCTAAAACATCGTTATCCTGATATATGTATATGTTAGTGTTATTTAAATTTGTTTATTTATGATATATGAATAAAAAGTGATTTTTCATCTGATCACTCTTATATATCATAATATTTTCTCAACAAAAAACAAGAATACTTTGACTTAAATCTATTTCAACCATAAAAACAACTTATCTATCAAAAAAAAAATACAATTACATTAAACTAACTAGAAACTGGGTTGATTTTATTCCTATTTTGACGCAATGAATTATAAGTAATTGAAGGAGATGAAACTACAGAAAGAACTCCTTCAAGACTATGTCTACTTAAACAGGTCTTATGTACACTTGAATACTTCCTATTACCATATCCTTTAATCTGTTTCATAGCCAAAACTAAATTATCTACAGAATCTTTACCAGGATTGGGTAATATAAAATCATAGTGAAAAGGAGGTAACTCATCAGTGAAAAACCTTCTATATAGATATTCACAACACTTCTCCTTTGGTGGGTCAATTATTCTTATTGGATTTGAATAAAATAACATCTGCCTTTGATATATTTGTCTATATATTTTGGAAGTAAATACTCTTTCTGTTAATACTATTTTTACTTTATTAAATTCTAATAGCAATGAGGAGGAGGTTGATAAGAGCTTAATGAAACTCTTCACACAGTACGCATTCTCTTCGCAACTAAATAATTACAATAATTAGATTCTATACTCCGGCAAATGAATCTGATTATTGTTATAAAACAATGATAGTTCTTCTAATGTTATTATATCACCGATATATTTAATAACTTCTTTGATTTGTGACTAATTATAAATATTTGATTGGTTTATATGTATATGTTATACTTGTGTAATAAAAATGTTGCTACGTATTTGAAGTACAGATAAAATCAGTGAAATGATTTGTTTGGGAGTTAAAAAGACGAAAATACAGAAAAATTGAAAAAAATAATCGAAATATACAGGATCTATTGACACAGTTATAGTAAAAATATACTAGAGTCAAAAAAAATGGAAAAAAATGTGTATTGTATGTTGCTATATCTTTCTTTCATCTCATCTACTGTAATGAAGTTGTTTTTTGGATATTTTGACCACAAAAATACAAATTCCTTACATATTCTGTTAATCTCATAGTTATTGACTAAATAAATAAATATAAATTCTAATACGCATAAAAGTCTTTGCCATATGTGTACTAAGAGGAGAAAGTGGTATATAAAGCTTTGTATTATCTAAATGACCATTCTTTGTGAGAATAGCATAAACTTGTTCCTAAATGAGTAAATATACTTAAGTCCTACTATTTCCTCTGTAGTAGCATTGGAAAGTGGTATGTTATTGTCCAGTGAAATTGACGAATGCTGGGAAGATTTGTAAGTTAATGACATATGTATTTAAATAATGAAATTGTTTTTTTAAAGAATTTTTTAATTAAATCATTATAATGATTTTAGTGCTTATGGAGGATTCTCTTCTTATCTTTCAAGTAATTTTTATATTTATCAACACATATAATATCATTATCTTAAGAAATTATAGCATCATGATGAAGATTTATTGATATATTGTGTATAACTGCCATGTGCATCATACTATTTTTTCTATTCTCAAATATTATATGACTTAAAGCAATCAAATATAACTTTTATTCTATTAGTTGTATAAATCATACAACAGTAACTACAAAAAAAATAAAACAATTAAATCAAATTTCAATTACTTGCAAATGAAGAGTTATTCATCTGTAAATTTGCAACATTAACTAATTCTGAATACTGTTGTGGATATTTTGTTTTAAAAGTACTCAATTCAACTTCCATCAACTCTCTTGTGTTTTCAGAGAGTGTTGTAACATTCATTCCAATAGCAATTTCTCTAATTAAATGCGGATATATCCCTGTAAGACTTACATTGTTTGAACTTGATATATTACTGCAAATCATACATATCTCATTATAAACATCTTCATTTTCTGTCATATCATATAACAGTGGTATATTCTCCAATATTCTATTCAATAACTATTTCATATGATAAAAGTTAAGTACTTATATATACATCTTCCTTTGTTTTGTTATCAACATAATCAGATCTCAACATTCTACCAAATGCTGCAATTATATTATCAGTAAAAGCATTTCTCTCTGGTGAAGATCCTAATACTTGATAAGATGTGTCAATGATTTGTTTAGTCTTACTATTATCAATCTAATCAATATATATATATATATATATATATATAAGTATTCAATATATACTTTTATTCCTGCATCATACAATAAGCCAATACCATAAACTGCATTTCTTCTTATAGAATCAGAGGTGGTTGATAAAAAACCTTGACAATACTATTAAATGAATATTTTTATGGGTAATATATACAGTATTTAATAATTTATCAGAATATTTAGTAGTAAAAGGTTGATTATACTGTGCTAATTGACAATAACATCCCATTACCCATGCAACTGTTGTTTCATCATTGGATTGTAAGTGATTATCAATTCCTGGTAATAAAGTATCAATTGCTTCAGGTAATGCCTTTTCTACATCACTATACTCTGAAGGATTAGTATCACTTCTTGCATTGGCTAAAGTGGCTATAAGACCAGCTAATGGATCAAATAATATTCCATCATATTCACGATTTTCAAATTCTAGTTTCTGACAAGGTGACTATTAGAATGTAAATATAATCATATATATCTATAATACAGTTTCATATAATAAACTTAATAGTGATGTTATCAATATTTTAAACGTATTTAAGTCAAACACTGACAAACCAAACTCACTTATAAATTCTCCAATTCCTTCCATTGAATACATCACGCAGTCTTTATCAGTGGATAGTCTTATTATTTCAATATATATTGTAACTACAGTAGATACTAATTTCATGATTATTTCATCATCCTATACATTCATATATTAATATAGAAGTTAATAATATCATTATACCGTTGCAGCATGATATGCATTTAATACAACTTCTTTCAATGATGAAAGCTATATGTATATAAATATAAATATTTTAACATACAGATTTTCTCTTAATCTCTGGATAGAAATAATCTGATAGTTTGATGAGTATTTCTAAACTCTTATTGATATATGGAGCAAATTGACTTTGAATACACTAATAATAATAATTATTATTATTATTATAAACATATATACAGATGCATATATTCCAAGTGTTTCAACAGCAGCAGCAGTTAAATCTAAGGAGGAAACTTTGAATGTAAATTTGTTCAAATTTGAAGAATCATTAGATATAGCTGGATCTCCAAATTTTCCAAACTCTTCACTAGCAGACAATGTAGTGATTTGACATGATTCTATTGTCAAGATTATTAAATAAATATTTATATATATATATATATATATATATATATACTTTGTGATGATTCTAATACTTTAAATATAAAACTAATTACTTCATCCACTACTTCATTAGATGGTGTATGAATTTCAACTAAATTTCCTAATGAAATTAAACTATATTCAGCTAACTCATCATCTTCAACTTTTAAATTCTAAATCATAATAATAATAATATATATATATATATATATATATATATACATCTAAACATAATTTCAAAAATGAATCATATTCTCCACTATTAATTAACTGTTGTTCATCTCTTACTACATCCACATAAATAGTACATAAACATTCAGTAGCATGAGCTCTGATTGAGTAATATTCTTCTGACTTAATACTCATTAATTCTTTACATATTGATACTAATTTTATAAGTGAAAAATCTGGATCATTAGGTGAAAACATATTGGCTTGTAAATCACTTTGCATATTTGCTGCTAAGGATGTGAAGGCTGATAGGATTGTACTTAATAACTTTAAGTTTATATGTTCATTGTTACATAATTTAGTGTAATTGGTTTTTAATATATTGAATAATGCAATCTACATATTATAGAATAATATATTAATATACTAGAAAACTGGTTAAATTTGGCTTGAATTGTTCTTTAGGAATACCTTCACATAAACACTGTAATATATAAATACCTGATAATTTGGCAGAATCTGTATCTTTCATTAGTAACTAATTAATAATTGAAAGATAAAAATATATAAATATATACTTTATTAATAATAACAACTAGATTATTATAATATTGAAATATTTTATCTTGCAAATATTCAC
Source organism: Proteromonas lacertae (assembly GCA_002245135.1). Classification (NCBI taxonomy): domain Eukaryota; class Bigyra; order Opalinata; family Proteromonadidae; genus Proteromonas; species Proteromonas lacertae. Next base: position 73,724 of record NGBS01001162.1, on the reverse strand, counting down.
ATAATTGTCCTAAACACAAACCAGCTTTTTCTATCAAGAAATCATCTTTAGAATCAATAACACTGTTTACTGTCTTTAATATTTCTATTAAATAATCATTCATTGCACTACCACATCCCTATTATTGTTAAATATTATATATATATATATATATATAATAGAAATACTTCTGAAATAATTCCTATTATATACAAAGACATTCCTTTCAAAAATAAATCTTCTGTTTGGAGTAAATAACCATTAATTCTATTGTAAATAAGTGAAAATGATTGTCTATATAAATTATAATAATAAATAACAACAAATACTTTGCTGGTAAATGTAATACACACTTATCTAATGTGCTTGTTGCTTCTTTTCCTAATGAATTTGATATTAAACCATCTTCTCTATTTCTAGGATCAAGTAATACTTCAACAGGATCTAAAATCACTTTTTGAAATAAATCCTATTAAATAAATGATAATAATAGTTATAATATATATATATATACATCACTACTAACTAAAACCTTTGGTGAATTGATTGCTATTGAACCATATAATGTTAATATTGCACATTTCAAATCATTCATTTCACAGTTGTCTAAATGGTCTATTTGATTTTGTAAAATGGCACTTCCTTTTTCAACACAGTCTTTAACATACATATCCATTACTTCCACTCTTTCATCAAAAAATTCAGTAAAACATTCGAATATAAAATCAACTAATAAACCATCTTTTGCCATTAAACTTCTATTAACTTCTTGTAATAAAACAGGTAAGGAAAATGATAATAAAGAAACATGAGATGGATCGTCTAAATTAAGTGAATGTAATAAACAGAAAAGTCCTTTTATTGAGTAATTAACAATCTATTCATATTAATAATTACTATTATTGTAATATACTCTATCATTTGTATGGTTTTGTATTTCAGATATAAAGAAATTAATTATGTTTTGAGCATAATTAATAACTGAATAAGGAACAAAATCACAAAGTGATGACAATAATAAAAATCCTATTTCTTTATTCTTAGCATCACTGTTGGAACAATACTAATATAATAATAATAATAATAAATATAATAAATTATACTTCTTCTAGAAATGAGAATAATTCAACCCATTTACTTGAATGAACTTCTAATTGAGATTTATCAGTGATTGATGACAATTCAAGTTTTGCTACTGAAGATATAACTCCTGCTATTGATCTTCTCACAACAATTTCTGGCTCTGTTCTTATTAACTCGAGAATCAACTTCTTTACTAGATAAATATAGTTATTTATATATCATACCACTTGTTTTATTTGCTTGTACAGTTATATCATCAGGAATAGCTTGCCATGACTGAGTTGTCTCAAGCTGTCTTCTTAGTAATATTGCTGATAATTGACGAACCTAGTGTCATAATTCAATAGATATACTACTATATGGTTACTGTTTTTGATGAAGAATAGTAATGTACTTACAACTTCCAACATTTTTGGATTTAACAGAAACTTGCTAATATTATCATTAGCTTCTCTGATGATATTATTATCGTTTGAAGCCATATTCAGCATAAATTGTTCTAAAGGCTGATAACCTGTGAATTGCATTATAATATGTTGATAAAAATAATTATCGTATAAAATTGAAGTTTTTGATAACGTAAATACTCTTTTCAATCAAAGAAACAATAATGTATCAAACCTTTAGGCTCGAACACAAACATTATATAATTGCAGAAATACTTTTCATTTTTACAGTAGACATATAGAATGTCATTAGTATCACTATACATACACAATTTCATTAAAAAATATTGTATAAAAATAATGGCATTAATCAATATTAATGAAATCTTTATATTCTAAGAGATTCTTCTGCTTTTCTGATCTTTTCTGTCGTTTCCTATTAATAATAAAAACTAACTATATATAGCATACTTCTAATAATTCTTTATCAAGTATGTTCAACTGTTCTTTTTGCTTACTCTCTCTATATTGATAACATAATGAATATATATATATATATATACAACTCTTTTTCTTCCTTCTCAAACACTTTACATTTTTCACTTTTAATCTCATCCTCATACTTTCTTTTCAATTTTTCTAATCTTTTCTCATAACTCTGTTTCTTCTTCTTTTCATAATCCTCTTTTAGTATCGAATATTTATCCTTATAATCTTCTATTAATAACTTTTCATTTTCTATATTCTTATCCATATCTCTAACATCACCAACTAAACTCTTCTTCTTCTGTTTTAACTCTTTTATTCTATTCTTTATACTCTTTATGTCTTTATCATTAGATTTACTACTACTCATTTTATCATTCTTTTCTGATATTATCTTAATTTCATCACTTAATACTGTTTTTTCTTTCTCAAACTCCTCTATCTCACTTTTTATACTGTTTTTCTGCTGATTTAATGTTGATAATTGACCAACAATAATATTAATATCTGGATACTTTGATATATCTTCATATCGTTTATTTAACTCATTGTATTTGTTCATATTATCATGATATTTTAAAGATAATCCATCATGGATTGTATTATTATGAGATAATGTTTCATTCAGTTTAAATAAATACTCTTCTTTCTCTTTGATCTGATCCTTCTTTTGGTTTAATACATTCTTTATATTATCATTGATATTCTGTTGATTCAGGATATTTGACTCAATATTACTATTATCTTGTTGCAATTGATGGTTAGTGTTTATGATAATAGACATTTGTTCATTAATTTTATTATTTTCTAAATCTAATTCATTGATAATCATAGTGTTTGATTGTTTCACTTCATTTGTCAGTTTGATTCTCTCCTCTAACTGCTTTAATTGATTGGTATATTCATCAATTCTCATCTCTTCATTCTTTATATTCTCTTCTATCTCCATTCGTTTGGAATTGATATTATTCATTCCTTCATTGTATTTATTTATACTGCATGTCTCAGTGTTTTTTAAGTCGTTTAAACTATCTTTTAATGAGATGATATTCTGTTGATATTTTTCATTTTCATTGATTATATCTTTGATCTGATTCTTATACTCTTTTACCTTAATAGTATTATTGTTGATTATCTCATTAGCTGATGATATTTGGTGTAATAACTTATCTATATTCATTTATATTTATATAGATTAGGTATATATACCATTATATTCCCTTTTTGCCTTTATATCTTCTAACAGATTATCTCTCTTTGATAATAAACTATCAATATCATTCTGATTTTGATTGACACATTTTGTATCTATAGAAAAAAAAAACATATAACAAAATTAAAACATATACATTCATTCCCTTGTTGATTATATTCTACAGATTGGTTTAATAGGTTCAGTATAAGCTGAGATAATACTTCAGACTTTTGCTTTGACTGTAAATTCTGTGCTGATATCTGATGTATTGAAGATTCCACTATTAAATGTACAAAATATATTTACATTGGTTGACTTGAGTGTTTAATAGCTTGTATGACTCTATTAATATTCTAAAAAAAAGTGTTAATACCTTGCACTGTCTCACAATTATTCTCAAATATTGATTTGTGATTATTAATCTTCGCAAACTTATTCTCTGTTTGTAGAATTTTCTCCTTTAAAGTGCATTTCTCTTTCTGAGATTCAGCGATAGTAGTCTGTAAATGAATGTGAAATTAATGATCTACCTCATATTTCTTGATTTTGTTTTCATATTCTTCGAGCAGTTCTTGATTTCTCTTGACTTGAAAGTTCTGCTCCATCTCTACTTTCAATGCTTCCACTAATAATAAGATTTCGTTTAAAACTATACTTGTCTTGGATTTTATCTGATTATATAATTCTACTGTTTCATTTTCCATGTTTATTTCACTCTAAATCAGCAGTAATAGAAGAAGTGATATTATCCCGCCAAACTCAAATTTGAATTTTAATATCGAAAATAACGCTTATGTTATAAGAAATCAATACAAAAACAATAAAAATTATTAAAATAAACTGATAGAATCAACCAATACTATTTATTGGGTGTACATTATTACAAATAAATATATATGTGTTTTAATATATTTATCATTCTCAATCTTCCTCCATATGATGAAGCTCATTCTGATAAACATCGTTGCTATAAATATTACTTGCCATCTCCCAAATCTGAACAATATTATCTTCAGATACAGAAGCACAAAGCCAAGGATTCTATATTGCATTAAAATAAATAAAATATACATCTATATTCCATGAAAAATCAGATACTTTATTAGTATGACCTCCATGAATGAACAATAACTCAGGAGGTCCATCTTCAGCATCTTCAATACTTTGTTCATTACCAATCCTACTCAAATCCCAAATAATAACTCTTCTATCAGCTCCAGAAGATGCTAATATATTCAAACTACCATTAGCCCAACTGGATGTATAAATTTCATCTGTATGTCCTTTCAATACATGTAATGGTTGGTTAATATTACGAACATCCCATAACTTTAATGTTTTATCAGATGAACCAGTAACAAAGATATTATCATGACTAAATGAAATTGTATTTATACAAGCAGAATGAGCTTCATCACTATATTATATATATTACACATTATGATTATATATACATTATATTGCTTGGAATATTCTGTCTTCTATCCCATAATATAATTCTCTTATCATCTCCCACTGATCCGAATACATCAGAATATAAAACACTCCATGAACAATCTTCTACAGCATTGTCATCCATTGATGATGATGATGATGAAATTGTATTAGAAGTAGAATTCCTAACATTAAATATAGATATTGGATTAACTGTATTATTATTATTATTATTATTATTATTATTATTATTATTATTAGATAGGTTGGTTTGTATATCCCAATAACATATTAATCCATCTTCACATCCACTCAATAGATGACCTTGCTCTTTAGGATGCCAAGTCAAACCATATCCTTCTTGAGTATGACCTTTACAGATAATATCAGGAGAGGCTGTATCCAATATACTTGCTACTGACTTCTGTTTTACTCTGTCATATATATATACATCTCCTGATGTTGTTTGTGTTGCGATTATATTGGAGTTGGATGGCATATAACGTGCTCTATTGACTTCTCCATCATGGAGAATTCTTTCGACTACTTCTATCTTTGCTCCTTCAGTTCCATAACCTCCAATTTCTATTAATTACATATATTTTTATATTTTTATACCATTACTCTCATCATCGTATCTAGTAATGTCTACTTCTACATCAGGTTGGGTTAATTTCACTTTGGCAACTAAAACATAATTTGGTTCTCCTTCTATGGTATGTGTTCCAAGCAAAAGATTGTATATTTTAAATTGATTGTCAGGTGTTCTACGATTATATTTAAAGGCAATACATTTCAAATTTAGGAAGCCATTGTACTGTAAGACTTGGCCATTCCAACGCATGAGTCAAGACTAAATCGTATCTATAACAAAATAGGTATAAAGATTCATACAGGAATGGAGTATTCTTCTTCCATATTTTGTATTCTTCATTTATATAATCATCTCTACCGTCTATGGATTATAAAATAGATATTTGTTGTATAGAAATGTGATTCATAATGAAATTCATAACATACCATTCATATTAACAAATGAAAATAAAATACAAGCGAATTTGTATCTATCTGTATTAGTGTATTTTTCGTAATTTTTGAATTTAAATTAAGATGAGCCAAACACCAGGTATTAGCAACTTTAATACGATTTCCTAGATTATGATGACTTGATGAAGAAGATGCAAAACTATTCTAATAGTTCTTATAAGGCAGAGAAATCAAATGAATATTCATATGAATATTCTGCATCTAATTGTGAAGAAAGTGTGTCATATGAAGAAGAGAATGAAAGTGATATAGAAAATCAATCACAAACAGAAGATATAAAACCTAAAGAAAATACTATCAAAGTAGAAACTGAAGTGGATGATATCGATAGATTGAACGCAACATTCAACTCATTATTCAAGGATTTCCGTGAAACAGTAATTGAAAATATGAAAACAACAAAAACAAATATACAAACAAAATATTTCTCTGATTTATCTAAGCAGGAAAAGAAATTTCAAACAGAAACAACAAAATTACAACAAGAAGCAGAAAAAAAAAAAGAATTAATATACCAATTAAAGAATAAAGATAATTATAATAATTTTGTTATAACTAACTTAACCAAATTTGTTAAAACAAGGCAAATCAGACATGTATAATAATAAATATACATTATTTCTATTCTATTTATATCTATAGAGATTGTTATTCATCAATTCCACATCTTTAAAATCAATATTTAAAGAATGGAATCAAATAGTAAAGAATAAAAAGAGAATTAATTATGAAATGAAAAAAGCAGAAAAATATCATAATAAAAAGATATTAAGAAAGATAATGAGTGAATGGTTACATGTATATAGACGTGAACATGATAATGAAATCAATGAATTCTGGAGAAGTAAAGTTGAAGAAAGTGCAACTGAAATAATTAGAAGATATGAAACAAAAATGCATTTGTATCAAATTGAAATTGATAAATTGAATAATCAAATAAAAGAGAATGAAAATGAAAGAGTATTGATGTTGGAAGATATGAAAAGAGTATTTTTGAAAGGAGTATCAACAATGAACCTTGAAGCTTTGAAGTATTTTAATCAAAAGTAATTTAATTTCTATTATGTAGTATTTTTATTGCTATAATGAAAATTCACAAGAAATGTTAGTAAAATAAATAAAAATATTAGTCTATAATTTCACATTCCTCATTTCATCTGATTCTTTTTCACAAATATACTCTAAAACATGTGATATTTCATATAAATCACCCACTAAATGTTTGCTCCATGCTTCTATATCCGGTATTGTCTAGAGAATAAAAATTCACATATTTTGATATACTTCCAATTGCAAACTGAAAGTATGCATATCTTTTGTATACTTTGCTAGCTGTGCATTTATTGTGTTTAAAGAAGCAGAATAGTCATTAATATGTTTCTCTATATCTTTTTGAACGAATTGAGTTTGATCACTTCTTTGTTTGCTATTTCTATTACATTTAAAACAATATACATGTAATTCACTGTAGATGTTTCTAATTGACTTAAACTTTGTTTCAAATCGTTTTCACACCTTTCTAATTTATACATCAAATCTAGCTATACCCAAAACATCCTTTTCATCGTTATGCTTATCTATTATATCCTTCATTTTATGAAATACACAATAATACTACAACACTTAATACACTTATTTGTATTTAGTTTTATTATGGTTAGAAGGTTAGAGTGATAAAACCAAATGGTCAAATTAAATAAATAGGTTTCATTGTTTCACAAAATAGAAAAAAATAATTCAGAACGCTGATAGAAAATCTCAAACTAAAGAAAACATACTTATCATTCTTCAAAACTTTAATATATAAATGTTATGCGTCTAAATATTGATAAAAACATTCTATTTGTTGTATATCCTATTTACATCTTCACCAAATTCAAAAAAAAGATGAAGATAGATCCGATTACCGAACACCGACCCTATTTTTAATATTGTTTTTTAACCATATAGAAAAGGAATAATAGGCAATTAAAATAACATGGAAGGTGAAGATATCACTACAAATACCTTGGCCAGATTGATTAGTGAAGTAGAACCCTCAATCTGGCAAGAAGCTGCTCAAAGAGAGTGGCGTGTATGTCTTCCTCAAAGCTTTTCTATAAGAAGGGATTTAAGAAAAGAAGATATTTGTATTTCCATTAAAATATACATTCATAGATGATCATGTTTTAATTCCAACTAATCAAACAGGCAAATATAAAACCAAATCAGGCAAGACCATTCGACTATGTAATAACGAAATCACAACCTGTGAAGGTTTTCCTGAAAGTAGAATAGTAAAAGTTATAGTAACACAAGAAGTTATAGTTCCTTCTGCATTTGATGGTGCATCTACTTCTATATGTTTAATCTTTTATATCAATTCTCCTTTAACTGGTGGAATAGATGCTCCTTCTGGTGTAGATAACATGACATTTTCTAATTTATCAGAGTATCTCTATAATTTCATTTATATGCATAATAGATATTTAGCATTTATATTTTCTTATCCAGAAAACGAAGTAGTTTTAGCCTCATTAGATAAATTTATAAGAAATGTCAAGAAAAGTCTAAAGAATGGAAATCACTTTTTTATCACTCCATTATCAGGTCAATTATGTCGAAGATGTGATGAAACCGTATCTTATATAAGGAATACAAGTGCATTAAGAGAAGCAATGTTAAGTAATAAAGCATACAATAGTAACAATATAGATAGCAACATCGTTGATAATAAAAGATATCATGCTTATGATAAACAACTAAGGCAGTGTGTAGAATCTTATCTATTGTTTAATCTATATAATGAAATATATAAGTCAATATTAATAGAACATGAAGATGAAACAGATATGTTGGAAAAAGGAATAATGTATATGAGAAAGAAGAAGAAATCTGATTTTGATATTAAAGATAAATATAATTGTGATGTATATATTATATTATATTATATTATATTTCAATAGACTTCATTAGCTACCAAAGTGTTATCTAAAATCTCTAGTTATAAAACGCCATTAGAAAAAGCTCAATGTCTTCAGAATACATGTGATACAATTCTAGATTGTGTTAGAGAAAATATCAAACAAAGAAATAATAATAATAATAATCAATCAAACAAAACAGATGATTTAGAAACAGATGATCTATTAGCACAATTAATATATACAATATGTGATAGTTATCCTGCTACTAAGTATTTATATGTTGATTTAATATATATTTATGATTTTCATTTTGAAAATATATCTGTTACAAATATGGGTTATACAATTACGAATGTAGAAGTGGCGTTGAATTGGTTGAAGAATCAAAGTAATATGAGATCGAAGTATTTTATTTATATTTGTATTGATATTTATATAGTGAAACTACACCTGTTGCTACAAAGAATAATCATATCCCTTCCATAATGCAAGAATTTCCAGTGTTAGAACCTTCATCAGACAGTGGAGATTTGCATATACCACCTTGTCTGATATATGATAACGACTATATGATTGATAGTAACAATGATGACTTAACTTCTCCAAATACAAACCATGAAGATTATTCTCCTTATAGAACTTATTCAAATAGTAGAACTATTCCCCATATGTCTTCTTGGAGCAATTTTTCAAATAAAAGTCAAATTAGATTGTCTAGATTTGGATCATATACTAAGTTAACAAGCAGTCCATCTTCTTAATTATTGTTTTTTAATATTTTTCTTTGGATAGTGTGGAATATAGAAATCATTAACAATCATATTTCACGAAAATAAATTTACAAATATGCACTTTACTTTAATTTCGTTACTTTTATTGTATAGTTATTTTTAAAAGGGAACAATGAAACATTTTCAAATCCACGCTGGCAAATTTAAATTCTACGTCAAAAAAATCATTTTAAAAATACTGTATTAACTGAATTTTTTTAATGACAACTCCTCGTGAATTAAAAGTCCCACTTTTGAAATCCTCTGGATCAAAAATCAGTATGCATTGTGTTTTAATAACATGACTAGTTGATACCGAAGGATATATAAAATTAGCTGGAGAAGATTGTATGGAAGTATGGTTTTTGTGTATTTAGTATTTGTAGGGTTATTATAAGGCAAATATCTGCAGTGCTTGTAGTCATTGTTTCGCATTTCTTGTTATTTTAGGTATAAATGATTGATTTATACTCTATAGTTGTTTTTATTGCAACCATTTTGACAATGGATATTTATTGGCGTATATTTCTAATTATTTAATAATGATTTATAGCATTTATTATATGCGTGTTATTAATAGCAATATACATGATGATTCACTATATTCTTGTATCAAAACAAGTACGTCGTCGAAAACATTACTCAGAAATAGTTCATTCACACGAAGTTCAAGATGGAAGAGTATACAATGATGGTGGTCGTCCAAGAAGATCAATATTAGCAGATGAATTATACAACAATCCATTCCCGGAATGTAAAAACGTAGGTCAAGTATTTGAAAAAGTAGTTGAAAAATATGGAAATAGAAAATGTGTAGCTGAAAGAGAGATTATTAAAATCGTAAAAAATCCGGAAGGTAGTAAAATTCCAGTACAAATTGAATTTGGTGACTATAAATACAATACCTTTAATAATACCTTCGAAATAACCAAAGCAGTAAGTGCTGGATTGAATAATTTACTTCATGGACAAGATAAACGAGCAGGAATCTTAGCTCAAAGTCAAGTAAGATATCATTTCATGATTGAAGCTTGTATGAGAGGTAAAATCACATTAACAACTTATTACTCAAACTTAGGAGATGAATCATTAATATTTGCAATGAAAGAATCAAATGTTAGTGTATTAGCTGTAGATATTGACATAGTTGAGAAAATGAAGAAATTGGCCTTAGAATTGCCTGAGTTAAAGCATTTGATAGTATTAGATCGATATGGAGGTAAGCATCCATGTGGTGATATTGACAATGTTAGAAACTCATGGACAATTGATCATATTAAACTAACATCCTTTGAAGAATTAATAGAATTAGGTAAAAAATGTGAACCAAATCCTGATGACTGTAAAGCTGAGTTAGAAGATATCTGTTTATTTATGTATACTAGTGGTAGTAGTGGTGTTCCAAAAGCTGTTCAATTATCTCATAAGAATATATTATCATCAATGGGAGGAATGTTTGTAGGAATAATAACACTTGATGAAGCTCCTGATGATACGTTCTTATCGTTTTTACCTTTAGCTCATATCTTCGCATTCCAATGTGAATTGTGTATATTATATAAAGGTGGTTGTGTTGCTTATGCTAGTCCATTAACATTAGTTAAAGGATTTCCTGGATTAACACCTGGATGTGAAGGTGATTTTCAAAAAGCTAGACCAACTATGATGGCTGTTGTTCCATTACTATTAGAAAGAATTAAAGCAACAGTACAAAAACAAGTAAGTCATGGAATTAAGAAAGTATTATTTGATATGGCATTTAAACAGAAAGTACAAGCTCAAAAGGATTATAGAGATACTCCATTTTGGGATTTCTTATTATTTGATAAAATTCGTACTATGGTATTTGGTGGAAGATTAAGAATGTTTATTTGCGCAGGTTCTCACTTATTACCTGAAACACAAACATTTTGTAGAGTTGTCTTTAGAGCTGTAGTTTATCAAGCATATGGTTTGACTGAGACAGTATGTGGAGGTTGTTTACAGATTCCTTTATTGAGAGAAGTAGGTAATGTTGGATTACCAACTCCTTCTGTTGAAATAAGATTAAAAGATTGGCCTGAAGGTAATTATTTCTCAACTGATAAACCTTATCCAAGAGGTGAAATATTAGTAAGAGGCGATTGTATAGCAATGGGTTATTATAATCGACCAGAAGAAACAGAAACTGCATTAATAGTTGATAACAATGGTGATAGATGGTTCCATTCAGGTGATATAGCACAATGGAATGATAAAGGTAACTTGGAGATTATTGATAGAAAGAAAGATTTAGTTAAACTACAACAAGGTGAATATTTATCATTATCTAAGATTGAAGCTACTTTAGTAACATGTAAATATCTTGAGAATATATGTATTCATGGTTCTTTATCATCCAGTTATTGTGTTGCGTTAGTATGTGTTAAGCCAGAATATACAGGAATAAGTGAAGAAGTGTTATTGAAAGAATTAAAAGAAATTGGAAAAGAAGGTGGATTAAAGAATTTTGAAATTCCTCAAAAAGTATTTATTACACCTAAAGCATGGACTCCTGATAATAATTTAGTTACTCCTTCATTTAAAGTGGTAAGAAGGACTATATATCAAGAATTCAAAGAATCAATCGATAAATTATATACCTAAATAAAATTTTGAACAAGCAATTTAATTTATGAACTGGTTTTTTGATCTATAAATATATTATTTGTTTATGTTGTTGATTAAAAAAAAACATTCAAAATATAATATCAAACACATTTTTTTTTATGGTTTTACTTCTTCAGTTTGATTCGCTTTTTTAGACATATTCAACTGCAACATTCTTTCAGCATCATCAATTGTAGGTAATGGAGGTAAAGGATGTTCAATAACTTCATATATTTCATTTTTCAAATAATCAAGGAAATCTAAAACATCATTCTTATCTGGTTCTCCATCAAGTGAATATTTTGTACTTAATTCAATCATTCTATTTTATTATAATTAATGTAAAATATACTTTTCATCACATCTCTCTTTTGTTTTGGGATAGAAATACTTACTCATTAATACATTAGTTAAATTAGTCCATCTGTACTTCATATTATAACTATTTTCAATTGGTTCAATTACTAGATTCTTACCTCTTTGATATTTTATATTTTCAATTAAATCATGTGATTTCTGATTAATACTAATCACTGGTATCGGTGGTATTTCATTTATTTCAGCATCCATTGCACTTGGTATTGATAAACCTGGTACATTGTTTAATATAATTATTCCTTTAGCACCTCCATATTTACCAACATTTATTGTCTTATTACTATAAGTACAACCTCCTCTCTATAATAAATAAGTATATAATATACTTTTACTATAACCCAATGATCACTATATATGCTATTATCTGGCTTAGTACATCCATCCATATCTACAGCAATTTCATATCTTCCCAAATCTATCTTAATTGGTAATATTCCTGAAAATGTTGCTGTTAAAAATCCATATACTTTATTACCACCAAATACTAATTTTCCAGCCCATAAGAAATCATCAGGTTTATGATCTGTAATTGGTTCAGGATATTGAATACCATTTGGACATAATTCTTTACCCAATAATGCACCATATATGGATTTTCTATTCAATAAAGCTTGAATAAGATTTGATCCATCTCTCTTCTTTACTATAACACACGGAATTGTGATATTTACTTCAGCCCTATTTATAATATGAATATATAAATATATATATAAATACGATTTTGATTTTGGCATTCTGAATGTTGTTTCAGCATTATTACTAACAATTATTCCAATACCTCCAATCTTTTGAACATTTTCAGCTTTTTGAGAAAATGAACATTTAAATTATTATGTTAAAGAAAATACATATTTTATTATTGATATTAAGTAAAAGGATATTCTCCTCGAGTTAATACTACAATATTACCTTTTAAATCTTCTTCATTATTAAATTTACTACAACCGTTACTTGGATCTATTAAAAAACAATATATAACATCATAAAATATACTTCCTAACACTAACTTATGAACATTACAATCAGTTAAACTACCAAATGATGCTCTATAGAGTAATATTATAACTATTATTACCTCTCGTATTTAAATGATTGTTGAGAACCACTTATATACAAATCACCAATTGGAACAACTTCTTCATATGGATCGATTATTGTAATTCCCAATCCTGTAACTATTTTTGTTAGTAATTCATTCATTTCATGTTTGCTTTCAATTATTTTGTTCAACTACTCAAATAATATCAAATTAATACTTCCACTGGTGTTTTTTCTTTCATAATTGCATTAGCTATTTCATATGCCTCTCTTGGATGATATTTTCCAGCATATGCATATACTTTATCCTATTAAATCAAAAACATCAAAAATACAAAGACTACTTTTGTCTCTTTATCTTTATCATCAGTTGCACATGATGCTTCAAACAAGATTGAGAGAAAAAATAAACTAACAAAGAAGCAGTGAGCAAATTTCATTCTTTCAAAATTGGTTAATGAAAAACATTTTTTAATAACCATAGATTTTAAAAAGTCAATAAACTCCGTTGAAATCTAGTAATTTGAACAGAAGTCTGAATATCTTGTTCTACATGGATAATGTTAAAGAAAATAATTATGAGAACACTGCAAAGAAGCAAGTTAATCTAAAAGAAGAATTGGACAGTTTTATATTATCTAAATATCACAACTACAACAAAATATTCCTTAACTCAAATATATGTAAACAAACAATCAGAATTAATGAAAATGAAGAAAATGAGGTTGTTATCAAGATTTATCGTTTAGAAAATATTAATTCAGAAATATTGAAAAGATATGTATATATTATTGTGTTTATTATAGTAGAATTTACAAATTAATAGAATTAATCAAGTGACAGGTATTATTCAATCAAATTATCTCATTTTATCATATTCAGTTTTAATTATAACACCATTTCAAAGTGGTTGTTCATTAGAAGAACTTGATCTACCAGATTTTACTACTCATAATTGTGAATGTATTTGTATATTACTTAAAAACATCATTAAATCTTTATCAGCATTTCACAGTAATTCTATCACTCATGGAAATATTAAACCATCTAATATATTTGTTGATGATAATCAATCAGTGAATTTTATTGATTATTCACATCAAATGTTTAATAATTGTAATTATACATTTGATAATGTATATTACCAAAGCCCAGAAATAATTGAAAACAAATATTATGATGTTTCAACAGATATATGGTCTTTAGGATGTGTATTGTGCTTTTTATTTTATAGAAATACTCCATTAAATTCATTTAGCTATAGAAATAACTATCGAAATATAAGAAAGTACAACAACCCCATTTTAAATTCATCTTTTCCATCAGAATTAAATATATTAATTCAAAATATGATACAAAATAATCCAAATAACAGATACAAATGTAATACAATCATAGATATAATCAATAATCCAAATTTCTTCAAATCTTATAGAAAACCAATGAAACTAAAAACAAAGATAAATCATATCACATCAATCAATTTACAAAATCCAAATATAATTAGTTGCATAACTCATTCAAGACCTTATAGAAATCATTCTTCAGTAAAAGATATGGAAAATTGTATATATTGTGTTCATTTCAAATTATTGGCATATAATTTAAAATGTTTTTCAAATGTTGTTAATTTATCATTATCAAGTATACATATCTCTTTCTTTTAGTTATCTATTTTAGATTATATATCAGCACAAAAAGAATGGAAGTATATAGGATTTGCATTTAAATATCTATCTAATTTACAATCACTATCATTAACATGTATATATTTCAATATACTATCTTTATAGATTGTAAGATCACAAACGAAGCAGTAATTGCTTTATCATCATGTTTCTGTTTTATTTCAAACCTTCAAACTCTCGATTTTTCAAACAATTCTATTGGAGATAAAAACATTTATAATTTATTACACAATCTAAATAGATTACCAAAACTAATCCACCTAGATTTGAGCTGTATATAACAGATTTAATATCTATATAGCTAACCTTATATCAAAAGATGGTTTTCATGACTTTTGTTACAATTTAAAACAATATTCTCAATTACAGTCATTGAATTTTGGAGACAATAAAATAAGTTCAGATGGATTAATGTCACTTGTTCAATACCATTCAAGATTACCAGAACTTACACTATTAAATATTTCTTCTAATTATATTAGTGATGCAAGTATTATGGTATTTACTAATTTCCTATTTAAATTCACAAATTTGACTTATTTAAACTTTTCTGATAATATGATGGGTAATAACTCATTCATTTCATTATCAAATCATTTTTCATTCATTACATCCTTGTCGTTTTTAGATATATCCAGTAATTTAATTACATCTGGATCTTGTACAAAATTTGAAGAGAATTCTTTTTGGATAAATAATATTTCACAATTTAATTGTTCAAAGAATAAATTGGGATTTAAAGATTGTTGTTATTTAATTGACTCATTTTCAAAAACTATAAATCTAAACACTCTTTCATTATCTGAGACAGATATGAAAAGTGAAGGAATAAAATATTTGTCTGATCATTTAATAAACATTAGTTTAATACAGAATCTGGATATATCGAGTATAATAATGATTGTAGTTATTATTAATTAGATAATGAGATTTCGTCTGAAGAATTGACTTATTTTTCGTTAAGAATATCTATATTAAAAGAATTAAAGAATATAGATTTATCTAGAGGACTTATTGGATCTTATGGTTTACATACTTTAACTGATTGTATTTCTGCTTTATCAAACCTAAAGTCAATTAATTTAAGTAATAACAGAATAGATATAAATGGAGCAAAGTATTTTTTGTCACATATCCAATCGCAACACAATATAAGAAATATTAACTTTTCAAGTAATAGATTCGAAGAAAGAGATATGTATGCTTTATCTAGAAATCTAACTCCATTGACATTCTTGAAGATATTCAATTTTTCACACAATGCAATTCCTTCAAACCATCCTTTACTTAAAATAATTAAAAATAACTGTCCTAAATTAAAATTTATTATTTAAATAGATGTTTAATGTGTGTATAGTATGTTACAAAAAGTCAGTAAAATTGGTGTTTGATAATTTTCGATAACACCTTCATTTTTTTATTCTCATTTTTCATGCCTGTTAGTAATTTCAATTGGATAAACCCAACAAGAGTTCTTTTTGGTAAAGATACAATCAAAAAACTTGGTAAATACTTGCCAGAAGATAAACATTTCATTTTGTGTTATGGAGGAGGAAGCATTAAAAAATATGGAACTTATGATGCTGTAAAGAAAGTATTAGGAAATAGAGAGGTAGAGGATTTTGGTGGAATTGAAGCAAATCCTGATTTTGATACTTTAATGAAATGTGTAGAGAGAATTAAACAAATTGGTCCAGATAAATGCTTTTTATTAGCTGTTGGTGGTGGTTCAGTAATAGATGGAGCGAAATTAATTGCAGCAGCTAGTTATTGTGATGGAGATCCATGGGAAGATCTTGTTATTCATCGTACTCCAATTACAAAAGCAGTTCCAATAGCAACAGTATTGACCTTACCAGCAACAGGAAGTGAAAGTAACAAAGGAGCTGTTATTTCAAGAAGAAAAATGCATAGAAAACTAGCTATTAAGGATGATCCATTATATCCAGTAGTAAGTGTATTAGATCCAGAATTAACCTGCACATTGCCAGATAATCAAACAGCAAATGGTGTAGTGGATGCTTTTGTTCATGTTTGTGAACAGTATGTTACATATCCATGTGATGCTGATTGTCAAGATAGATACAGCGAAGGATTATGTAAAACACTTTACATAAATGGTCAGAAGATAATAAAAGAGCCAAAAGATTATGCAGCTCGTGCTAATATAATGTGGGCAGCAAATCAGGCATTGAATTATTTGATTTGTCAAGGTGTTCCAGAAGATTGGGCAACTCATAAAATTGGACATGAAATGACAGCTAATTTAGGATTAACTCATGCTGTAACGTTAGCAATAGTTGAACCAGTGATATTTGAGTATAAAATAGACAAAAAGAAAGAGAAGTTAGCGATGTTAGGTGAATATGTATTTGGAATAAAGAATGATGATGTATTAGTTGCTGCTAAAGAGACAATCCAAGCGATTAAACATTTCTATCATGATATAATGAAATTACCATCAAAAATAAGTGAATGTAAATGTAGTCAGGATAAAAGTTGGATAAAAGAAGTATGTGATAGGTTTAAAAAAGATGGAGTTAAATTAGGAGAACATAAAGATATACTCCCTGAAGATGTTGAAAAGATTTTAAATGAATGTTATTAAATTGTGTGTTTTTTTTTAGTTGAATTTATTTTCATATATAACATCATCTTAACAAAAGAAAAGTCAAACTTTATTCATCTAAACTCACTTCAGTATTATTGATAGTAATAATAAAAAAACTACCGTATAGAAAAACAATTATAAGAGAAGTAATACAATAATATAATTTATAATCAATATATTTTAGTATGTTGTATCAATTTCTGAACAAGCAATTCCTCTAAAACCATCAAAACAATTACATATTCCACTCTTTGTATCACAAATTCCATTATTACTACATTCTGATGATCTTTGAGTATATTCTACTTCATATGATATTTTACCATTCTCTGTATCAAGAATACCATTATCCTTTTTATCTTTCAATTCATCAATCTCTTTTATTTCTTTACTTCCGATTATTTCTAATGGATATTGTCTTCCTGTTTGATGTTTTGAAAATGTAATTGAAACAGTAATATCATTTGTTATATGAACTGTCAAATCTTCTATTGATATTATATCTGGAGGTAAAGAACCTAAAGCATCTAACCATTCTTCTCTTTCGTTTATATTAAAACTCTTTGTAAACCATTTTCTACCAAATGGATCTGTATATTTCACATAGATTTTATTATTGTCTCCAATTCTTTGTGGTGCTCGATATGTAATTGTAATTGCAGTTTGAGGTAATGAATCACATTCACTATCAGCCAAATAACCATAAGGACATTTTCGAATTGAACAATCAACTCCATGATATTCTTTATCACAAACACATACTTGAATTGAATCTTTATCCCATTTTTCATATTTCTTTAAGTAGTTTATATCATAATTGTATTTATCATTATCATTTATATTATCTTTTTCTTTCTTTAATTCAGCTTCACTTACTGTCATACAAATTCCATGATTTGAACATTCATTTGGACATTTTGTTCTTTGACAGGCATTTCCTTCAAAACCACTTAAACATTCACATAATCCACTCTTTCTATTACATTTTCCTTGATTGGAACATTCATAATTCACTCTTTTTTCTTTCTCATATTCATTTGATGGATTAGAAATTGGACTTCCATATGGACATGTTCTTAATCTACAATCAAATGAAGTAAATCCAGCATAACATCGACATTCTCCATATATACACACTCCATGTTTTGAACATTCATTTGGACATAATAATGTACTTGATTTTATATATATTGGATCTTTTGATAATGTCAATTCATCTTTTTCTTTTGGTAGTTTACATGGACTATATGATGTTGAATCATAACATATTCCATTATATCCTTCACAAGTTGTTTTACCTAATGAATTACAAAAATCATTTCCTTTGGATTCAAGGCTAGTAAATGTACTATCATATATTAAAGCTCCAGAACCACTACAATAATTATTTTGTGTTGATTCTAGTATTCTTTTTGGGGGAATATATGGATATTTTCCAGATGGTTGATAATACATTTGAGGAGATATACAATAGAATTCACTACTATTACAAGATTCTACATAAGCCATAGTATAATCTAATAAATAAGATTTACTTTCAGATATATTTGTTCCAAATATAAAACCAATATTTGGTGATTCATCAATTTCATCATCTCCATTTCTAAATATAAACTTGTTATGACCAATTGGCATTTGAATTGTGGAATTGGTTATTACTATTGTATCATTATCACTAATATCACCTATTCTTCCTATCATTCCACCGAAATTTGTTGTTGTTGTGTTGATTTCTATTCCCATTGTTATGAAAATTGACCAACTATTATCAATATTCACTTCTTTACATCTGTTTGTATCACCAATAAAACTTCCATATACAAACTCTTTTTGATCTTTATCTACTCCAATTCTTAAACCACTTTCTATATAAACAAATGAATTACTTACTTTCATCTCACTTCCTTCAGTCAATGAACCAATTAATCCACCAAAAATCATACTTTGATATAATAGAATATTATTCACTTGAATATATGATTTACTTATTTCACAATTATCATTGCATTTTCCTATCAATCCACCAAATATACTGCTATTATCTTTAGTATTATTTCCATTATTTATAACTGTCATTATATCACCAAATACATTACAATTGATAATTCTAATATCACTTCCTTCACCAACTATCATTCCAAATATCATTTGAATCTTTATTTTCTATTGCCAATGTTCTAATATTGTCTTTATAAAACTCTATCTCAATATTCTCAAATGTCACATTTTTACTTTCACCACTGATTAATCCATTAAATGTTGGATTAGAATTACAATCAAATCGAATATTGTTAAAGAATTTTAGTTTTATATTCTTCAATGTGGAATTTTTTAATGAACCAAATATTCCACATTCTCTTATTACTATCTCATTTCCATTTCCTTTCATATAAATATTAATTTCGACATTTTCAATTATTACATTATTTAAATCACCAAATAATCTCATTGAATATGTATTATTATTGTGATTTTCCTCATCTAATAATCTTCTTCTTAATTTAAATAAAGAAAAATGTAAATTCAATTTGTTATTACCAAAATCTATTTTTATATTATTTTCAATTATTAGAGGTTGATAATCATCCATTTTTATTGAATGAGATTGTGTAAACGATATAAAATCATTCTTTGTTTTTTCAAATGATTTTATAAATTCTTCAGTTGATGATTCTGATGCAAAAGGAAGTGTATTTGAATTAACTTCTTTATTTTTTCGAACTGTATATTCGATTTGTATATGTTTCTTTGTTGATGGTTTATAGTTCAACTCTTTAGCTTCTTTATTCACATTTTGAACTATTGAAATAGAATTAATTATAATTTGGTTCATATCTTCAATCACTTCAACAGGATAAGAAGGTAATTCAGTAGAGATTAGCGGAGGAGGTGCTAGACTTGTAGGTATTTGTGATGTTGGTTTAATTGTAGTAGGTGATTGAGTGGTTTGTTCAGTTGTTGGTATTGTTGTTATTTCTGCTGTATATTGTGTAGTAGTCTCTGTTGTAAATGGTTATGTTGTAACTTCAGTTGCAATTTGAGTAGTTGATTCAGATGTTGGTTCTGTAGTTTCACCAGTTCCACATTTATTATCATCAATCACGCTATCCCAACCATTTGATAAACATTTTCGAATTTTGTAGCCATAAGTACATTTCACCATCGAACTTCCACCTACATAAACTGAAGGAAATTCTCCATCATTTTCACATACAGATAATGACTTTTGATTCATCACAAATAACTTAAATTGAAGATAAAATCCCCATGTAGCCATAAAGTTATTAATACTTAATACTTCTAGTCTATAACTCTCAAATGACTTTTTATTATTCAACAAACTATATTCATGCTTATTATAACAATTTAATCCTGCTATTTCATCTTTATCTCCACCTATTTCGGTTAAACCCATATTCTCATTAGAATACAATTCGTTCCAGATTGGATTGTCACTATCACTACTTCCAAATATCTTCATTGATTTGGGGTGAGTATTGGCATTGTTGGTACAACCAGCTATTGAAAATTCATTTATATAATGAGCTTCATTGTTCTTAAATGTATAGGTTATATTATATGGAAAGAAATTCTCAGGATGTTTATCAAATTTATCATCATTATAGAATGCAATTGAACAAAAATCTTTTACTACTCCTTCTTGGATTTCAAACGTATTTTCCATTCCCTCTATATTATATCCTTTGTCTAGTTCATTATCTGTTGCTGGAGTACAAACATAATCAACATTATCACTTTTTGATATTTGAATACTACCACTAATTGCATTAGTATTAGATACCACTAATAAAAAGGAATCGATTTTATCAGTTGGCTCAGAATTTTCATGAATTTCAACTCCTATATAGTTTAGTCCTTCTTGAATTACTTCTAATGGAATTGAGATTTCCCGAGTTTTTCTTTCACTTTTTAATGATAATACTGATGAATCGATTTCACCAGATTTCAGATTTCGTCGATATATTTCATTACCATTTACATAGATTATTACACCATCATTATATTCGATTGTAACTGAAGGAGGACCATTATCTTTTATATTAGTTATTTCAAATGTACTTCGATAATATCTAGTAATCGATGATTTCTTATCAAATTCACTTGGCTTTCCAGATTTCCAATTCTCTTCATTCGCATTATAATAAAAACTCCAAGAGGAATCTTTTTGACTTACATCACTATATTCCCATTCTAAAGAAGGAGATTCTTGATTAATTCTTACTCTTGATTCAGCTTCAAATATTATTTCAACAATATCATTTATTTTTATATCATCTAGTTCAATTTTTCTAATAATCTTACCATTCATTTCTACTGAAATAGTTCCTAATCTCAAATGCGAAGCTTTTATGGTGTTTCTTCTTAACTCATATATATCATCCAAAGATGTACACAGCATTAATGAATATGTGTTTGTTTTAACTGTCATTGTAAACATATTTGTTACATCATATTCAGAATCCTTCTTCTTGAGCGTAAAATACTTTTAAAACCAACGAATGCATTATCATGTTTTTGATTTTTCTCATCATACCCTTCCAATAAGAAATTAACACTAATCTTATTACCTCCTTTACACATTTGATTAGCATATTCTTGTGAAATACCTTTTTCATATTCTGTTGAAACTATTTTACTGAGATTGACACCTCCATTTTGTGAATCACTGTGTTGATTAACATAACTTTTCTCATCTGCAAGTGCAACACAGCAAATATCTATGTAATATACATTAAAATGTAAAAAATACAAAAAACAAATGATAATAAACAAATTTCTTTCATTCTGTTGTTATATATCCAATCAAATGTTTCGAGCTTAAATCAAGCTTTTCATATATCATCATTCCAAGCACATATGATTAATGTGATAGCCTATACTTGTTTGATTTATTTCAATTATTCAAAAAATAGAAATAGTTTTACTATAAAATCAATAAATATGAATTAAAAGTAATTAAAAATCTATATAAGGTTTTTTCTTTAACGTAGGTGGAAGTTTTTCTCTTTTATCAAATGTCATTGGTGAAAATACACTTGATGTTAATGGATGTAATCTTTTAGCAGCTTTACTTCCATAGGGTTTAAATGCTGGTCTTGGTTTTATTGGACTTAGAGCTATTTCAGTTTCTCGAATATAATTCAATTGAGGTAATGAATAGGATTTATTATCAGCTAAAGATCTCATCTTTTCATACTTCTGCATTGGCGGTAATCGATGTAATCCTCTTCCTACTAACACATTCGGTAATTCAGGTTCTGGAGGAGGATATTGTATTGGAATATAATCTTCATTTTGATTGAAATGTGATGGGGATTTTTTTGGTTGCATTTTGGGGGTGTATAAATCATTTACTTGATTTCCATAAATAATTTCATTGAAATTTTTATTCTTTTGTATATTCTTCAATTGTTTGTTTTGATTATCCAATTCTCTCTTTAATCTCTTACATTCTTTAATATGTTCAGCTGTTGATTGTAATAATGTTTGTCCATATCTTTCTATGGCTTTTCTTTCGTTTTCATCTGTTGTTTCATCATATTCTACTTCTAGTCTATGGAATAGCATCTTTTCATATAAAACTTGGAAGTTCATAGCTGCTCTCTTCTCTTTGGTTTGATTGACATGTTTCTGATAACTTTGAGCTACTTCTTCAGTACCAATTTCAAGAACTATCATATTACATAAATAAATATAATATATATAAATACTTGCACGATCTCTTTGTTGTATTTCATACTGCAATTGTCTAATGGCTATGTTCTGTTGAGCTGTAATATTTTGTAGTTTCTTTATCTTTGATTGTGCTTTAATCACTGCTCTTTTATGAATTTGATTTAGATCTTTCAACTTTCTTACAACAGAACTATTAATAGATAAATAAAATACATATTTCTATATACTTAAATATTGGATCTAAACGTTTAAATTGTTGTTGCATTACAACAACAGCTGGTTGTGCCTAAATAAATGATAATATATATTATACCATTGCACCTAAGCTAAGATTAACTGTCTTTGGTTTTAATGGAATCTTATTAGCAGGTAATTTACTGTTATTATAAATTTCTTTTTCAGCAGGAATATCAATTAATGGTTCTTCTTTCACTTTTTCTTTCATTCTTTGGTTTAGTAGTTTTTTATTACTTTCATAATATCTTGGATTTATTCCCATTGTTTTCAACATGTTATCTGGATCATAATACTCATCTTCTTCATCTTCATCTTTAGCAAAATGAATCAATGGATTCTGTTTCTCAATAACAGTTGGTTCTCTTTCCATTGGTTTTTCATATGGTGTAATTTGTTCAGCATCTAAGTTAGTGATTGATAATCGACGATTGGGAGAAGGACTAACCGAATGACTCTTAGGTGATTTCTGTAATATTGATTCATATTGATCAATTTGAGATTGTCTCTTTAATACATTTGGTTGTTCAACAAATGGTACAACTATCTGCGTTGTTGATACTTTATTTGGTTCTTGTGATGTTTTCAATAATGATACACGTCTTGCAGATGTTTGAGTTTCAGATGCTATTTTTGATTTGATTAAAATACCTGATGGTTGTGGTAAGAATATATTATTATTAACATAAGCATCTTCACCTTCTTCAGTATCACCAATAACCAGTGTATTCATTTGAGTAGATACTCGTTTATATGAATTAATAGAATGTCTTCTACTAGTTGGAGATGTATCATTAGAAATAGAAGATTCTCTTCTTGATTTAGTATTAACAATAATAATAAACTGTTTTCCAGTATTATCTTTAATTATCTTTTCACCTTTTAACAATTGTTGACTTGGTTGTATTTCTATGTATTTCTCACCATCTTTACCTTGAATTATACTTTGATTTGGTAATAGTTTAATCTTTTGACCTGTCTGTTTGGATTCTACTATTATTGGTTCTCCTGGTTCATTAAATTCATCCTTCATTTCTTCATTATATGTATCAGCTTCTTCTGGTGATATTTCTACATATTGTTTCCCATCTTTTCCTTTAATTACCTTTTCACCTTGTTTAATAGATTGTCCTGGTTTTACTTGTTTATATGTTTTTCCTTCAGCATCTTTAATTATTGGTTGAATATTTCTTCTTTCTCTTTCTTCTTCATTTTCATCCTTCATTTTAACATAATGTTTACCATTCTTACCTTTTATTACTTTATCTCCAGGCCTTATCTTTTCATCAGGTTTAACTTCAACATATTCTCTTCCTTTTGTATATTTCACTATTGGTTTTTCATCAATTATTACTGGCTGTTCTTTTTCTAATTCTTCTTCTTCTTCTTTTTTATCATTCTCATCTACTTCAACATAATCTTTACCATCTTTTCCTTTGATGATCTTTCTTCCAGGTTTTACTTTCTTTCCTGGTTTAAGTTGAACATATGTCTTTCCTTGTGCATCTTTAATAGTTGGTTCTTCAACTTTAATATATTGTTTTCCATTCTTTCCTTTAATAATCTTTTCTCCTGGTTTGACTTTTTCACCAGGTTTAACTTCTACATATTCTCTTCCTTTTGTATCTTTTACTGTTGCTCTATCATTCACAATTGTTAGTTCTTCTATCTCTATTACTTCTCCTTCTTCTTCATTTTCATCAACTTCTACATATTGTTTTCCATTACTATCTTTAACAATCTTCTTTCCTGGTTTTACTTTTTGACCAGGTTTAACTTCTACATATTCTCTTCCTTGAGCATCCTTTACAGTTTGTTGTTTTTGTTTCTTTTCTGGTTTAACTTCCACATATTTCTTACCATCTTTACCAGTAACTACATTATCTCCAGGTTTAACTTTATCACCTGGTTTTATTTCAATATATTCTCTACCTTGAGAATCTTTCACTGTTTGTTGACTTAATCCTTTGGTTTGAGTTTCTTCTGAATGTTGTTGTTGTTTAGGCATTATTAATGATGGTCTTCCTTTAATAATACCACCTGTACTATGACTTGGATCTTGTACAATTGAACTTCTACCGCTATTACTAATAGAATTCCTTTTACCATTCACTAATGAAGATCTTCGCTTACCATTATTCTGTAAAAATTGTTGTTTATATAATTCATATTCTTCAGCTGATAGCTCACGACCATCTGGTAATATAAATATATATCTTGTTTCAGCATCTTCTCTATATACAATTGGGAATGACATACTCTCAATATTACATAAACTAGCACTTAGTAGTCTTTGATTCTTTGATAAATTAGTTACTACATTATCTCCTTCTTTGTATATTTGTGCACCTTCATAACTATCAGATGATGATGAAGATAATGTTCCATCTTCTTTCTTTTTATCAATCACTTTGGGCTTGATTGAATCTATAGCTTCTGGCTCTTCTGTAGTTACTTGTGTTGGTTGTAAATGATAATCTGGTTGGTAAGTGATAGGATCATTTGTTGGTTGATATGGTAATTGTAAGAATGGATTTGTTTCATACATCATTCCATTAACTATTAAATCAGTACCTTCAAATTCATAATAATCTAAATCAGCTTCAGTTGTAATAACATTTGCGTAATTGGTTGGACTATTTTTATCACTATTACTATGTTCACTCTTAAAATCTAATAATGAATGACTAGATACTTTCTTTCTCAATGCTGAAGCTAATTTTGATTTTGTAGGTAAGTCATTTTCATCTAAACTCTCTTCCTGATTGGCTAAACTAGTATTAATCACTAGATCAAAACTACTCTTTCTCTTATCTTCATGTTGTATAACTTTATGACTTGGTGAGACTTGAAATGATGGCTGTTTTGAGCCATAGGATTTGGTTGGGCTTGGTGGGTTTGATGTATTAGTGGATGTAGTTGTTGTTATTACTAATTCACCTCTATCATTAATTTCAGCTCTCTTTTCATTAAAATCACTATCATCAATAAATACTCTATCTTTATTCTCTTCATTATTATATCTGTTATTATTATGATTATTATCATCATAATAATCTTCATCTACAATTAAATTAGTCATATCATATATCTGTGTATCTATATTATGAAGGAATGATGTTAATTTAGTCTCTAAATTAGAAGCTATTTCACTAGATATTTGAATCATTTGTTCATTTGTTAATTCTACATTTTCATTACTATTACTATCTCCACTACCAACAATCTTTTGTAATTCTTCTGCTAATAGATTCTGAGGTATTTGTCTTATTTCATCGATTAATTCTTCTTCTGATAATTGTTGCTGTTGTTTCGGCTCTGGTCTTGGTTGTTTATGAGATGGACTGGATTGTTCAGATGGTATTACATCAAGAGTATTAAACTCACTCATATTCATCATCGGCTGACTAGAAATAGAGGATCTTGAATTTCGTCTTGATTTATATGTCATTATTGCACCATTGGCTGCTTCAATATCTGCATTTAGTTTATCAATTACCTTTTTACATTTACAATGTTCTTTCTGTATTACACATAATTCATCTTTAGTAGCTCTTTCTTTCTCTTTTATTTCTTTCAATTCTTTGATTGTATCACTTAATTCATCTTCTACTTTACCCAATTGAGTTGTTTGGTTAATCACTATATCTTCTAAATCAGTTTTCTTTGCCATTAAATCATTAATCTGTGTAAATAATTCATCAATCTTTTGATCTTCTGATTTACCTTCTTGATTTTTATAAAAACTCAATTCATTCTCTAATTGTTTTCTCTTCTTTTGTAAAAATTTTATTCTTAAATATATTGGTTCTGCAAATCTTGTAGCTTCACTTTCTACATTCTTCTCATATTCCTCTTTCTTTAACATCATCATATCATCTGTGTCTGTCATCATATCTTCATCAGTATGAGCAAATAATTCAAATTGTGTTTTATCTGCATCAAACTTTATACCTTGATAAGATGGATCATAGCAACTTAATATTTCTTTACATGATATATCTTCCTTTGAATTCTTATCATAAACCATTAATAATTCCATTGGGTTTAATAATGAATTATCAGTATTAATTTCTTCTTCAACCATTTCTGGTATTATTTCAATACTTGGTACTTCAGCAACTGTTGATATATCATCTTCCTGTTGTTGCTGTATTGGTTGTTGTGGTGGTTCACGATTATTATTATTATTATTATTATTATCTTTGATTTTTGATTTTCTTTGATCATTTACTACTTGAGTCAAAGATCCATTTAAGTTATGAATTTCAGATTTTCTTTTTCCTAATTCATTTTCCAAATATTTAATATGATTTCTTAACTCTGTCATTTGTTTCTTTGAATTATCAATATCAGTTTTATAAGATTCTATCTCTTTATGATCATCATCTATTTCTCTCTTTAACTTTGCTACTTGATTTTTTAACTTATTCTGATCACTTAATTGACTGTTTGTATCATTTTTATATTGATTTAATAAACTTGTATTTCTATCTAATGCTTCTTTTATTTCATCTAATTCTTTCTTTGATGATTTTAATTCTTTTTCATTTGCATGTAAATCTGTTTGTAAATCGGCAATTTGCTGTTTATATAGATCAATATCAGCATCAGCTTTGCTCTTAGCAGCTTCTAATTCCTTAAACTTAGTATCTTGTTGATGATTTGCCTTCTTTATTTCACTCAATTGATCTCTTAATTTCTCTAATGCTATTTCATTCTCTCCTATTTGCTTCTCATTTTCTTCTATAATCTTCTCTTGATTCTCAATATTCTTCTTATCAAATTGACTTTGTACTTGCAATTCTTCTAATGTCTGTTTTAAATCATCAATCTGTTCAATGTATGTATCTTGAATTTCTTTATATTTTTGCTCATTTGCTGCTGTTTCGGCTTGATATTCTCTAGCTTTATCGATTGCAGCTTGATTTAGTTGAGTGATTTGAGCATCTAAATGAGTTATTTGAGTTTGTAGATTGAAATTTTCTTTTTCTTTTGCTTTTAATTGATCTTTAGCTACTTTTGCATTTCTTTCAGCTTCTTCGATTTGTTTCTATTTTATATACAATTAATATATATTACAAATACATTTAATTGATTCACTTCTCTTTCATGTAAATTATTCTTATCGCTTTTTGCATCTTCAATTTCTTTGGCATGTTCAATCTGTAGTTGTTCAAATATTGCTTCTAATTTTGTTACTTTCTCTTCTGCAACTTCTTTATCATGTTTTGCTTCACGCAATTCCTCAGACATATCTAATAATTGCCCACTAATTTCACTTTCACGCTGTCTGATTGATGAGAAATCTTCATTCTGCTTAGTTGTCATTTCCATTACTTCCCGTTGTGATTTATCTAATTGAGCTTGAAGATCTTTGATCTGTTTATTTAAGCGTTCTCCCTCTGTTAATAAACTCTGTACTTCCTGTACCAATTGTTTAACTTCTTCATTCTCTTGAGTTCCTCTATTAAATAAAAACAAAGTTTATAAATACGATAATTTTATTGCTAATTTTCTTGCTCTTTTCACTGCTTCTGAAAATATTTCAGTTAAATGTGAAGTACTTTCATCTTTTATTCTTTCCATTTCTTCCGCTGAATGGGATGTATCTTCTATAAATTCGTCTATTTCAGGATCATCTGGATCGTGAGTAAAATTATCATCTGCTGTTATTCTAACACCTGCTTTTACACTTTCAAACCATTTCTGAATTGACATCAATACTTCTTCTTTTGTCATACCTGTTTTTTCGAAATTTACAAAAAGCATTGTAGCTGCTCCTTTCGATTCATCTACAGCTAGTTGTGCTGTACCATATGTTCCATCAGATAATTCGTATAATGGCTCTCTATTTGATTCTTCCACATAATTATTAATAACGTTTTCTATTCTCTGTGTAACTTGTTCCATCTGCTTATGTATTTCCATCTTTTTTTCTAATGATTTTATTGGAGCTAAATCAGGCACACTACCACAATAAGATAGAAAATATACTGAAAGCCTGAAATTACATCACCTTTCACTACACTTACATTATGTGATACTCTAGGTCTTGTTGGAAACTTCTTTTTCTTAGTTGGTTCAAATCTCTTAAACCGATTCATTACTATAAGGGATAAATTCGATATTATTATACTGTATATTAATTATGTAAGTGTGATATGATTAAAAAGTCTAAATGAATTCTATTAAAGCTAATATAGTAAAAAACAAAAATAACGAATTTATATTTTTTGAAACACCTATATTTTCATAATAGATTTGAACTATTTTTCATTTTTGTTAATTCTCCTTTAAAAGCAAACAAATTTAATAATATATAGATAGGTAATATAGATAAAACAATAATAATGAGAGAAAATCATACTTATGCTCTAGCAGCTTTCTTTGCTTTTGGAACTTCTCTTGAAAATGTAGACTGTTTAGCTGATCTCATTCTGCAACAAATAATGCAAACACAAATAATCAATATCAACACAACACATCCACCAGCTATACCAATGATCATTGCTAATGGAAGTTCATCTTTTGATTTCTCATCATTTGGTTGATGTGTTTTTGTCAATTCCACTTCACTACCTACGACAATTTCAGTTTGACTGAAAAAAGAATAGTCTCTGTCTTTTAATTTAGTTTTTACTTGTTCTGCTACTATCATTTGAGTAATTATATCTTTAACTTCTTGTTCTTCCTTTTCTGTGAATATATAAAAGTCATAAACCATTATTTTATCACTAGTTACACTAGCTACATACATTAATGATGAAATATCAGCTTCAAATGATGTTGAAAGTAATTCATATACTGCATCATATACAGCATTATATATTTCTAAAGTAACATCATATTGTATATTAGTTATGTTCAGACTAAATTGATATTCTTTTCTTCCAGATATTGCTTCAGTCTTATTACATTCAATTGCTGGTTCCCATTCTGCTTGATCTGTTCCTGTTTCTTCTGGTCCTTTACAATATCTTGATGATACACCCCATGTTGTTGATTCTGTACAAGGCATAAATGCAGTTTCACCAGCAGCTGTATTATTAAAACCACCATTAGTTGGACAGTATGATCCTTCTATAGATATTGAAATATATGTTTCAATAATTTCTGATTTACGAGTAACACCTGTTATCTTATAATCTGTTCGTGAAGATTCAGCTGTTGGAGTTCCTGATATTGTACCAATTTCATTAATTGATAATCCTATTGGTAAATCATCTGCAATATATGAAATAATACCAACTGATTTCTCATACATAATTGGATCAATTGGAACATTTACGAAGAATGAGTATAATTTATCTGGATATACTAACTCTGGTTCAGCATCTGCACATTCTGAATCATCAATTGTTTCATCCCAAGTCTGATCATCATTACATTTTCTTCTTTCATACCCATCATTACCATTTGTACATGGAATTTCTCCAAATGAACCAATTGGAGTTTCAGGGAATCCATCTCTTTGAGGACATGTCTTATCCACAATTCTTATACTCATTTCAAATTTATTCTTCCATTCATCTTCTGCATAAAATACATATTGTTTATTATCTTGCATTTCTTCTGGTGTTCCAGATATTAAACCTGTTGATGGATTTAATGTAATACCACTTGGCAATTCTGGTTCTACTGAAAACGTAGCAATAGAAGTAACTGTTGGTAACATATTATTCATTGCTACTCCTACTTTAAGTACTAATGATTTTGTACTGTAAATAAATGTAACTGGTTTTAATTTCTTACATGTTGATTCATCTATAATGTTATAACCTCCATTTGCATCTGGTTGAGATGGACATCTCTTTATTACTTTTCCATTCTCACCTTCCTTGCATGCATATTCACGAATTCCACCAGGGTTAATTGTCTCACCCATATAGGTACAAACACCTTGTCGAACATTATAACTAATTGTAACATTAACAGTTTGATCTTGTGTTAGTGATATACTACATTGTTGTACACCAACATTTAATACTGATGGTGTTCCAACCATATAACCTAAGTATGGATGAATTGATAAACCAGATATTTTACAAGTAGTAGTAAATTTAGCAATACCAACATCTCCATCATGATCTACTTTCTGAGGTGCTGCTGTAACATCTTTATAAAATGTAATAGCTTTATTATTATTATATGACAATCTGGTTGGTTTTGAATTTTGACATGAATTCTCTCTTACTTCATATTCATGATTATTATTACAATATACAACAATCTTTCCATGTTTATTTTTACCACAAGATAATGTCTTAGTACCACCTATTTCAAGTACACCATAATCTTTATCATTACAAGATGGAGCATTTACACTAATTGTTATTGTATCACTCACTGAATCAACTCTATTAGCACATGTTATTTTATATTTGCCTAGAGAAGCACCTAATGGTCTTACTAATATTCTACCAGCTTTATTGAAGTAATCAGGTGAGAATGAAATACCAGCTGGAAGTGGTGGATCTGATATACAGTGATCAACACCAGCTATTGCAGAAATTGGAGTTATTGTTTTATCAAGATCATCAGATAATGTATAATTATATTCTTTTTCTTTATAACTAAATCCAGTCAATGGGATACTTCCACCATATCTTATCTGAAATCTATTTGTTGGACTACAAGGCTTTTCAGTAGGTGGATTTGTTACTTTAAAAGTAATGTAAATATCTTCAAAAGATTCTTCAATACCTTCAACAATAATTGTTCCATTGTTTTGTAATTGTAACCAATCAGGACAAGTTAATTTCTGACCACCAGTTGTTGAATCATAACAAGTAAGATCAGTTGCTTCTGTAACGACATATGTCCAACCATTTTGATATAATCTGTTAATTACATCTTTATATACTGTACCAGTACCATAAAACTGACAAGCACCAATTCTAGTATATTCACATTTTGAATAATCTTCTCCACCAAATGCTGCTTCTCTTTTCTCTAAATTGTATTCACATGTTTTTAAAACTTTTCCTTGCATATACTCTGGGCATTTTATACCTTCTACTGTTTCACCAACATAAGTTTCTGGGAATCCTTCAGAAGCATCACATTTTGGATCATCAGCTGTTATTGTGATTGTAACAGAATTTTTTAATTCTTCACGATCTCTATTATAGCAAGTTATTGTAAAAATTTGAGTAATAGTGTGAACTAATTCAGCTAAGTTTCTATTTCTTCTTTCTGGTGCTGGTGCTTCTGTTGTTGGTGGTTGAGATGTAGGTGCATCAGTCACAGGTGGTGGTTGTGTTGTTGGTTTTGCTGTTGTTGGTGGATCTGTAACTGGGCCTGATGTATAACTTGGATCAATATATCCATATATTTCTCCATTTTTTGTATCAAGTGTCATATGTGGGAATATTTCTGTAATATCTGGTTTAATTTCAAATCTTAATTTATCTTCAGCAACACCAGTTACTTTTGGCTGAGGTACTTGTACATCAGCACCTGTTCTTGTGAATTTATATACTTCATTATCATACTTAACTACTGGTGCTTGTGGAGTTTCTACACAATTATCATCTACAGTTCCATATTCTCCATTTTCATCACAAAGTCTTGTTTTACTACCTGTATAACCAACTTTACATGCTATTTCAACTGTATCACCTCTTCTACCTACTGGCCAATAATCATCTCCTTCTGTAACAGCTGCACAAAAACCAACACAATATCTTGGTATAAAATCAGCTAATTCTAATGTTCCACTGCCTCCAAAAGTCACTCCTATTGATTGAATTGGCATTGATATTTCACTAGCAATTGATTTCATTGATTGGGATTCATCAAATTCAACATCTTTACTCTTAATTAATGTCTTTGTTGTAGATCCTAAACGAGCAGTTGCTGCTATTGTCGTTGGTGGATTAGCACCTGTACCACGAAGTATAAAATCATTAATAGCTACTAAATTCTTAAATGTAATTGTCAATGGATCTTGCTTTGCTTGACCTGAGTATGTTGTATATTTTGCAGCATCTAAAATATTCTCCATTGATGTATCTGATACTCTACTAGCAGCATTAGATAAAATCAAATTATAACAATTATCTAAACCATTAATTTCAACAACTGATTCAATTCTGAATGTATCTTTTGCAACTTCATCTGAGCTTGCTATACCATCTCTATGTAACTCGACAGCTAAAACATTACTACCTGCTTTAAGTATAGAACCTGGAATATCAATAGTTCTTGTAGTATCTTTCTTTTCAGAAGAACATGTAGTTGAAGCAGTTAAATTACCTGAAGGTAAATACTCTCTAAAGATTTCTAATCCATTTACATACATTGCTACACCATATGCATAATGAACAGTAACTCTATATATTGCAGCATAGCTATTCACATTAAACTGATGAGTATAATATCTTGCAATTGAATAATGATTATTCACATCCCCAACATAATTAGTATACATACTACCACTTACTGTATTACCACCATCATTTAAACCTTCTTTCCAATTATCATTAGTTACATAATCAGTATATTTCAATTCAATATTTTGTTTTTCAGTTACATAAGTATTAAGATTAACTTGATATGATTTAGCACCAGATTTAGAGTATATTCCATTAAATGTTTCTTTTCCATTTACATATAAAGTGATATAACTATCAACCCAACCATTTTCATTCTTAGATGCTAATTCTAATGTGTATGATCCTTTTTCCAAACATAATGGATATGTTGATTTAGTTGTTGATGTACCATCTTGATATAACAGATAATTACTACCAGATATAAATCTAAATCCATCATACTTACTACTTGAATCTTCATATGATTTTCCAATGAATGGGAAATATATATTTACTGATACTTTATCACAGTCCTTAACAATTATTGTGAATTGAATTTCAGATTCTTCACCATCATGATTTGATGTTGTGAATGTATAGACTTTCTCTTGTGCGACTGTAGCCATACCACTGATTGTACCATATTCATCCATTGTTAAACCAGGTATCTTTAAATCAGGTTTAATAACAAAAGCAACTGCACCACTACCACCTACATTTAAGAAGTATGCAGTTTGTACATTTGTATAAAATGTCATTGTATTTCCTATACTTGTATCACTTGTACTTTCAGTATAAAATGGATCTGGAGGTCCTGTGATTTTTAAATTGATTTGAATTGAATCCTCGCTATCTTTATATGTACCTCTTTTAACAAATGCACTAAAACCTCTTTCAATTAAATAAGTACCTTTAATAGCTTCATTATTCTCTACACTTAAAAATGCATTTTCATTTGAACATTTATAGTAATGAAATTCTTGATAAGGTATTTTATTTTCATCTTCTGCAAAATAGACAATCCCATCAGTATCATCCATTAATGAAGCTCTTTTAAAAGTAGATGGATCTGGTCCAGCTGTAACCATAACATGAATAATTTCACCTCCATTTTCACATTCATCAACAATAAACGATAAAGCAGTTTCAGTTTTATGTTCATAAGTATCACAGATTACATTTACATCTTTAGTTACTGCTTCCATATAATGTCCAGATATTACACCACTCTTTACATCAATAGATAAACCAGATGGTAAACTAGTATCAGTGTAAATAAATACACAATTACCTGTGCTTGATGGATGAATTTCTACAGCATCACCAACTCTACCTTGATATTCTACTTCATCATATGTAACTTCAGACTTTTCATATATAGTATATGCACCTAAAGTAACACTAGATCTAAATTCATATCCATTTAATGTAGCTACAAATATAGCTGATATTGGTAGCATTGGTTCTGTTGGTGCAAATGTTATTGTACTTCCTGAAATAGATAAACCAGGAATCTTTGTATCAAGTGAATAAGATTCTGGCTCTTGATCACCATAATGTGTTATTTTAATTGATTGAGAATTACCTAATTTAACATCAGCATAAGATATATCAGTTCTCATATAATCAACTTCTGTTTTTCTTAAAACAAATACTTCACTATCAGCAGTTACTTCCGCATCATCAAATGTTAATGAAAAAGCAGCATCAACAGTTGCATCAGTTCTATAATAAACTACAACAATATCGTTATTTCCAGATAATGACACTGTAGCTTCAGTCTTATCTGATTCTGTTCCAAATACACTCAATATAACTGACTGTATTTTAACATAACATGCTCCAGTACATGATATTTTAACTTTCTTATCTCCTTTACCACTTATTGTACCTCTCCATTCAGCTACATCACTTTCAGTTAAATATGATGTTTCTAATTGAATATTATCTGTTAATTTAGATATTCTCTTTACATATGATGGAGTACCACTTGGATCAACAAATGATTTAAGTTCTACTAATGTTTCAGCTTTATAATAAGAAACAATTATTTCTTTATTATAGATAGTATTAACATCACCACATTCGAATCTAATTGGAAAAGATGCTGAAGATACTGAAGAATAAGCTTTAATAACAGCATAAGTTATTTTTGGACATCCACTAATTGTACCAGTATAATGACCACTTTTACTATCAATTGATAATGCACTATCTCCTTTCATTGCATAATTCTCAGCATATCCTTCGAATATAGGGAAGACTTCATTTGGTTTTGGAATAGCTTCACCATCTTTAACTACTCTAATACCAGGAGCAGGATCATCACCTATCTTTGGATATGACAATTTATCCACCATATTAGCTTCTGGTAATGTGAAACTCTTACTTAATGGGAAATATTCAAACCCTCCATCATCTTTCTTTGCCCATATTTCATAACCACTTGGTTTACCATCAAATCCAAGCATAAAGAATACTGGATAATAACCAGGATATAAATAATAACTCTTAGAAGCTTTTTCTTCATAGTAATATCTTGTAGCAATTGCTCTATCAGCTGGTTCTACTCCATAGAAGTAGAAATGAATACAATCATCACCTTTTACTTTAAATGTGTAAGAACCTTCTTCATCAATCTTTATAAAACCATATACACCATGAAATCCTTTAAAACCTTTATAATTAGTATAGTCATCACCACAAGTAGCACATATATCTAAATGAAAACCATCACCAGTCATATTTTCTAAATATGGACCTTTTCTTTTGTTTTCATTCACATAAAAGCCATTAAAGAATCTTGGAAATTGATCTAGATTATTATAACCATCTTGGCAACTAAAATCCTGACCTATATCACCATCATAATACACTATTTGCATTCTATTCTTGAAAGCTTCTGTAAAATCAGTTTTAAATGTCAAAGTTTGGTTGTTATATGCATGATTAACAAAAATAGTAGCTACTTTTTCACTATTTTCTTTCACAACACCTTCTATTGAACCATCATTGTTGTTAATTGATAATCCAGAGGGTAAGTTTTCTGCCCATATTCTTGTAACAGCAACATTACATTCTGGTGCTGATATACGGTAATATACTTCATTATGTAAATGAAACTCTCTTCCTACTCCATATCTACAAAAAGCTTTTACAATGTTCAAAGTTATAACCACAGTTATAACCTCATCACCATTTCCAATACGAACTTGGTATTTTGTAGGTGGCATTGGTAATATAGCTTTACCCTTGATTGTTGGGTAATTCACTTCGAATCCAATTAAAGGAGGATAGACTGTAAATTGTGAAGGAATGAATGTGCATGATACATGGATATCTATATCATCACCCACTTGATATTCGTTTTGAATATCGACGTTACACGACTGTGAGGCAACTACAAAATAAAATATATAAAAATACCCAAAGCAATAATGCATAGTATAATACAGAATCTCATATTCAGTTTTATAAAAAAACAAAAATTTTGAAAAGATCTTTTTTGCTCCTAGATACCTTATTTAAATCTAAACTAATCGTTGCACTTACCCACATTTGTATTGAAATTTTATAACGAAATGTTAAGTGTAGTTTTTAATTTCTTAAAACAGTATTTTTGAATTAACACTTCATTTTATGGCATTTACAATCCTTTAGTTGTAATATAGTTTAAAACTTCTGTGATAATATAAAAAAGACTTGAATAACACAAGGTAGCATTTCTGTGTTAAGAGAAAGAACTCTATAAAATCCATTTATATATTACATGTATATTGAATTTGTATTACATATTAATACTACAAAAATGATTGATTTTTTGATCAACAAATTCATTTCTACACTTTTGTCTTTTGATTGATTTTGTTTTGAAAAATACCAAAAATTCACTATACACACTTATAATAACGATAAAGATAGATCTAAAAAGAAAAACTTCGTTTAAAGAAATGTCTTGTTCTGAACTTCTAACCCTTAATGATTTTGATAAATGTCTTGCAAATGGTCTTGAGAGCAATGATGAGGTATTGAATGAATTTTTAGAAGCACATAATCTTAATGATCAGTTCAAAGCTTTGTTATATTTTACAGAAACAGGTCAAATTGATAATGTATATTATTTTTATATTATATGTAGTACAGAAAAGCTATTATAATGATAGATACTGTATTATCTAAACCTCCTGGAATTC
Organism: Proteromonas lacertae; assembly: GCA_002245135.1. NCBI lineage: Eukaryota > Bigyra > Opalinata > Proteromonadidae > Proteromonas > Proteromonas lacertae. Next base: position 35,652 of record NGBS01001162.1, on the reverse strand, counting down.
AAGCAATGAAATCACTTGATATTGGGATAGTAATGTCAAAATGTTTGGAATGTCCAATTGAAGACATTTCAAAGCTTGCTATCAGAAGTATGTTGAAGGCATGCAAATCAAGTGAAGGTACATATTTTAAGCAGTTGATTCAAGTAAATGAAGCCCTTCAAAATACAATATTATTTGGATTAGATAATGAAAATGCTACAATTATGAAAGCATGTCAAGAGATACTGAATTTGATATTAATAGATGGTAATAAAATTATTCAGCATTCATTTATTGATAGAATAATAGACAAAATTCATAAAACAAAGGATACAGTTTTAAAGATTCGTTATTGTGATGCAATTTTTAACTTTGCAGTGATTATGAAAGCTTCATTTTTTACTGACTATAAAGATTTTATTATTGAGACTATTGATTTACTTAAAAATAGTAGTGATGATTTCTTATTCCAAATTAATTTATTGGAATTGCTTATTATATTATTAGAAGTTGATGAGTGTATAGAATTATTTCAGTCAATCAGTATAATTGTATTATATTTGTTATAAAATAGAGTTTTATGATTATATCATAAAGAGTTTAGGACCAAATCCATCAAATATATATCAATCATTTCTTCAGAAACCATTTACCGATATTTTAATCCAAACATATTGTCATACTAATCTAAGTGATGAATTAAAGTCAAAGCTGCCATCAATTTTACACAATATATTTCATGATGTATTATTATTATCAGAAGGACCTGATGTACTGTATTATATTGGTAAAATATCTCAATGTTTGAATAAATCAAACAAAGAATTAGAATCATTGATTATAAATGATGAAGATATTATCAAACAAATATCATTGTTATGTTATTCAACAAAGTATAGTTTATTATATATTATTATTGTATATATATATATAGTGATCAAATGAAATGTGTTGCATTATCATCATTATCTTCATTGATATCATCATTATATGATTCTGTTGAAAGAATTCAATACATTATGAAGATATTTTGTAATGTAAAAAATATTGACAATTATATGGATTTTATAATGAAAGTGTTGAAAGATGTATTAGTTTTTTATTATTTATTATTTATATATAGCCTTTTCCTGAATGTCATATTGCTGTATTCGATTTATTATTATCTTTAATCAATTCAAAGGATGAGGAAATAGTAAGAAATATATTATGTTATGGTGGATTTCAAGATTTCTTATTAAACAGACAAACTGAAAGAACTAAAGATGCTATGGAATGGAAATACAGTTTATTGAAATGCATTTATGAAGTACCAAATAAGTTTGACTATTTCTGTATATATATATATATATATTATGTGATTATGATTGTTTATAGTGAATGAACAAATGGAATTGTTAGAAAAAGAGTTTAAGTTAGGACCATATGCTGGTATAACTGAGAAAAATACAACAGAAAGGGATGAAGAATTAATTACCATTTAAAAGTATTGTTTTTTCTTTTGTTATTATTGTTGTTTGAAAAAAAAAATCACAGAAAAAATATAAATAAATATTACTTCAAAATAAAAAATCATTTCTTTTCATTCTTTCTCTTTTCTTTTGCTTCTCTTATAGCTCTTTCCATTTGTTTATTAAATTCCCTCTCAAATATTTCTTGTTGTTTTTCATACTTCTGTTGTTCTTGTGTTAGTTCTTCTTTAGATTGAATGTGATGAACTAATTTTACTTCAGGAATATAATGTTTTAACATTTTTTCAACCCCATGTTTCAATGTAATCGATGAACTGCTGCATCCAACACATGCACCAGTTAATTCAACTGATACTGTACCTGTCGCTTCATCATATCCACGATAGAGTATATCTCCTCCATCAGCTAATATAGTAGGTCTAATTCTTGTCGTTATCAACTCTTTTATCATAAGTATCACTTCACTATCCCCTTCTACAGGATCATTTGGATCTTTCATCCCATTTTCGTCCATCTCTTCAACAATTTTCTTTGTCGGAGATGTAAGATAGTCTAAAAGTAAGTCAAACACTTCATAATTAATAGGGTCCCATGCAGATTCACTCTAATAAGTAAAAATGTTATAAATACATCTTTTGTAACAGAAACAAAATCATTTCCAAACATTATACTATTGATTCCTCCAATGTTGAATAAGTCTTTGGCTAAAGGTGAATCTTTTGCATCAATAATACTAGCCATTGTCTAAATAACTAAAATTTTGAGAAAATACTTTACAAACACCATAATCTTTGGGCAATATTTCAGTTATTGGATCAGGAATATATTTCATAACATTTGGATTTGGTGTTGGTTCATGTTTGATAAAAAGACTTCTTAAAGATTGCCTCAATGATGGAAACCTAATATAATATGAACCTGATATACATTCTATGAATGTTTTTGGATGATCTAAACATACTTTGCATTATAAAAAGAAAAATAAAGAAAAGTTCTTAAAATGGGTTATTGGAAATTCATTTTTCATATCCCCGTTACTGTTTTCGTTTTTATAATTCGAATATCAAATGGTATTTTATCTATTTATAATATTTTCTAGGTTATTAAAAAGAAAGAAGTCAAGAAGGATCCACTCATTGAAGCATTACCTCCAGCAGTTGTTAAAACCACTGATATGGATGAAGAGACTCAACAGAAAGTTATACAAGCTATTCAACAAGGATTAATTAAAAGTACAATCGAAAAAGATATAGCTCAGGCTATTAAATTGTCAGTAGATTCATTACTTGGTGGATCTTGGCAGTGTATTGTAGGAAAAGACTTTACATGTTCTGTTACTTATGAAACTAAAGGTATGTTGTTAGTATCATTCAGTAAGCTAAACATTCTTTTGTTCAAATCATATGAATAGATTATGTATTTAATTTTAATAATTATATATTGTTGTACCATTGGGAGAAATTGAAATGTATGTAAAACATATATCAATATCAATAAAATCAATTATTATTTGTTTTAGATTTCTTAATCATATCACTGGCAGTTTGAAATCTATAAAATAATTACAATTATTATTACATATACTGAGATGGATATTTTCTTTTATATTGCTTCACTAACTGTTGTTGATTAACGTCAGATTGTCTAGTGTATTTTATATTCTTATTTTCACCTTGATACTTACTCTGTTGTTCTAAATAGGTCAAGTCTTTATAAGTTCTACTATTAGAATATAACTGATCATCAGATAGTTTTTTATTTTGATAAACAGTAATTAGTTTCTTTACTTCATTATATTGATTATATAAACCATTATAATGAGATTGAATGTTTGTATTTTCATTCAAGATTATTTGATTTTCATTCTTTATTTCATTATAATTTGTTTGCAACTGATTTTGTTCTTCTTTTAACTCATTTTCTTTTATCTCATATTCTCCTATACTATACTCCAAAAATTCTATTTTACCCATTAAATTAGTGTTTTCTCTTGTCAATTCTCTCATTTCATTATTTATATTAGTGAGAGTACTATCATAAATAATGTCATATTGAGATAAAGAAGAAGTGTATAAATCATTGAACTTCAACCTATGAATATAACAAATAAAACATACATATCTGTATCAATATCTTGTTTAATAGTATTGGCTGATTCACCTTGTTCATTCAACACTTGCTGTTGATTTAAGACCAACTCTTTCCAATATCTTATGATTAATATATTATTTATATAAGGTAGTACTTTTCTTCAACTTCAAGGAATAATATCTTGTTTTCATGTTCTAATAGCAGATTTTGTCTTTCTCTTATTTGATTATCAATATTGCGGATTTTCTGTCAAATACATATAATTTTATCAAAGTACATTTGCTATATCATCCTTTTCTTTCACTTTCTTCTGGTATTTTGTCTTTTCTTCTTCAAAAATTATACATATCTTTTGAAAACGTTCCTGTAGCAAATCTAATTGCTTAAATAGGTTTTCAATCCCTGTATCTTCCATATTTCTTTCAAAATATTCAAACGAAGTAGAAATACAACTAACAAAGGTTAGATGTTTGTCTTGTTGAAAAACTAAATAAAATCCAAACAATGTATAAAAAATATATGAATTCGATATATTCTCACATAATTACACAACTATTCTTCTTTTCTGGTGGCGCTGGACGGTTATCATAATAATATTTTGCTAATGGTTCGAAAATGTCTTTCAAGTCATCAGATGTTGCATTGCATCTAAGTAACGCTATACAATTTAATTCTTTACAGATTCTTTCAGGCTATAATAACAATATAACTATTAATAAATATACATCTCCTTCTTCAACGACTTTTTCACCTGGTGTTTCTAATATTTTCTTTTTCAATTCCTCATCGTTGGTAAGATCTGTTTTTGTTCCAACCATAGCATATTTACCACCTGGATATTCTTCAGCTTCGTGATGCCACTATTAAAAAAGATTAATTAGATATTTTATACAGTATTGACAACGTGATGAAGTGAAACTGTACTCATAACTGAAAACATCAAAATGAATAAATCAGTTGTTCCATAACTCATTGTTCTAATGTGTTTTGCTTCCTCTTGTCCTATTATTTATAATCTAATAAAAATTATACCATGAGTGGATCTCACTACAAACTTATATGTAAATCCTTCATAAGTTGTTGTATAAGTAGCAGTACCAGGATCTGTTTGGTCACCTTTTATTCTATTAAAAAGTGTATCTTTACCAACACCTTTATCTCTAAAATGATATTATTATTAGCATATAAAATATACCCCAATAAAATACAATTTATGGTTTTAGTATTATCTTCTCCTTCTGCCATTTTATTGATTAAAAATCTTTTTTATCGTTTCACTTCAAGCCAAACTTTATCAATTATCGAAATATTAATGTTTTTCATTCATTATGTTTTATACAAACACTAAAACTACAAAATAATACATTATAAATTGACACAATTAGCTAATCAAAAAATTGATGTTGAATAATTCGAATTTATAAATAACAATTCTATTGGCTTAAGACTATGAACAACCACAACTTCATTAAAATCATTTGGATGTTCTTTACATTGTCCATCTCCATCACAGAAATCTAAATGAGTTCTTTCTAAAATATCAAAAATATCAGAATTTATATATCTTAACAAAAAACCAACATAAGCATCATCAATCCATATAGTTTGATTTACATGTTCAGTTGCATCGTATAGAGCAGGAATAATACGTGAACTAACAGCATAACCAGGCCCACTTGGATGAATAGGATATACAGTATCAGGAACAATAGAATCTGGCATATAATAGATTGATTCACTATCCTTTATTACCCTATTATCACTATATCTAGCTGCAATCATATTATGATCACTATTAATATACAACTCAATGAATTTATTTATATTCATATATGTATCATCCACATGGTGTAAATAGAATGTATAATTATTACAATTAGTTGATAAAAACTTCAACATTTGAACTAATTGAATTGTTAAATTGAAATAAGATGCATAAAAATCATATTGCACTATATCATCATATATTGAATTTTCTTCTTTTATCATCTCATTATCTTCATCAGACCGAGACAATCCCATGAGAAAGTAGAATTGTGCAACATTTTTGAATGGTTCATATATTTTTCTAAATATAATTCGGTGTAGAAAATTATTTGGAGCCATTGATACACCGATTATTAACTTCTTATTTCCACATTTCCTTTGGGGTAAGTTCACTGCATTGTAATGTAATGGAAAGCCACATGTATATTTTGTTATATCTCTTTCAAATTTGTAATTCCTTATTGGGTATAATGGTTCTGTTTGTGCTCTTCCACAACCAAGCCCACCTCCATCATATATACAATCTTTATATATTTTTACTCCCTTTTCAATTACAATATTCAATTTTGCTCGCAGTGATTGATAATGGGTTGTTGTATTGATTTGTGAATTTATGGAGGCAAGAATATTTTCTGCATTTGAGTTTTTAGATAGACTATTTGTATTTAACTTACTCGATGAACCTTCTTTTCTTAGAAAATTATTGTTCTCTTTAATTAGTTTATCTTCTGATGTTAACAGTTTTCCTATAAAATAAACCGATGAGAACAATGCAATAATTAAAGTTGAAAATAACAACACAATTGGTCTCATTATTGAGAAAACTATAAAATTAAATCAAAATATACTCAAGCCTTTCAAGCTGTATGTTTTATAAAAATTTGGTTAAATACCATACAAATATATATATATATATATAATGCTATTCTTTTATGTTATAAACTAATAGTCCCAAAAAGACTGTTAAATAATTCACTCTTTGACATTACACGTTTATTTTTCTCTTTTTCTTTAACATTATCACCATCTTCATTATTGATATTATCTACCTTTTCTTTTTTCTCATCCTCTTCATAGTTAATTTCTTTTTCACTGTAATCATCTTCATCTCCATAATTATAATCACTGTCATCATAACTATCATAATCATCATCATCTTTATCATCATCATCATCCTTTTCTTTATCACTCTTATTATTCTCACTTTTTGTATTTAAAATATCACCAAATAATTGATCAAATAATTCTGCTTTACTGCTTGTAGGAGGAATTGGAATTTGTTGATATAATAATTTTCTCTTTTGTTTTTCTATCTCCATCATTTCCTTTTTCTCTTTCTCTTTTCTCCTTATTTCTTCAATATCTACATTGGGATCTAATAATGGACCTAAATATTCTTCAAATAATGATTTCTTATCATATTTAATCTTTGGCTTTACTGGAACTATTGGTTCTACAATCTTATCAATGGGATCTGTATGATTTGGATCATACACTGTGTAATAGTCAGAAACTACATCTGTATGATCAAATGGATATTCATCAGGATCACCAAAACCTTTACTTGATAAATAATTCATCGTTTCTTCAGGTATAAATCTATAGAATTCAGAGATAGACAACTCCTGTATTACATTCTTATAATTTGGTACTTTTATTACTAATTCATCAATATCACATTTGCAGGCTATTTGTTCTTCATCTGTCATTGTTTCTTCTATTTCTCCTGTTTGACCCCACCATCCTATTCTCACATCATATCCTTGAGCTGCACATGCAAATACACTATATAAACTATCGTAACATACATCAGGATTTCCAGTTGTACCTGAATCAGGATAAACAACTATTATAGATGATCCAATATCAACATTAAGGATCTTTCTTTCAATATCCATTAAATATCTTAATAATGTATAATCACTAATTCTTCTTGTAAAAGAACCTAAAAATATCTATTCATAAATACACATAATATTATATATGACTTATACTTGATTCATAACACTTGCAGCAATAGCTGGCTTTAATCCACCTTCACATATACCAATTTTAAACGCTTCATTCTCATCTGTTGTTTTGATTATTGTCTTAGGAATCCAACAATAAACAGGTGTATCACCATTTGGCAATGAAAATAATGGTTGACTTCCACCTTTCTTACTTCCAACTGTGTGATATCTTTTACCTTCCTTCTTTGGATCATATGGTTTTACTTGTAACCCTTGAATTTCCATGAATGGTGATAATGCAGGTATTGCTAATCCTCTTTCAGATTTAACAGGTAATTCATCAGGCACTTTGATTTTTGGATAACCATAGCCTGGCCATCGAACAAAGTAATTACCTCCAAATAATTTATATGGTTTTAATCCTCTTTCTTTTAAGATTTCTCTTCCTTTTTTATCCTATTTCAAATATATATACATATATATTTTATCTTTATACAAGTCTCAAATCATTAAAAAGCATTTTATACCATAAATCACGCTTTCTTAATGATAGTGCATTATCATACGATTCATTCACTCTTTTTGGATGAAATACTACTGATGGAGCTAAATTTAACTTTGCTTTTATTTTACAATTACATAACTGCAAAAGTGCATGTTTTCCAGCAGGAGTCCAGTCTTGCATTTTAGGTGGAACAACACTCATATGACAATCAGCACAAGACTAGTTATGTACATACTTCAAAATATACATAAAATAATCGAAAATTTGGAACCAAACACACAGACATACTTAAGTCACAAGTCTTGTGAATATGCTAACAATATAATTACAAATAAACTAATACACTTGGAACAAAAGGACATTTCATGTCATTTAAAGTACGAAAATTAAAACGAAGTAAAGAAGATTTAAAATTATCATGTTTCGGCGATATTTGAACCTATTGCAAAATATTTCACACAATACTTTCGAAATGATTAATAGCTGCGGATCTAAATCTTCTAAATATCCTTTCGCAACTTTTTCTATCACTTCGGTTGCAATTACGTATAAAGCATCCCTATCTTTCTGTTCTAGCTCATTCATATATTTTTGGGTGTGTGAAAAAATTACATGTAATATTTACAAATGAATTACATTGTCAGAGAATGTACAATAGTAGTATTCTATCATTGAAAATGCTATACTTTTTCAAATAAATAGTGCATTATTTTTTATGAAGTGAATGGGTTGCTTACAACTTACTAAATTTCAACAATGTATATTTTGTGGTTAATATGTTGCATATTTCCATAGTATCTATTTATTAAGATTTATAGGTATTGAATTCACTATTATGTTTTTTCATTAGCCAAAAGTAGCTTTTTCAATGATAGTCTTTTCTTATGCTATTAGTTGAGCTGTATTAGGTAGAAAAGATATTATATTGAAAAATGGAATATAATTCGTAATTAATATATTTTGATTATTTTCGATATAAGATAACAATAGTCATATTAGCATATAATCATCCATTACATAATATAATTTTATATTGATACATTTTTGTACACTTTTAATTTTGATTAATTTTACTCAATTCTTGCTAGTTGTTATTATAAATATAAAACAAAAACTATTTGATTTATTAATATGATCATCACTTTGCGCCATATTTTACATTTGGGAGGTATATTTAAAATGGCGCTAATGCAACAAGAATTTCAAAAATCACAATCAGCCAATAATCTGTAGTATATTCAAAAAATATAAAATCCTAGTTTCAAAGAATTGATAATCGTTATATTTATTATAAATTTCACATATAATATAAAATTATATAAGCAGGAATCATACCATTTATTTATCAATTTGAATAGTTGTATTTTTATATAAAAATTGTAACATCATATAAATAACATGCAAAATATTGGACTAATGGGTTTAAATCCTCATGAACAGAAAATGAGGGATAATGAACTAGAAGACCTTCAATTGCCACCTCTAACAACCAATCCAGATTATGGTGATTATTTATCATATTCTGATGGCAGCAATCCTTTTTGTGAGCAAGATAGTTTCTTTTACACTAATATAGATGATTACAGCGATACAAGCATTGATATTGAAAAAATATGTTATATAGAAGATAATATTACTACTGATATACAGGTTTCAGAATCTAAGAAAGAAAGACCAAATAAGACAAATGATAGCGACCTAAGTAAAACTCTAAAGAAATGTTGTTTTTGTCATAAAAAGGTTATGTTAAAAACTATGTTTGTGGTAAGAAATCATGATTCTGAGAGTTTTGTATGTCTAAAATGTTCAGTGAATATTTGGGAATGTAGAAAGTTGAAAGATTGGGAGAATGAACCAAATTCTGTTAAAACTAATATTTGCAGCAGATGTCACAAAGTAAAGTCTTACTATAGATTCACAAATAAGAACAAATATTGTGATTATTGTCTTTTAAAAAAGAGATGGCTGAGATTACGTACAAAAATCGATAATAATGATGAAAGTGAGTTTTCAAAAGATGATGAAGATGATATATCATCGAAAACTATTATAAATCAATTTGTACGTTGTTGTTTATGCGATGCAAAGGTCAACATACAAGAATGTTTTCTCTTTTTTACATGTTTTGATGATTTATATTCTGACAAGAAAATATGTTTGGATTGTTCATTAAATATCAAAGATTGGAGATGTTTAAGAGATTGGGAAGATTCCTCTACAATAAAAGATGGGAGAATGTGCTCTAGATGTAAAAAAATGAAATCCAAATTCAGATTTAAATCTGGTAAAAGTGGATGTGGATATTGCTCATTGAAACGTAAAAGGTTGTATTTATTGCAGAAACAATATGATTGTTAGCTAAAAATGTCAATTTTGCTTTAATGGAAGTTATAACGATTACAGTATAAAAATTAGTAAATAAGCTATTTTATTTGCTTTTATTTCTAAAAACAATCATCCACCATTTTTCTTATAACAAAATTTCTACGATTTTAATAACCTTTTTATAATTTTCATTCATGCTGAGTTGCTATTCTATTTTAAACTCTTTGAAATAGAAAAATTTGAAGAATGATTGAGAAATATAAAAACTGAATTTTTGAATGAATTGGGGGTTTCAAAACATTTTCGTTCACCATAGATTTTAAATTTCATTTTTATCAATCAAATAAAAAACAAAACAATATTCTAAAACAATTGTTAATAATATATAATAATATAAAAAACTTTCTATTTCTATTTACATCACTTCACTTCGACTGGTTCTGCATTTGCTTTAGCAGTTTTGCTTTCTGAAGTATCATTGTCTTTTGGAGTAGTAGCTCCAAGATATTTCTTGTTTAAACTTTCTAACTTCTCAGTATAATCACTAAATGTTTTATCCTTCAATAAAATGTCAAACAACTTCTTCAATTCAGCTAAAAGCGGATTACTTGGATCTACTACTTTTTCAGTTGTTGATGTAAGTGTCTCAATAAATTCCTGCAAGGTTTCTCCGAATAATTGACTTGATTCTACTTCACTTGTCTTTCCTAGTAAGATGGTAAATATATGGTATATTTCTGATAATATCTTTGGTTCATGATTGAATTTCTTTATAGCTAAAAACATATTGTTGACTATATCCAAATGATACAATAAATCTGAAAAATCTATTCATAATACAATAAAAATAACAGTTTACATACATATTGCAATATTACTAATAATCTTAAAGTGGTTATATATAAATTCTTTCTCAGTATCGTTACTAATAGCATCATCTGATGGTTGATTGATATTTAACTTCTTCAATAAATAGAAATATGCACTATCATCTACTAAATAATCAGCAAATTCTATATAAATACAAAATAAATTTAAAAAATATATACGTTGTGAATTCAATTTTGATAATAAATTCATTGCTATATATTTCAATGAATCATTCTCATAATATAATTGTAATATACGGAATAATACAGTAGCAGCACTTGCAGGCCAATCCTTGGGTAAAAATGAACTTTTATCCACAAAAGCTTGATAGGTTTGTAATAATTTCAACACCAATTCTGGATTATTAGTTTGTTTGTCAATACATTTAAATAATACATCATATAAATATTCATCTATTAACAATGTAGGATTCTGAATTCCTTCGATTAATTTGTTAATTAAGTTTAATAATATTGGAATAGAATTCACATCAGATGAACTTTCTCTTAATAAGAATATTATACATCGATCATAATACTTATCATCAAATACAGTATTTGGAGCTATACATAATAATAATTAAATATATATGTATATATACATGAATTATTATAGAAATCATTCATTACATTGGTGAGCGGTGCAATAATCCTTTTACATGAATCAAATGATACTAACGATATAAATATATTTTCCCATAATCTACATTCTAAGAATGAAGTCATAAATGCATTGTATTTGAATTGACCTTCGAATAATTGGAATGTTGCGTTGGTTATTCGTGTACTACCAAACTTAGCCATTATTTTGAGTAATAATAAATTGACTTTTGCTTCTACAAACAACTCCACAACTTCTATACATAAAATAAAACAATAAAATATACTTGTATCATTCATTAAGTATTTCATTGTCAATATCATTGAAACCATAAATTCACGATGATGTATATATTGTAATGATGATATAATATAATTAATTATATGTGATGTTAATAGATAAGGATAAATAACTTCTAATGGAATATTCTTAATAATTACGCTCATAGGATCCATAACTAATAATATCTTACGATATCTTCTCATTATTTCAATTAATACCTTCATTTCTTCACCATTCATTGTTTTAATCACTGTAGAAATATTTTGCCAGAATTCCATAAATAAATAAATATATCTTTCACAATCTAAATATTGAATACATAAACCTAATAGATTATGAAACAAATTTGAATCTCTTAGAGCAATCTTTGCTGGTTCTGATTTGGATGTTAATAGTAACACCATTTTAGCCACTTCACACATTATATCTTTATTATCTTTCTGTGTATTTAAAAAGTATTGAATTACATTAGTAATATGAGGTAAAACATCAGGTAATTGATCTTCAGGAACACCTTGAATTAATGGACTTAAACATAATGAAACATATAATAAAATATCAGAATTCTCTATACCACCACCACTATTACTACTACTTTGTTTGTTGTTATTTGTATTATAGACAGAAGTTCTTTGTTCATCAGCTTCTTTATTGGTGTTTTTATCTTTGCTAACATTGTTTTCTGTCTTTACTTCTTCATTAGTTGGTGGGTTTGGTGTAGGTGATGGAATACTGTTATTATTATTATTATTATCGGTAGTTCCTGTTCCTATTTTATTCTCTCCATCACTTGCTGGTGTTGAAGTTGTATTTGTGGTTGGTGATTTTGTATCAGATGTAGTAACAACAATGTTAATAGCTTCAGCTTTACTCATTGGGAACAAATCAAATAATTTAATCAATAATAAATGAATATTATAATCAATACAAATATTAACATGAATTCTACCCATACTGGAAGTATGTGCTAATAAGTTATTTAATAAAGATAATAATGGTTTGATTATCTCTTTAGATTTCAACTGAATATGTAAAGATAATGCATCACTGATCAATTGAGGTAAATCGTGTGATATTAAAATATTATTGATTCCTCTCGCGTCAGTCAACTTTAACAATGAATCACAGCATAATATCAGAAACTGTTTATTGTAAATATATTCAGAAGCTAAATCTATTATTATACTATCTAGATTGTAAGGTAATAACCATGATTTTGCATCTATTTTAATAAATAATAACAAATATATATAAATACGATTGGATAAACATATTTTATTATAGAATTCAATAACAGAAATACAGTAATTATCACATACTTTTCTATTCTTACATTTATTATATAAAATATCAATTAATCCTTTTCTTAAAGCTCTTTGTATAATTATGTTATTATCAATCTCTTTATCATTATAATTGACTTGAGCTTCTACATCACAATATTCACGATAATCCTATATTAATAATAATAATAATAATAATAATATATATATATATATATATACAATTAACCTTTGAAATGCGTCCATACATTCTACTCTATTTGGTCTGAACTTAGGGTTTGAGTGAACCATTCTACATACTAATCCAATAAAACACAATGACAATGACGATTTCAATAATCTATTATATTCTTCATTGGTTAAGCCAAAACCAGTTAATGAATTACCTGTTATAAATTCATAGATCACCTTGCCAATAACATAGATATTCTGCTTTTCCACTAAATCTTGAGTAATTGTGATAGTTTCTTCAGATTCGTGCTCTTTTAAATATTGATTTAATTCTGGAGATATTGTACTTAATGGATTTGATAATATTAAGCTTGGCTTGACTGCATTGGAAGGATATACACCATCCAAACCTAATATCTTGGGATTACCATGATGACTCACTAATATATTGTCTGGATATAATGATGTATGAATATAACCAATCTCAGAGAGATGATCTACAGCTTCTGCAATTGTTAACAACAAGGAGCAAGTATCACTATGTATACCTTCTCTTAAATATTTAGCACGAGATGAAGATAAGTTCTGTTGAAATATAAGTAAATAAACAATATACATCTGGATAAACATCTAGTAAAATGAAATGTATTGTTCTGTAATTACCATCTTTTGTTTTTAATAATGAACGTACTCTTTCAGGAAATGCAAATTCCCATTCGCTTTCAATTGTTGATCTAGAATTTTTATATAAATTGTTATAAATACACAAAATGTGAGACAATTGGATATGTTTGGTTTTGATCAGTCAACATTGTCCATAATTTTTCAACTTGTGCTTTTAAAATACTATCTTCTTCGCAAATGTTACTATCAGGGAAGTTATAAAGTGGTTGAAGACAAAATCTAGAAAAATAAACAATTGTAAATACCCTTCAGAATGGACGTTTCGAGACAAGATCTTACAAGTAACGATTATCGAAGTGGTAGTATTATCACCTGTATATGGAACACATATATAATCTTTTAATGTAGAATGTTCTAATAAATAATTCGTATTGTCATCCATTCAAACAGAAATTCTATTTTTAAAATGAGATGAAAATGGTGAGCGAAAATTTTTAACGATTTTTTCATACAAAAAGTATCTCAAATATTGCTTGATTCTATCGTTATAAATTATGAAATATAAAACACCTATAATAATAACTTTTTGTTTATATATTATAGTATATTTTGTATGTTCATTATAAATAAATAGAATTGCGCTGTGTGTTTAAATAGTAATGCTGCTTATACCATATTAGACGACGGTGATGTACAAACATGTGGTAATGATTCAATAAATATAGCTATGGCTGTTAATACTTTAGGATATTATGGTGGTCAAGGTATTACTTATATTTGATTATTATTTATGAAAAAATAGATACTGCAAGAAAAGCAGGCATGCAGATGTGGAGAGATTATTTCAAAAACATATGCATTGACGGTCAGCATGTGTCAAATAGTGGCAATTGCCAAGCTGGGTTTAGTAAACCTATCTGTTTGGAAGTAGTAGATATACAAGGTGGTACAGATACAAATACAGTTATAGCAAATTTAAAAACCTGGGTGGCTGATCTGTTAGCTACTCCTAGTAAAGATAGAGCTAGATTCATAGTTACACCATTAGGAAATGAGGAAATACAGACAGTTATAGATGCAGACAGCTCCAAATCAACAACAGGTGTAAATAGTAAAGGAACAATACCAATTATAGCTGCCAATTCAGGTGATTTTACACCATCCACCAGTGCATCAACTTCAACAACTTATTACACAATAACACCATTTCCTGATTATAAAACAGGCTTATATTTTGGTATAAAAGAAGCTATACAAAAGAGATATCATGCTAATAGTATAGTTATATTAGGAGATACAAGAACATCCTCCAAGATTCAAGATGCTGGTAGATTACTATTAGAAGCTTTAAGTGATCAAAATGTATTATTAAAGAGATGCACTAAGTATGTAAGTGATTTAAATCCTCCTTCAAAAGATCAATCTGGTGTATGTGATTCAAAGTCAGATTGTGATGAAGATGAATGTTTATATCCTAAAGTAGATTTAAGTAGTGAAAATGAAAATGTGAATTATGAATCTGCTGCTAAATGGATTAAATATATCAAAGCATTAAATCCAGATGTTGTAATACTTGCAAGTGATGCTTATAGTACTAATTTTATGAAGATTATGCAAATGGAAGAATTTACACCAAAAGCTGCATTTGGAATTCAATATGATGATGTTGTTAGCAGTATATATATATATATATATATATATTTATTATATTATATTATTATTAATTATTATAGAACCATTAAATAGTGGACAGGATCCAAGCAATTGGCATTTTATGGCTACTTTCATTCCCAATATGGGTTATGGTGTAAAAGGTAGATATATGGGAACTTCACAGGAAGTTGGTGATTATATTGATAATCACTTCTCTAAATATACTGATCCAATGAAATATCCACAAGGTATAACAGAGTTAAATGGTAACTATCGTTATTTTGCTGAAGGTATTATTACTGGTATGACATTACAACGTGTCTTAGAAGCAAAATTAAATTCACTAATAGATAAAGTGGATGAGAAAACATTTGCTCAGAATATGATTGAAGCAAAAGATTCATTGGCGACTTGTACAGAAGAAACATCAGGAAGTGATGGATTAAACCTTTGTACTGATAGTTGTACATGCAGACCATGGAACACATTCTTTGGACCTGTCAGTTTCGAAGGATATAACAATAAAGCCAAGCAAGGAATGGCAGTACAAGTTCAATTGAATCCTAAGTATAATAATGTCACTAGTAATATAGTTGCACCATCAAGTATACCTGTATGTAATAAAGGTGTATATTATCCAGACGAAAGTAAATTAACCTGTAAAGCTGATAGTAGTTATAGTGGTTGTACCTGTGGAGCTATATATCCAGTTTCATGGAATTATGTTAGAGAAATTAATGATAATTATATTGCTTCTGATAGTGCTATTGGTGTAATATTTGTATTATTTGGCATTATTCAAATTATTGTAGAATTTGTGTTTATATTCAATTTAATTAGAAAGAATAAATACTGGGATACTGTTTGTGCTCCATATGTCACTATGTTATATCCGTTATTGAGTATAATGTTGTCGATATATGGCATTGTACAAACTGGATCACATACTACCAGTCTTTGTACAGCTAGAAATTACTTTGAATATTTTGTTGTGTATTTCGCATTTTTGTTATTGGTATTATCAACTACTGAAGAAATAGTAAGAATGAAAAGACAAGAGCCATCAAAATCATTCTATAGAGTAGAAATATTGACATATACAATCTGTATGTTCTTTGTAGCTTTAATTGGCTGTACAACTCATACTACGGAAGCTGTTACTACAATTGATTTAACAAGAGGAATTAGACCATATTATGATACTGTATGTGAAGATCATGATGAAATGTATGTATTTAAAGTTGAATTAGCTGTTGGTATTCTACTGGTTGGATGTCTAGCTTATTTATTAAGAAATAGTGCTTCATTCTTCTTCCGCGGCTTGCAATATTATTTCTTAGGTGTTACTTTCTTCTTTTGCGTATTTGAAATAGTGTTTCAAGCTGTAGGAAAGGGTGAACAGATATATTACATTATGGTTTGGGTTTATTCTTGGATTATATCATGGTTATATATGCTTCCATTTATGAGACCACATAAATTAATGGAAGATAGAAAAATATCTCAAATATTATTAAAACCAAAATATGTGAAGAATAAAATGAGAGAATTATTAGATAATAAACTACAGAGTCATATATTTGCTGTGTTTTTATCATCAAAAGAGAATTATTCTCAATATATTGATTTATATTTAGATATTGAGAAACATAAGAATATCTCTGATGCAGCACAGTTAAGAGAAGATGAAAAAGCTATATTTGCAACTTATTTAAGTGGTTCAGCTAAGGAATTGGAAATATTGGATAGCAATATGACTTCTAAAATTAACACTGAAATGGGTAAAGGTAATAGCAATGCCTTCAATGAATTACAAACTGCAATTGTTAATCATTTTATCTCCAAAAACTTATATGAAGAATTCTTAAACTCTGACTATTATTGGTTAATTCATGAAACTGAAGATATAATGAGAGGATTCAGAAGACATGCAATAAAGACATTAGAAACTGTATTAGAGGATATTATAGTATCAATTGTTATACAGGAAACTGATCCAGCAGCATTGAAACAGCATGTTGCATTTTATAATAACAGTCTTCAAACAAGAACAACTCGAACTGGTTCATCTTACAGTAAAAGAGATGATAAGAATCGTCCAAGTGATATTCATCAATCTCATATTGGTGTTGATTTACAACAGAAAGATACTAAGAATTCGTTTAATGATTCTACCTTGTTCTCATCTGAAGTTAATAATGTTTCTGAGAAATTGGATAGTGAAAGAGATGCTGTTAAAAGAAGTAATATCTCTGCAAGTACTTCCAAGAGAGAGAATAACAATGAAAGTGAAGATAACTCTTCAATTAGTAAAACAAGTTCTACAAAACCAGAAGTTGAAGAATCAGAAAAGAGTAAAACTACATCAACTGAATCTAAAGATAAGAGTAAAGAAGAAGAAAAGAAAGATGATGCAAAACCAGCAGTTGCTAAGCCAGCAACTACGCCAACAGCAGCAGCAGCAACAACAACGACAACAGCAGCAGCAAAACCTGCTACACCAAAAGCAGCAACACCAGCTACTAAAGCTGCACCACCTAAAGCTACTACTCCCAAAGCAGCAGCAAAGTAAAGATATAATCTCATATTTCCATATACTTAATCCAATATTTTATATTATGTTGTTTTGAATGAAAAAATAAAACACACTACAAATAAATTAAACAATACTAAACCCATTTAAATATTTCATATGTTTGGGAAATGTAAATAGATTTTTATCTGCATCTATTTCGAAACTAATCAATCCTTTTAATTTACATAACATTTCATTAATTATTTCAACTAGAATAATATCATTATCAGTAATACCTCTTTCATTTTCTTTTATAATATACACATTTATACCATTCAGATGCAATTCTTTTATTTTTACACAATTCATTACACTCTTCAAACAATTACTATGTTGTAGTAAAGGATTGTATGATAAATCTAACACTTTTAATGTTTTACTCATAATATCTATTTCATTTATTGAATTATATGATAAATCAATAATTTCCAATTCATAATTCTCACATTCATATTTTTTAATTTCATTGTGTTTAAAGTGAATTTCATTTAAATATACTAACTCCTTTAAACATGATATATCTTCTATTCGATTATTATTCATATTGATAACTTCTAAAAAAGGACATTCTATGATTTGATAAATATCTTTAATATAATTATCAGATAAATCAATTGATCTTAAATCACAAAATGTGTTTATATAATCTAAACTATTTATTCTATTATTTGATAAAACCATTTTTAAACAATAAAACCCATTTTGCATAAATTCATTATCTGGATCTTTCTGATCAAGATTACTAAACAATACAGTATTGTTGTTTTTTTCTTCTTCATCTTCATTTTCAATAGCAAATGGAATTGGGAATATTTGATTATGTTGATCGTCCTTTTGGTTACTGTTCCAATTTTTATAAAAGTTATTCACTTCTTTCTTCATAGTAAGAATGTTCGATTTAATAAAAACATAATCTGATGGATCTTCAGTTCTTTTAGGGAAATATTTTAAGGTATTTATCTGAGTATCTGTTATATTTATTTCATAATACTTAACATTTTCTATATTTGGTATAGACCAACCTAAAGGTAAATCTTCAGGTTTAAATAGCTATTTATAGTGTAATTTAATCAGTTACAATACTATATAATTTTGTAAAACCGTTCGATGTGTCTTTAACTCCATTTTGAAAAAATTAGAAAAACGATAATATTTTTAGAATTTATAGTATGTCAAAATCCTCGACAGATACATCACCTACATCTCCAACATCGTTATCATCACCTTCATCTCCTAGAATATTACCTCCATTCCCATATGCTAAAGTAGCGACTGTCGCACTGACAATCTTCGTAAATAATGTTAGTATGCAGATGGTTTATCCATTTATACCTTTTATGATAAAGAACTTTTTCCCTGAAGTATTAAATGATTATATATAATAATTCTAGCTTTCAGATTCGCAGTTAGGATTTAAAGCAGGTACTTTAGGTTCAGCTTTCAACATTGGTCAATTTTGTGGTAGTATATTATGGAGTTATGTTGCTGATTCAATGGGAAGAAGATTTGCTTTATTATCTGGAATAATAGGTACATTTATAAGTACAATTGTATTTGGCTTTTCTTGGTCATATATTTGGGCAATATTTGCTCGTTTTATTTGGGGATTATTGAATGGAAATTTAGGTGTATCAAAGACATATTTATCAGAGATATTAGTAAATGAACATCAATCAAAAGGTTTTACAACAATTGGAACAATGGATGCTTTAGGAAGAATAGCAGGTCCAGCTTTAGGAGGATTTTTAGGCGATAAAAATAATATAAAACCAATTTCAGATAAGATTAATTTGGTAAAGAAATTCCCTTATTTAGTGGTATGTTCAATTTGTGCTGTATTTTCTGTAATTGGTTATATAATTGCCTATTTCTCAATAGATGAGACATTAACACCAGAAATAAGAGAAAGAATGAAAAGGAAGAAGGAAAGAGAGTCAAAAGTCAATATTTATAGCGATAATGAAGAAGAAGATGAATTAGATAATAATGGTAAAAAGAAGAAAAAGAAGAATTTATTATTATCTAAAAGAACAAAGAAACATCATTATAATAGAAGTAATTATTCATGGATTACTATATTTACAACCAGAGATATTATGATAACTTGTTTTATATATGGTATTGCAGCTGTGCATGGCTCAGCAATCGATGAAATTGTTCCATTATATTTATTAAATTCAAAAGAAAATGGCGGATTTGAATTTACTTCTAGTGATATAGGTATGTTATACACTGTATCTTCACCAATTCAATTACTTGGTTTGTTATTCTTTTATCCATATTGGGTTTCTAAATTTGGATATAGAAATGGAATAATGATCAATTCAGTTATTGTTAGTTTAGTTACATATTTTTTCCCATTAATTTCATATTTTAATAATTTAAATAGAAATGTATATTCATATATTGCAATAATAATAATAATAAATAGTATATTTGGTTTGTATTATGTCCAGCAATTGGAATACTTCAAACATTTCGTGTTATGTGTTTTACTACATCAATGGTATTAATCAACAATTCGTGCTTACCTGAACAGAAATCAAAAGGTAATGGAATAGGTCAAACGATGGCTGGTGTTGCTAGATCTATTGGTCCACTAATTGGCTCAAATTTATTGGCTTGGAGTTTTAATAATACGATTGGTGGAATATTTAATGGAAGATTTACATTTATGTTTTTATCACTAAGTCATGTTTTGATTTTCTTTTGTAGTTATATTTTGCCTGTTAATATTGAATATAAAAAGACTTATGAAGATGTTAGTATTAGTTCGTTGAATAATATTGAAATGACTCAGCCTAATTCAGCTAGAGATATAAATGAATCATCTATTAAAACAAATGTAGGTATTAAAGTTGATTTACCTCCAAAGTATAACTGTATTTATATTCTATTAATAGATCTGAACATTAAATAGTTATTAATTTGTCAATAAATATATATGTCTCTGTTGTTTTGAATTTTACGTTTTTTTATTTCCAAAATTAGAGCCGTTTTCTTCTGTTTTAAAATGGATCGTTTAGGTCATTTAAATACTGTACCTACTCATGAATGTGGAGATTTTTGTTATAACAAATTTAGTTGTTGTAGAACATATCAAAGAAGGGAATGTTGGCTGTTAATTGTATTTTTGCTTCTATCTTATTATAGAGTCCAATACTACTACTCATATTTACAGCAATGGTTGTAGAATATAATTTAAATTATGCTCTTATAAGAACTACGTTTTGGATTCTATCTTTTCTTAATTTATTAGTTGTTATTAGTTCTATACTTCCAATATGTGATAAAGTATGGTTATTTATTAGTGATAAAACTGTTTCCTGTCTGAGAAAAATGAGAGGCAGTAGAAATGTGAATCAGAATAATCAACAATCAGATGATATTATTTATTGTCCTGGATGTTGCCCATGTGCATTTTGGCCTACTCCAGTACAAACATTAGGTACAGAATGTGCTACCTGCTGTAATTTTTGTTTTGCTGTTTTTGTTGTATTTTTCTTCATTTTTATGTCATTTTAGTGTATTGCATGTGGCGTATTATTAGTATGGAAAAGCGCTCTTAAAGCAGATTATGATGAATGCTTAAAATATTCGGATGACTGTAATGATGATCATCTTGATAGTTATAAATCTGATTTAGCTCAGTGGATTATATACTTTATATTTGCTGTATTACTTGCATTTTTTAATTGCTGTGTCGGAAGAAATTTATTGGATTTATCGTATTTCTCAAGCATCTCACAATGAAACACTATTTCAGAGTGATGCTGCTGTTAGACCATTTGCAGCAGTAGAATCAGTGGTAGTTCAACAAGAATTACCACCTCAACCTCCACCACCACTAAATGCATTTTCTGAACAGTATAACAACACACTCAATACAATTGAGATGGTTAAATTAGAATCTGGTAATGTACCAGAACAACTACCCGAGGAGAAGGAAAAAAAACGAGAAGAAAATCAAGAAGAAAAGAAGGAGGAAAATAAACAAGAAGAGAAACAACCAGAAGTAGTAATAATTAGTCAAAACACTATTCCTGGAGTTGTGGAAACAAAAGAAACAGAGAATGTGTGATTAAGAAGTGATAGAAAGAATTTTCAAATTAATTTGTTTTAATAATATATTTGATTTATAAATTATAAAATAATATGTTATTAACAAATAAAATAATACATTATTTTCATTTCAACTACATCCACTATTGGTTTTATTAATAGATTAAAGAAGATGAATGTTAAAATAAGTGAAATATGTTAAATTTATTAATCAGCTTACTGAAATGATTATTGAAAATATAGTAATAATTGACAGTTCATAAACCTCTTTATTTATGATATAAAAACCAATTAAAAAGTAAAATAATAAACAAATTAAAAATCTTCTTCCTCTTCACCTCTGTCTATTATCTCTTTAAGAGACGCATTACTAGTCGATGGTAATATCTTTACATTTCCATATATATTTCCACTACCAATAGTACTTGTTGGTTTAATAGCAAAAGATCCTATTGAAGATGAATAATATGGTTTTACTCCATTATTGCTATTATTTTTTAAATTATTCTGAAATAATTCTAAAGGTGGTTTATTAGTAGCTGTAGTAGTTGTTGTAGTAAGATTACTAGAAAATAATAAACATAATCCAATATATATTATTATATATACAATTTTTCATTCTCACTACTTCTTATTCCTCCAAAACTAAAATCAGGTTTCTTCATCTTCTTTTGTAGTAATTTCTTTGGTTGATCATGGTAATTTGGAGTTGGAGGTAAATTCTTATTCAAATTTAACTTATTATCTGTTTCATTACGAGTATTATTATTATTATTATTATTATTATTATTATTATTGTTGTTATTATAAGTGAAGGAATTTGATTTTAAAGCTGATGATGGAGTTGATATTTTCACTGAGTTATTTAGAGATGAAGTAGATAAATTATCATCCATTAGATTATTATTAATTCTACTGTTATTCAATGATGGTTCATCTGGTGGATTTATATTTGACTGTGAAATATTGTTGTTATTGGTATAATCTCTATTATTTAATGGAGAATTATAGTTGTTATTGTTACTATTATGAGATTGGTTTAACTGTTTTGATATAAATGGAGATGATTTAACTGAACTATAGAGATTATTATTATTATTGTTATTATTATTATTGCTTGACATTGTTTTTGCTACAGTGATTGAACCAATTTGTCTTTCCAATTCTTCTGATTTAATTTGTTCTTTCTGCAAATCATTTTGAAGTTCATTTATTCTCATTTCATATTGTTCTATATGTGATATAGAAATATTGTAACTAATACCTATTTTGGATTTTGATTCATTATGAAATTGCAGCATGTTTGTATATTTGTCATTTAAATATGAATATTCATCATTCAAATTATTATATTGATTTTCATACTCATTACTATATATATTAGAATTATATATATATATATATATATATACCATTTAGTTATGTAATCTTGCAACATACTTTCTAATTGATTCACTTTATTCTGATCTTCTTGTGATTGTGATAATTCTACTATTTTCTTATTTAAATCATTAATTTGAGATATGTAATTCTGTTTTTCAGAATCTGACAGTTGTTGACTATTCTGTATCATTATATTCTTTTCATTTATTTGCTGTCTTAATAAATCATTAGTTGTTCTTAATTTTGTAGTTTCTTCAATAAATAGAGTTTCTTTTTCTGACAATAATTTACTTTGCTCTTGTATTTTGTTTTTTAATTTCAAAACTTCCCCTTCTAATTCACTTTTATAACTTTTTAATACTTCATAATCTGTTACTATTGAGGATGTTGAAGTTTGAGTCATTCGAGCCTGTCTTTCTACCTCTCCCAGTTTTAATGTAAGTTCGGATAATTGATTTGTTAAACTGTTCTTCTCATTTGTTGCTGCTTGTAATCTTTGTTCATTTATTGCCATCTGTTGTCTAAATTCGTTATTCTCTCTCTCCTTTTGTTGCTTGAATAATTGATCTTCTGTTGATTGCTTTATTAAATCTTGTAATTGTTTCTCTAATATTCTTTTAGATGCTTCAGCAGTCTCTAACTCTCTTCGTAAAGTTAATGTCTTTGTTTGAAGTATATTCTCATGAATTTTGGATTGATTTTCATCTCTAAACAATATAAAATGATATTCATACTGTTTTTGTTTTTCTACTATCTGTATTTTAAGGTGATTTATTTCTTCTGTTAATCCTGCTTGATGTATCATTACTTCATCTATATCGTGTTGTATATATTGTATTTGTATTTTGATTTTTCTCATTGAATCATGAAATTTCTCGAAATTGTTAGATATTCCCAATTCACTTGTATTTACAGCTCTAAGACTATATTCAAATGTATTGCTATTGTATTATTATATAGAATGAAATTATATATACATTATATTGTTAAAAGAATCTAATTCTCTGTATATATCACTCCATCTACTTCTTATAGATAAGGGAGTTTGGTTAATCGGTTGGATTTTAGGAGGTTGAGCAGATTCATAGGGAAAACCAAATAAAGAATGTGATTGCTGATTTTGATCAATAGGATGATAATTTACTGGTGGTGGTTCATAGGTTGATGGTTGATACGATGGCGTATAATGAGTTTGCTGTGGTGGAATATTTACATAATTAGCAGTTTGAGGAATTGAGGTTGTATATTGAGGTAATTTATTCAAATATGGATCTGAGTGATAATTTGATGATAATTGAGTTGGATTAACATCATAGTTTGATGATAAGGTATATGGATTTGGTAGAGGGTTGGAATTAGTAGTAGAAATTGGAATTGAAGGAACAGAAGCTGAAGTAACTGGTATAGTATGTTGATTCAATATTTTATAATACTCTGGTGTTGTACTAACAAAATCAGCAGGTCTAGGTATTGTTTCAGTATCAGAGAATGGATTTTTCTTCTCTAAAATTTCTGATCTATCCATATATGGATTTGCCTTTACAAAATAATAGTAAAACAAAATACTGTGTATTTATCTACCATTCTCTTGGCAGATTCTAAATCATCAAATATACTATTTGTATTACTCTTTTGGGTTTCTGTTAATGTATAATTATTTTCTTTCTTATGATGATGTTTAGAATGTTTATGATGATTTTTATCACTCATAATTTTGAATCAAAAAACGGATCTTATTTTTTAATGAAACAACCATTAAAACAATCGAAACAAAAAATAACAATCGAGAAAGATTTGAAACGATCACATTTTTAATATTATCAGAAAATGTGGTTAAAATTGATAACTGTGCTTTTTATGATTAACATAATATTTGGAGCTCAGTGCCCAGAGGATGGAGTGTGGTCAGAGACTGAAGAAGGAACAGTAGCTTCAATTGACTGTCCAACTGGTCTATATGGTAAGAGACAGAGATTATGTAGGAATAAAGGTGGTGCAATTGAGTGGGAACAAATGTTTGAAAAAAATTGTCGTATATTCGAAATGTAATAATTTCATAGATGATCCTTACCCTTTTGAGATAAATTATCCTCAAATCACTATAAATGGATATATTGGTACAAACATTCAACATCAAATCCCTTCCGTCTTACCTTATTCCTCTTCATATACATTTTCAGCTGAATCATTACCGAAAGGTTTAGTGATAGATGCGAAGAATGGAACAATATATGGAATTCCAGAAGAAGAAGTATATCAAGTTCCATGTACAGTATCAGTAGTAGGAGAACATACAATATCAACACAGTTAACAATCACAATTCGTGCATCAGCTACAAGTAGTTCAAGTTATTCATGTTCATTACAATCCCCACTTGAACTAAATATTGGTGAAGATAGAATAATCTATCCAATTTGTAATTCCAAAGTAATAGAAACAACAGTTACTCCAGCTTTATCAACAGGATTTACATTACATAATAATGGTATGATATATATAAATAATTTAAAATATAAAATGGATTCTGTTATTCATAAATTCAACTATACATTTGCTAAAGGTGTATCTGTAATAGTTGATATAGAAATTACTGTATATCCCAAATTTGAATGTCAATATACACTTCAGAAGGATATTTATGTAACTCCAATTACAACAGTAATACTTGGACCACCTAAATGTGAAATAACATCAGTGATATTAGATGATGGATCATTTTTATTACCTGGTTTAGAATTGAATATGAATACAGGATTGATAGTAGGAGTATTATCTGAATATATTGATAGAAGTAAAACTTATCCAGTGAAGTTAATATTGAGTGATACTACAAATCATATTCACAACATAGTTGATATTGTTTTCCATATATTAGATCCAGATTCAATGAGAGGGTTTACAATGTATTTAAGTAAAGAAAACCAAGGTAATACATTTGAATATGAAAAACACTTTAAGAGTTTTCATTTAGGAAATATAGAGAATATGCGAGTTATAACAGATTTACATTATGAATGTACAGAATGTGATGAAACAGCTGGAAAGTTTGTTCAGCTTTATATTTTATTTTCTGCAATATTCAAAGCAGAAGAAGATGGAGAATATCAGTTTCAAATAAGATATGATGATTATGCAGCTTTATATTTTGGAAGTAATATGACTAAACCAGAAGGAGTTACTACAGGATGGGATAATGCATTTACTTATAAGGTGACATTAACAAAAGGTTATTATCCAATTAAATTATTAGCTTTTGCTGAAAATGGCCAACAAGGTCTTTATACAAACTATAAAAGTCCTAGTATGTCAACAATGCAATCAATAAACACAGATATTCATCCATTTTATGTTGATGTTCAACCATTACAAAAATTTGAATTTTCAAGTAATTTTTATACAGTTACAAATGGCTTTAGTCAATATGTTACTTTAATTGGTACTTTATTCTATTCAACTCCTACTTCAGATTCAGATATTGATGTTTCAGGGATTAATAATTTTGGGAAAATTTCTATCACTACATCAAATCCAATATTAAAAGTAATAAAATTAGAAGGAAAACTATATAAGAAGGATAATTCAATGTTCTATTCAGTTACAACAAATACTACTGTTAATAACACGGGAGAAATATATTGTGTAGGATATACTGAAGGAAATTACTACTCATTAAGATCAATAGATGAATGTACAGATATTTCACATACTGATTTTGATACAAAACAACCAGATATTAAGAAACTATTTAAATTTCCTAATGGTGTAGTTCAACCATCAACAAGATTACCAGATGGATTAAACAGAAATTTTATGAAAGCTTGGGGTGTAGTCTATAAATCAAAAGTAGTAGTAACAAATACTATTCACATAAGATGGAGAATGAAAGGAAGTGGTGCATTATATGTAAAGTTTTATAATGAGTATTCAAAATTAACATGTGAAACAGGAGAATTTACATCTGATGCATTAATGTTCAGTAGACCACAAAATTTAGATTTAGTATTTAAATATTGGAAAAGTAATAATGATGATAATGTTACTTATGATATTTTAATTAGTGATAATACTGGTAATAATATAATACCTCCAATTAATACAAATTATCATCCAGTATATGAGAATTCGTTTATAATAGATGGTGAGCCTTTTAGATATACTAATGAAATAGCTCAATATGAAATAGGAATGGAAATAGAAACTAATAAGATTATTATATTGACAAAGTATTTTGTTGGAAAAACATTGTCAGATGCTTCAATTACTCCCTCGTTGCCAAAAGGATTACATTTAGATAATGATGGGAGTATTAGTGGTAAAATAGAAGAATATATATCATTTACAGTTGAATATACAACATTAATAAAAGTAGGAGATAGTAATGGTGGATATTATCCAGTGAAATTCACAATGACAATGTTAGAACCATCTGATGAAATTGAATTATATTATCCAGAAATCTCAATGCATTTGGGAGATATATTGTCAGATTTAAAACCTACAATAGCAAATTATGATTATGTATTTTGGTTTGCTTTAATCAATGCTCCTAAAGGTGTTTTAATTGATAGAAAAACTGGAGAAATAAAAGGAGCACCTAAAGAGACATTTGATGGAGTTGTGACAGTCAGATGTAAAACCTATAAGAATCTAATAGAATATAATTGGAAATTAACTATTCTTCCATGTGATCCAGGTTATAGGTTTATTTTTATGAATTATTATTCATATGATGGATTGTTTAGTGTAAAGATTGATGATGGATCTAACATATATTATAGTAAAACAAGTCATAATTCAATCGAAGAATATAGTTATGTAGGTTGTTTATCATCTAAATCTATTAATTTCTTAATTATTAATGGAGGAAAAAGAGGTCCAAGTTATCAGATCTATTTTGATAATGTACTTTATACTTATAATCGAATCAGTAATGATGAAAATACAGTTTCACTAACTT
Source organism: Proteromonas lacertae (assembly GCA_002245135.1). NCBI lineage: Eukaryota > Bigyra > Opalinata > Proteromonadidae > Proteromonas > Proteromonas lacertae. The sequence goes on along the minus strand of NGBS01001162.1, from coordinate 7,100 downwards.
TTTCCACCAATACAAATGATATTCCAATTGTTCGATTTTCAAAGACAGTGATTAATGTTTATATTTTTACCTCAATCTATGTTTCACCTTATGTAATAAATGGTGCAGATCATTTTATATTAATCTCAACATCATTACCTCATCATATTGAGTTTAATGAAAAAACAGGAGAAATAAGTGGTTATTTAGAAACTAGTAAAATTTATGAAATAATTATAAAAGCAACAAATTCACATGGAGATAGTGAACCAACAACAATAACATTAATAAGTAAAGATAAATGCAAAAATGACTATGATTTATTATATACAACAGAATATACATTATCTAATAGTCATTCAATTCAAAATGTCGAGATTAACTATGAGAGTGAATCAATATATACTACAATAATACCTGAATCTGATTATCATTTTTATTATTCATTTTGTAAAGCTCGAGGTGCAATTCAAGTGATATTCTCTAGATCTGATATGTTTGATAGTGATACAACTAAATTGGTAGTTAAAACAGATAAAAACACAAAATTATTTGGTGAAGCAGTATTTTCTCATGATAAATCAACTGAAACACATATTATTAGATATAAATACATAATTGAGAATATTCCTGATGAAGAGTATGAATATAATACTGTCTATGAAACAAATTGGAAAACAGGCTTTGAGAATAATAAATGGAGTTTAACATGTAATAGTGCTACTATACCAACAACAACAACAAATGGGGTTTTATATTTAAGAAAATATTTCTATTATGATTCTCATCCTTCTTCTTTATTCATTAAGGGAACTGTCACTTATAAAAATGGAGTGATTATTTATATAAATGGAAAACAAATATATAGAAGAAATATGAAATTTGATGGAAATGATGTAACTGCTACAACTTATGCTGTTAATTTCTTTTCATCAGCAAAAGAGTATATATTTCAAGTTCCATTATCTGTAATGAACGTCGGTTTTGTTTATATTGCAATTGAAATACATAGTACAAGTGCAAGTACTGCAATAGGTGATTTTCAATTCAAATTGGAGTATGGAGAAGAAGGAGTAAGTGATAATGTATTTGATGGTTATTATAATAGTTTAAAATGTAGAATTGGAAATACTGATTATGGTTCTTGTCCAATGGCAGATGATAGAATAAATACTCAAATGACTTCCACTGCACAAAGTGTTAATGTACTTATTACATTTAATAGTAATACTGCTTTATATATGAATAGTTATGATATGATTACTGCTTCAAATTATGCTGATAAAGATCCTGATAAGTGGGAAATATATGGTATAACTGATGTATTAGATGCTAGTAATACAAATCCAACTGAATATATCATATTATTACATTCCGTAGAAAAAGGAGAATTATCAAATGATCGTGGAGTTGGAAAGAGTTTTGGATTTGATAATCCATATTATTTACCTTATGAAGGTTTTTTAATAAAAATATTAAAAGTGAAGAATTGGGAAGGATCATTTGGTAAAGGAATTCAATTAGCAGAATTTGTACCTAGATGGGGAATAATGAAATATTGTGCAAATGAAGATGAATGGAAAGATTGTAGTGTAGGTAATAAGTGTTACATGAAATGTAGTAGTGGATATGAAGGAAATAAAGTTCGAGAATGTTTATCCGATCAAAGATGGTCATCTTCAATAACAGATAATTGTGAATTGATTAAACCAAGTTCAATCAATTATGATCCAATGATTGTATCATTCTATGTTGGTTATTACAGTGAAACTAAACCAGAATCAGATAGTAAATCAATAAAAGGATATTCAATTGATAAAGATTTACCATTAGGCATAAATTTTGATAATAAGAATGGAATAATCAGTGGAACTCCATATACTGAATTAGAAAGAACTCAATTTACAATTACGATAACATTTTTTGATTTAAGCAAATTATCTTCGATGGTATTTATTCAAGTGAATAGTATATTATTATTATATTTATTAATTATATATTCTAATGTATAGAACCTAAATGTTTAGATCCATCAACCAATAAACCTGGAAATGTATGTCCTGCCAATTCTGTAAAATATGATGAATTGATATTTTATAAAGATTTTTCAGTTTCATATAAACCAACAGTAGATGGAGATGTATCAAATTGGGTAATATCTAATCAACCAAGTGATATTACGATTAATAAATATAATGGAGTAATAAGTGGTAAAGTTGATAGTTCTGTAACACCAGGAAATAGTCAATTGACTGTCACATTTGATTCAAAAAGTAATTCCTTCAATTATAAAGTAGCTGAAGAAATGAAATGTTCAGATCCAGTTGGAATAATGAATGAAATAGTAATAAACGAATGTAAATCTGGTTATGAAGGTTTAGATAATAAAACATGTATTTTAGAAGGTAATACAATAAAATGGAAACAGAATTCTGAATGTTTATTGAAATATATTTCATTGACTTCATCAACAGATTATATATCTTTCTATAAAGATGCATCTGCCTCATTGACAATTACATATTCCCCTCAAACAAACTTTTTAAGATGTCAAATTAATCCATCATTTAATATATTTAATCCTTCAAGTTGTAGTTTTAATGGAATACCAACAGAATCATTTGATAGAAAGAATTTCTCAATTCAAGCACTTAATTCGAGAGGATGGAGTGAAGAATTTATTATTTCAATAGCTGTTTATAATTCACTTCCAACAAGTTTCAATTATCCTGATACTTTGAATTTCATACGAAATGTTTATGTTTCTTATAAACCATCTCATCCAGTGAATTCCGAATTTCCTTCATATTACTATAGTGATTCTGTTGCTTTACCAGAAGGTATTGAAATTGATTTTCATACTGGTGAAATAAAAGGAGCAGTTAAAACAAGTTCAACATATGACAGAACAATAAGAGTAAAAGGTGATGGAGGAGATAATTCTCATTTTGAAGAAATAACTTTACATATAATCTGTATAATATAACATATTTAAATTATCTATTTATATTTCATATAGATGTTGAATGCATAGATGAGAATGATGAAATGGGATCAGGTGGTCCAAATGAAAACAAGACAAAGAATTGTATAGAACATTATGAAGGTTTAGATAAGAAACAATGTTTATATGTATCTGGTAGAACTGAATGGAAAGTTCATTCGAAGTGTGAATTGAAATATCCAACAATTAGTTATAATAAACAATATTTAACATATTATGTAGGAGATAATATTGATTCAACAATACCAACTGTAATAAGTGGTGATATGAACAATCTGATATATCGAATTACTCCTCCATTATCATTATTTAATAGTAATACAGGTGAAATTAGTGGAATTCCAAACTCCGAAATATCTCGAGAAGACTATGAAATTCAAGTTCAAAATAAAAGAGGATGGAGTTCTAGTTATTTAATGTCAATAGGAATATATAATAATAAACCAACAACATTGGAATATGATAATTATATATTATATAATAACTATAATACAAATAGAAATGTAATATCCAAACCAGAATATCAATCATACTCGTTTGATGGTAGTTATCCTGGTTTATCAATAAATAGTGAATCAGGTAGAATAAGTGGTAAAATAAGTAGTGGTAATTCGATATTAGTAAAAATCAAATGTGCTTATAATAACAATCAAATATCCATATTTAGTAAAACCTTTACAATAATAAAATATGAAGAGATTCCAATATGCGAATATGGTTCAAAGATTATGAAAAAAGTGAATGAATTATTTTCTGCTAATCCAACATGTAATACTCCAATAAATCTTATTGAATCAATTGATCCTCCTCTAATAAGTACATTATCAATTGATAATAATGGTAGAATATCTGGTAAAGTAAGTTATGATATAAATGAAGAAATATATACAATAACAGCCAAAACAATTGATAATCGATATTGTATATTTACAGCCACACTAGTGATATATTCTAATTTAACAAGTTGCAGTTATGGCCAAAGTGAATTCTATATTCCTCAAAATGTATTTTTCAAAATATTACCTCCAAAATGTGATAAAATATATACGGAAGTAGAAGTATCATCTGTCTTACCAAATGGATTACTTATCGATCATAAATATGGTTCAATATATGGTATTTATAGTGATTCATCAACATCAAGTGGAATTATAAAGGTAAAGATAAGTAATGCAGGTGGAAAATTTGTAACAGTAGATTTGAAATATGATATATTAGCAATTGGGTTATTAGAAGATGGTATTTCAGTCGAAATATCCAATGCAGGTAGTGGTTTATTATCAAATAATAAAGATGGTGGTAAAGAAATATTAAGTAATTTCTATCAAATGAAATATGGTTTTACAACAAAAGTAAGTAATAGTGTAAAATATGATTGTATATCTTCAAGTGTATGTGAATTTACAGATAATAAGATAAATCAAATATATTTAATGTGGAATTTAGCATTTAAAGTAGATGTTGGAGGTGTATATACATTTTTATTAACAGCGAATGAAAAAGCTTATTTATTTATTGATGATTATTCTATTCCATATATTGAAACAGAGAATTCCAATGTTTTAATATCATCTGATATATCATTAAGTGTAGGATATCATCCATTAATAATCATATCTTATAATGAAAAGAATGATCAAAGTTTAGTGTTATTATATACAAGTTCTAGTTCAAGTGGTTCAATATCAAATCTAAATTCAAAATACTATCCTCCTCCCTTACAATATATTAACTATCCAAATGATAATATGTTAATATTTTATGTGAATGAAGAGAATAGTTTTACACCAGAAATATATGGTTATGTATCAAAATTTTCAATAACAGGAAAAACTCTTCCAAGTGGATTAATAATTGATGATGAAACAGGAATAATAAGTGGTAAATGTACATTATCAAGTGATTTAAATACATATAAGATAAAAGTAGAAGGAAAACTACCATTAGAATTAACAATAATCATAAGTATAATAATAATAGATAATAATGGAGGTAATGCTTATAACAAAGGATTATACAGTAAATATTATATAGTTAAGAGTGATTATGAAAGTTGTAATGTTCCTAGTTATTCTAATAGTATTGTAGAGAAAATAGATAGTTTTATTAATCATGATAATAATGAAATAATATGGAATGATTTAAGTAATAGTTTTGTGAGTGAATTTTTAGTGTATTGGAGTGGTTTTATAAAATGTGATAATGTGGATGATTATTATATAACAATAACATCAGATTCATATAGTGAAGTAAAGATAAATAATCAAATAATTAGATCAAATTGTGATAATAATGAATCTAAAAGTGTAAGTAGAAAAGTGAGATTATATTCAGGATATAATGCAATTCTAATTACATTCTATAAGAATTCATTAACAAAATCTCCTTTCTTCAAAATGACATACACGTCAATAGATAATCCCTCGATGAAAGGAACATTTGATGATTTGTTATATTATTCTCCTCCAATTTAGTGGAATATAAATATCAAAAGATGGAATATGTTTATAATCAAGAAATATCAATTAATTGTCCAATCTATTTCAATGTAAATCCTTCATCTTTCACATCTTTTGTTTCTAATCCTTCATTACCAACTGGCTTATCATTTGATCCGAAAGGTTGTATAAAAGGAAAACCAACCGCAATAGAAAGAAACACAATTCATACGATTGTATTATCAGGAAATGGAATAAAATTATCAACTACAGTAACAATATCAATCATTGAAGTTATTCCTCCTTCCTTATTAATATATCCAGAAATCCAATTGGTTATTTAGGTGAAGAATTCGATGTTATTCCATCATATAACCAAGGAGATGGTGGAGTAGTATTTCCAAGTGAAAGTTCAATTCCATTTGGTTTAAAACTTGATTCAATGAGTGGTAGAATTAGTGGAATTCCATTAAATCCAGTAATAAATGAAGAAGTAGTAATAAAATGTAAGAATTCAGGAGGAATGATAAGTTCGACAATTCGAATAACAATAAATGCTTGTAGAAATAGTGGATATATGTATGATTTAGAATATCGAAGTACATCTGAAAGAATGTCAATAACAATCGAAGATTCAAATTCGAATATAATTTATTATAACAATAATCACATAGATGGAGAATATAATAAAGTGAGTAAATGTTCTCCAACATCAACAGTCAGACTAACAATAAATAATAATAATATAGAAAGACATGGATATTATCGAATAGGAGGTGAAAATGATTTATTATTAGGTTATGGAGAATATGATAATGAAAATTTAATAACGAAAACAATCAATCTATCTCCTAATGGAAAAGCATCAATTAGTTATTCTTCAACAAGTTATACATTTTCAAAATCAGAAACAATATACATAATTCCTACTACAATAACAAATGGAATAATGAAAATATCCAGTTCAAATATTCCATCTGGTTTATTTATGAATCCTAGAAGTGGAGTAATATCAGGAATGATAAAAATAGTTGGTAGTTATTCTTTAACAATATCAGTGATGAATAGAGGTGGTGAAATAACGAATATAGTGATAAAAATGATATAAATGAATTTTGTAAATTTAATGAAGGTTATTTTAGTTATAGATCATTAGGTGTAGTATGGGCAATAAAATGCAGTTTGAATTAATTGATTATGAAAGAATAAGATAATATCTTATGATGATGGATTTTATAATAATGAAGTATTTGGATTTACAAGATGTTTATCATTAGGAATATATACAGTAATAGGAAGTAGTAAATATAAAAATGGTTGGGATGATGGAATGATAATAATAGGTTATGAAAGAGGTGAAACGGTGAATATGATGTTGAGAAATGCAAATCGAATTAGTAATAGAATCGATATAAATACATATAAAATTAATGAAGAAACAGGATGGGAAATATGTGATAAATTTGAGAATAATTGGTATAAAACAGTAAATACAAATTGATTAAAACGAAATTATCTACTTTACCAAGTAGAGAAGGAATAACAAATATTATCGAATATATACAAGAGATTATTCCTATTATAGTGATTTAATCGAGAATATGATAAATATAAGATATGATAGTGGAATAATATTATATTTGAATGGTGAAATATCTATTCTAAAAATATGCCAGACA